>CM032229.1:82525000-82942500 GCA_019009955.1 Riptortus pedestris
AATAAAATATTAAATTTGGGTGGAGAGCTGTATACTTGGTTATTTCTTGTATAGGCAAAGCACATACTCTCAATTTTTTTTTATATTCACACTAATTATAATTGAACAGACAACAAATATATATATATATATATAAATATATTAATATCAGCAAAAATAAAATATATAAAATAGGAGTAACTAAACCGAGAATGGAATGATATACCTCGTTCTAGTTACATGTTAGCTCGCTTCGAGCTGGTTGCCGATTAATGTCCCAATGTAGCTCTGCTAGAAATTGCAGGCTATCCGAGGAAAAATATCTCCACTCCATGTCTTGGGCCTCATTTAAATTGTTAGGATGTTGTTTGGTTTGCCGATCAAGGTCCACAAGTCAATCACATCAGATTTTAATTTTCCTCATTTGTTGTTAGGTTATCACTGCGATTTTTGTTTCTAGCTATGTTGTAAATACATATAGCGTCATTCTATTTTTCAGAGAGGAATACTGTAAATACTTGACTATGAAGTGACATTCAGAGTATTAAACATTTCTTTAAAATATTTTTCTTATACGATTCCCAAAATAAATCAAGTGCAGAGCAGTATTGGAGCTGGGGGCCACGACGTTCGTGACGATTACGAGCCAAAATCCTGGCATAAATCAGTCATCGGCCACATAAAACGATCCATTTCTTGGGCTCGTGTGGCTCATTAAAGAGAGGCGGGCCCGCACGACGGTGTCATTCCTGACTCTACACGAACTCGGTACATCAGCAGGACACCCGGCTCGTGGCTCACAATGCCTCTACCTCATGTTGCATATCCATGTTGCATAGCTCCCTAATAATTGTTACTAGAGGTTGCTCTGCTCCAGGTTGTGTGTCCTAGAATGTTTTATCAATCAATGATAATAGCATTACATACAATTATTGATTATCTATTCTCACTGGTCTCGTGGTCAACGTGTGATATTTATTGGTTATTTGCCTTTTAACTTAGAGGGGTTACTTGTGAAAAATACTTCAGGCCCCAATGAACTTAAAAGAGTTGATTTTGATTATTTATTTACTTATTTATTTGATGTAACGCAATTTGTAACGATTTACACCCTTTATTACACAAACCAATTGGTAAAAATTACTCCAAATTATTGAATATAGTTAACAGAAATGCATAGCTGCTTCTGGGCTATAACATTAAGTAGAAAATAAAATAGGAAATAAAAACTATTAAAACAGAGAAAATTATTGAACCCGGAAAGAAATGAAAAGGAAACAGAAACAGAACATGAATAACTAATAAAAACCGTAATGTTAAATCCGAAAAACAAAAATATTTTATACAATTTATAAAAATATAATTAGTAATAATTTATAATAAATAAACAATGATTTATTTAAAAGTTTGTAAAATTTGTGAATTTACACACAAGGTATCACAAAATGTAATTTTGCATTACATTTGGTATTACATTGTGTCAGAATTAAACCTTTATGACTATATTTCTCTGATTTTGATTAGATTCCAAAATGATAATAAAACGTCAAACACAATTCATTCTCATATTGCTATTAACTGAAATTCAGAGGGATAATGGAGTTCTCAGACAAAATGGTTTGAGAAGTATCCGGTGTTACGACTGTAAGGATGAAGATTGCCTAAATGATAACATAATCATCGCGAATGATTGCGTATCATGTGTTTCTCAGCTGTCTCATAGTAAATTATTTATTAACGTCAAATTTTTGCAACAAAGGCTATTTGGGACTGATTATCAACAGGTTAGCACCCTTTTCTAGCTAGGGTGGGACTAAGGATTTTATTTAGTGAATTTCGTCATTAAATAAACTCATATAGCCCACTAGGACTAGTTGGAGTGGAGGTTTATATATATATATATATATATATATATATATATATATATATGATTGTATGTGTGTGTGGATGTGTTTGAAAAGAACGCAATATCGTCATTTTCCAAATAGAATTAAGTGGACATTTGAAAAGATGAAAACTGCCTCATCAGTAGGCACAACATCAATAGCTGATTTCTCGTAAAGGAAATCTTTCATGACACTATTGAATTAAAAATAATGACATTCAGAACTGGTAATCATTTTTTACTTATTTATGTTCTTATTTTCTTTATATTACTAAATTTAATGAACATCAAATGATATTTTTTTTATTCCAAAGCAGTACTTATTAGTATCTTCAAGATATTAAAATACACAGTTATTTCATACACTATAGCTTTAATTAGGACCCCTTTACTGAAGTCTGCCAATTTCCAGGTGTTTTATAAAACTATTTTTATTATTGATTATTAACGTCCGCTTTTTGCTACTGTGCCTGATTCTGACGGGTTATCTACAGGTTACTGCCCTTTTCTAGCCAGGGTGGGACTTAGGATTTTATTTAGAGTTCATCAATAAATAAATTCCTATTGCCCATGTGGAAATCGAACTCGCCACTTTAGGTTTCTCATCTGAGATTTAGGCCAACGCATTAACTCACATGGCTAATCTGAGCCCCCTCCCCCTTTATAAAACTACATTGTTTCATTTTAAGTGGGTCAATTATGTGATTACCCCTAATCATTCATAAATAATCTTAATGATATTTTTCAAAAATAATAATCATTGTTATATGTCTTCCATCCAAAGGTGCTCATAATAGTTTGACTTATTCAGATGTAGACAGTTAGTTGGCCTGACACTAAAATAGCCATTAGACTTAAAATATTTATTCTGCCCAAGGCTATTTGCAATTCACAAATAACAATAAAATTAGCATATTGTAAAAAGTGAATGTTCAAATCTACGAATTGAACCAATAAAACAGCGGCAAAAATACACCCTGGAATAAAAACAGGAAAAACTTAAGCAGCTGACTAGAAAGTTGTGAATGCCATAAACTAGGCAGCCCCATTGAGATTCCATGAATATGTAGTCATTCGGAAGAAGAATGTAAAAAAGGTGGAGATACTGCTCTCGAAACTGTAGCCTCCTGAATTATGCATGATTTAGTTTATTATCACTTATAAAGCGAGAAAGAATCGTTCTTAATGTGACAATTGTAAAACAATATTCAGTGGAACATTGTACTGCTCAGGGTGGTGTAGTCCAATTTTTTTCATATTTACTAACTCGAAATAAATAAATAAATTTCATGACAAAATGTGGGTTTTGTAAATCATAGATTATTTCTTGCGTGGGATTTTAATAAGTGGTGCCTTATTATAGAGACTGGCACGGAGCATCATACAAGCTTAGGTCATAAAAGGTTGTTTATAGGCAAGAGTCACATTCAGATGCAAATTCACCCTATTTGAAGCTGGCACGGTCAAATGCACTTGGGTCGAGTGAAGCAATCGGTCTGGATTTACTTTTAGCCATCTTTCATGTATACTTTTAAGTCAGTCAACATTCCCGTCTAACTACCCCCTCACGTCGTAAAGGCGAAATGACAAGAGCACTTGGCGCTTTAATGAAAGCCTCTCGAGTTCATCGCTACAAGCACCTGTGAGAGTGCAATCTGTCTCTAGCAATGCAGCTAACAAATAGCCTAGTAGTGTCAGAAATGCAAAACCACTAATTACTTAACCGCATCGGCACTAGTCTCTTAATCTAACAGGCTCTCAGTCTTTTTATTTCTGAATGTCGTAAACTGGAAATGTACATAAGAATATGTATCGTCATAAAAGATCCAAGTAACAATAAAACTATACAAAACCGTCGGTTGTAACATTTTCATCTATATCATAAACCTTCCAATATAGCTAACTATATAATATAATAGAAACTGATATTCAGAAGAGTAATAGCGTTGAATCACTCTTTTCTAATTTTGACAGATTGTTCACTTTGTCATATGACAACAGATTCTATAATAGACATCCTCAACCTTCGCCTACAAAGTGATTGATTAAGGAGAAAAAAAATGACATTTTAATAAAAAAGTCCCTCACGCAGGAGCTGCGGAAACTACATAGATTTCCCACTAGATATATTATAACACGCTTATAATCATCATCTCAATAGCTCCCGTAGTACGAAGCCAGAAACAGTAATTGAATTGAAACCTGGATATTGGGTGTTTAGAGACTCACAAACGGTCATTCGAAGTGGAAATTCGGGAATTTAATGAAGACTGAATAATAATAAAAATCAAATATCGTCTTTAATATTTGAGATATATAGAAAATTAATAGAACAATATTTATAAGATATTCAAATTTTTAACAAGGTAGGTTATATTCAATGTTTAGATGAACATTTGACATTTCTTTTTGAAAATCACGTCTTAAACTAAAAAGCTGATTACCTTTAAGAGAAAGCTGTTAAAATTTGCAGCCAGCCTGGCGAAGAGAGGTAAAAGCGAAGACGAATTATGAGTCTCAAGATGGCCATAAAACATTAAAGAAGTATTTGGCGATCTTATTCTCCCCTGAGTTCTTTTATTTTTATTGTGATTTAAAATATAGAGAGTTACGTTCCAGATTAAGCATAACAATTTCAAAGAAAAGCGTTGGGATAGAGGACTGGAAATTAAGGTGGTCAGAGTCGTGAGCGGGAAGAACGAAGTCAAGTAGTCAATTCTCTATGATATAATAGTTGTGAAGGTAAATACCTTTAATGCCTGTCAAGTAAAATAAATATCAATTAATCTGCTGGGCTAAGAAAACATGGACGACTTTTATCCAAAAAAAATACCCGAATGAGGTCCTCCAAAAATTACAAAACAATATATTTTTATGAATGCATTCACTTCATATCGAGGTCTCATTAAATCTAAGGGAGCTCACACTGGAGGAATATAAGTATGTAAACATAAATAAATATAACATGCAGATTGTTATAGCTGTTGATTAAAGACATTCATATAACATATAAAGAAACCACAACAAAAAAAAACTCCATATCATTGACACAACCAGAACTATAGGGCCATGTGCGAATATCCATGAAAATGCCATCAATGCTGGCCGAATAACTGACTGATTTTGAACTGTATATATCCAGTAGAAATGAATTCCTCCAAAGAAATTAAAGTTTGTAATCTTCTGATTAACAAAAATTTGCAAAAAAAAAATCTTTGTTAAAAAGTTGGTTTATTCCATTTAAAAAATTTTTATTAAGCATTTTCATCAAAAATAAGAATCAATAAAAAGGCTTTGTCCTCTACTATTGTTTTTTAATATTATGCAAAGTGTACTTTCGGAGTCAGCGTTCCATCGTCAGTGCCTGTTAACAAACAAAAACCTTAAGTCAACTTTTGTTTGTCAGCAGGCACTGACGATGGAACGCTGACTCCGAAAGTTCACTCTGCATAAAATTAAAAACAGTAGAGGACAAGGCGTTTTTATTGATCCTTATCAATTGGTTCCTCTACCATTAAGCGTATTCCAGAGATGTCACTTTTATCAAAAATGTTCAAATTTGGCTATTTATAAATTCCGATGGCTGAGTGTGTAGTCTAATAACGCTTCGAATATATTATTTGTCCCTGTTGTAATATACTTTTATGATACCGTACAGTGTCTTTATTCGAGTTCCGTTATAGCGGTATTTTTTCTCTAATCATTTAGCTTGTTTTCGTGAAACAAAATCACTTAGGTTGGCCAGGGGCAGACAATTACTCGCACAATGTAACCTCATCCCCTCCTATGAAAAAAAAAATAATTCATTAAAGCGGAGGTATTCATGACTATAGTGAGAAAATTTATGCTTTATTCCTAGCATAGAAGACGGGCTTTCGTCAATAAAAGAGGTCACTGGCCATGGGAGACAGGAAACAACAAAGACTCTGGACAATGAGTCTATCCACTAATAAACATTCCTTGGTAAATTAGGTGCCTCTGGGCGGTCAGTCAGACAATCGGGTAAGGCTGCTGCGTTGTTTTAATAGAAAAATATCCACCCCCGAACCAGAAGAGACAATAGGCCTCAACAACAATAGCCCTCTCGTTCACAATGGAAACCAGGTCAATTATATTTGCCACTTGATACACGCCCACAGACTTTCTTAGGCCCGACTTGCTCACTAGGAAAGGATAACTTCCATGTGCGGAAATTAGGCAAAAGGAAATGAAAGTGTGACACGCAGATGCCTCGTAAACTACAAATATATCCCCATGTAAATGCATACGATTGACATTATTGACATTTACAAATGGTAAGTAGAAGTGTTCTTACTGTGGTCATTGAAGCCGCCTCATACAGCCCACACCACATTACCTCTCATGTTGAAACATGTTTTTGTTTGGGCAAAACCCTGATGTAAACAACACTTGGTAATTAAGCTGGGCATGAGACGTGTCCTAAAATAAATACTTATTTTTTAAGGCAGATGGACAGGGACAGAGTTCAGTAAAACAAACAAATAACTTGAAGGAAGTTGGGTTCAACTCCACCAACCACTATTACCAGCTGCTTTTATGCTCCACTATTACTTGCGGCGCGATGCAATGTGTCCATAGTTATTGGCACGTCCATTTCACGTTCTGGTGTTAGTGGGGGTAATGTTTCACGCCAATTTTATATCTTTTGCCGAAACCCATATTTAAATTGCCAGTAGAGATTTACATATTGTGCATGTCTAATAGAGTTAAATAGGGATTTATATGTCACCACGGCCTTTCTTACCAGACCTCTTGGTCCGTCTGTGTCTTACAGTTTCATAAGAAGACCGAAAAGCATTTAGTCCTCGCATTATTAGGTTGGGTATTCTCGTCGGCAAATTTCAGTGTGACACAATTATTGCTCGTCGTGGAAAACATTTCGAAAACAGAAAAAAAAAAATGCAGGACAGCTTTTGAGTTATGTTCTTACTCGCAAGCTTTGCAAGCTTTCAAATTTACATTACAAGGCAAGGCCAATGTAAATAGAGAAACAGAAATTCAGGGCTGCTACTTCCATTTTGAGAAATGTTTATGAGTACAACTGAATGGTATGTGGATATAAGGAGGGTTTAACCTTCTTAAAACATGGGGTTGATATGGTGGGCAGTAACAAAAATCCAGTCAAAGGCTTATGGAAATGTGAAATTCATTTGCTTCTTTGATCTGTTCATTAAATAGCGGTTCTAAAATGAAATCAATATTAAATTATGGAATTTCTACTATATGCTACACCACACTAAAAATACCTGGATGCATTGATAAAATAAATTTAACAATTTTTTATTTCTCCGGTTAGCTTCATAATCCTTGGAGATTTTATGGCGTGTTTGCAACCTTCTGTTACATCTGCCTATCCTTAATGATGAGGCTTTTCAGTCCACAACTTACAACTCCATAGCGTCCTCATTTATTCCGTCAATCCAACCCAGTTTTGATCTCCCACCACTATCGAGTTGTTCTTGCCACATTTGTTGCCCGACATATCCTATTAAGTTTCTTTTCTTTCACAAAGTCATGAGACCATCCCATTTAAGACCTATAACAGCTCCTAGAACTATATATTTATACATTACAACTATTGTTCCAATTGTATCCCCACCCCATGCCCATAGATATACATAGATCAGCGCCAGTTTCATAATGGGTGAATAGGCGTTTAGTTGAAATCCCCCAGGTTTTCCTTGGTTGTAAGGTTCGGGAAACCCAGAAGGTCAGCACAAGTCGATTTCTGTACTGACTGATTTCAGTGAACTAAAGATATGATATAAAATAAAAATTCTTTATTAGCACCGATGAATGACTACTCGAAAACTCCCGGGAACAGGAAACATGGTTAAAAGATGGTTGTGAAGAACACCCAGATAATAATATTACTATAAAAAGTAAATGGGGTTTTGCAGATATAATCCAGTTTGATGGGGCAATAATTCGGCTCTACCAGCTGAAACTTCTTCACCTGAAAAGTGAAAGAGCTAAGAAAATCACCGAAAAAAAGAATTGACCTTGATACTCCCCAAAAAGCATTTGTACGTTTTAAGTGACGGACTCACGAAATAAAATGATCCTTAGTCCAACTTTAGCTAGAGAATAATGGTGCAAACTGAAATGAGGAATAAAAAATTAATAATAACTTTAAGAATATATATATATATATTAAATAAGCACATTTATTTCATTCGAAAATTAGTGGGAAATAAAACATTTGTTAAGAAAAGAAACTTTATCCTTGCCTTTGCCAAAAATATAGAATAGATTGTTTACATCCCTTTATAAAAACAGCTCAAAGCCTAAGAGAAATTTATAACAGAATAACTATTGTAGGTACTTCATGTAATGTAATCTTCTTATGTTTTGAATACATATTATTTCTGGTTGAACTCTACATATTTTTGTAAAGAATTTCTATCTTGAGTCAGTTTTATTATTTCAAATAGTATTTATTAACTTGAGATTAATAGAAACTGAGAATTAAAGTATACAAATAAAAAGAGGAAACATGCAATCAGCCGAGCCGCTTTAATGGTTGTTATAACCTTTCGGAATGAAACACTAGGAGGAGGATATTCCTTGTTCATGGAGGCTTCAGAAGGAACTAATTGTACGCGGTGCTTTAAGAGGACTGTGGAAGATTAGAAAGGTAACTAGATCAACGTTAAGACGGTGGCTAGGACAACTTTAAGTGTAGGGCCATAAAAACACCAGCCCGCAGAAGGAACGCATGAGCGCGGGGCTCTTGTACTCAAACAGTCGCTGGATAGCAATCACATAAATATACTGGGTGGGGAATGTTTATAACGCCCCCTCCACCTCATTCTCTATTTCTCCATTTGCAGTTCTCCGGTAGGGAGGCCGGACGTATGAATTTGTTTGTAGCGCATACTGCTAGGATTTACTGTCGGTCCGTCCGGCTGTTGGCGCATTCTAATACCTTCTAGGGCCTGCATAAGCCGCACCTTCCCTCACATTAGACTCGGATTATAGGACTATCCTCTTTGTTCAAGCTCTCAGCATGAATTAGTATCAATGAGAAGATTATCTGTTGAAAAAGCGGCCTCCACCGCCCACCGAAGCAACTTTCATGGCCTTCTCGCCTTTTATCTTAGCATATTTCATGGCTATTCATTTTCTATTATTTCATAAAAGCCTTATAGGGACCCGCTTCCGTTTTTTATTGCATAGCATAGTTGGTTTTTAATGACCCATAAAATATGGGTTGGTTAGTTCTCTCCATTTCTAAATGAAACAATCTCAAGTGAATAGACAAGACAATAAGGAAGAATAAAGCTTTCGACTTTAATCATGTTATTTAAACCAGTTAGTTTCACGCAAAATAAATAGGAGTATGGTACATTTATTCGTAATAAATAGTGTAATAACCAATGTTTACGATACGCTTATAAATATTTATCTTTTGATAGCATTTAGTTTTCCACTCTGAGAGAAGTGGTTTTTTGAATACTTGATTACAACCTAATAGCAGAAAATCTCATGATTCTTAATTAAAAAAATATTTTCCTTCTTGGTTCTTACTTGGTGATTAGTCACCACATTGAAAATATTACTTCGAGAGAAAATGTTTGATAATCCAGATAAAGTATGGGATGAGACATGGATTAAACCCAAGTAAAGTATGATTCCCTTTATGCAATACAACGTAATGCATATTCTTTTAAAAGCAGGTTCCATACTTTTATAAAGCAAAAAATATACACTTTAAATTTGACACAGGCTTGACAATTTTTACTCTTTACCACTCTTCAAAGTTGCATTAGTATATTCACCGTATCCCATTCGATGGAAGATGTTTGGGCTTTTGGAAAAAATGAAATCCCGAAATTTTGAATTTCCAAGACAGTACTATAAATCTAAATTTGTTCTACCATTATTATGAGTCCAGTGGTCTTGACGAAATTGTGACCTATGTGTTGTTGCTATTCTATACTTTTTTTCACAAGCTGGAATAAAAATTGTTTTATTATTTTTTTTTTGGCTTCAGCGCTTTATACACCCCGCTCTAATTTCTGGAATTTTTCACTTAAAGCTATTGAATCATTAGGCATCTCAACATCCCCTTTTTTTTTATCTCTCTATGACAGCATGACATCAACAGCATGTCATTCGAAAATTTGGAAAACCTGCATATTCTAGGTAATGGACCAATACTTTTTATGGAAGCCATATCTCGCCCCGATTAAATTAGTTTTCAACTTAAAAAAAGTCCAGATTATTACATTTTAAATCAGCTTTTTTTAAAAATATATTTCTAGAAATGTCGCTCTTTGTCTTTGGGATCATTTCTTATTAAAAAATGTTCGCGCTGCATAAAATCAGCACATTTCTCACATGCTGAAAAGATACGCTGATGATGTTTTAAACATTCTATACTATATTTCACCTCTAATGAGGCTTGAAATTTAAACTTCATCTGGATGTTTAAAGTTACAATGGCAAGTATAATAAAAATCGAATTTTTATGAGGGAGGGGATATCTAGAGTCCAAAAAAAAAAATAAATACAATTAACTTGTTTAATATACGAATGAGAGTAAGTATTTAAAACAAAAAGTTTAGCGCATTACTTAGTTAAATTAGTATTAATTAAAAGTTTAGCGCATTACTTAGTTCCTTGTCAATATTACAGTCTATGTCTTCCTTAACTCTTCCTCAGAGGGAGCCCTGAGGATGCAACAAGTGCGCCTAGCGAAACTTCAGCCAAAATCATGAACACGCGGTCCAAATCCGAATACTTAGATGGTATTGATAAATTTACGATAGTGTTACAAAACATGAAAGTTGGAAGTTATTGGCTGCCAATCAAAATATGTTATGTAAATAGGTCACCTGCTCCAGCGTATGGAAGTTATTAACGTAACGATATTTCTGGGACTTTCGGCCTCCTTCTTCAGCCCCTTCCCTTGATCAACTGAACCTTGTCGGGTACACCGGCCAATCCGATTGACTCCCGAAACACCGTTACCTTAATTAAATCCAGCCACTAGTATAGATAGGCGATGTAGTATCCCATACGAAGAAGCGTAGAATAATTTATTATCAAGTTATGTAGAAATTTACATTTTTTTTCTGTAATATGTTACGGAAATAAGTAGACAAAAAAAAACAGATACTCCATTTGTTACTGCCAAATTGAGAATTTGATATTATAAAAGTAATCACAATGTGTAACACAAGTTACAATATTCCAAACTTATGGGGGAAGAAATACATACTACTATATTTTCTATAATATTTGAATTTTAAAGAAAATGTTATTCTTCTTCTAATAAAGTAAAATTGCCTTTTGTGATTTGTGTCACATTGCTTTCTGGGATATTATAAAAATAGAGTTCTACAATCTTTAACTGCCTAAGTTAATTGATTAATATGTTTTTTATAAATATAGCAAGCTAGCCATCTATTTGGTTAATTTTTTCCTTTAGGAATCTGATGATTTTAAATCCCATTTTTATTAAACTAAGCCATCTGTTATTTATAAGTATTTTTAATGTAACACATGATTCAAATGAAAGAACAATAAAACAGTCGAATAACGACAGCTGACTAAGCAACATCTCAGTTTGTTCCAAGTTTAATTAATCAAGGCATAAGGTGTCGCATCTCCGGTGGCTATGCAGTCATGATCACGATGTATTACATACCCAGTACATTAGTAACATTTATATTCTTCCAGTCTTAGTTCTCACTACGAGCAAACCAATGGGACAGGGGGAGATCTTTCGTACATTAAAAGTATACAGTCAGTAACAAAAGTTTCGGGACACTCATTAATTTAGCAAATATATGGTTGCCATTCTTACTCATTGGGTTTATAACCAATAAAACAAGTAATAACATTTAGTACTTTAATTCATAAGTTCTAAAACATAATTTAATTTAATTTTTTATGTAAGCAACAATAATAGCTGAACAACCTAACAAAAAACAATGAAAAAAAAGGGCAACAAAAGTTTAAGGACAGTTTCTTTAAATTTCAATAACAAATTTTATATTCATGTTAGAATAAAGAAATTAGTATTTTGTTGGATTGCCCTTAGCTTTTATTACCTCCTTGAGCCTATTGGGCATAGAGCAAACTAGTTTCGAGGTCACAGAAATCGGTATTTTGGACCATTCTTCAAGGATCCACTTCTTGAGTTGTTCCATGGAGTTTATTAGACTCTTCGTGATTTGCAGATTTAAATGATCCCACAGGTGTTCAATGGGGTTCATGTCGGGAGATTGAGGACGCGGATTGACCAATTTTGGACAATTGTAAAGGCACCAAGTTCTGGCCATTAGACTAGTGTGTTTAGGGTTATTGTCGTGATAAAAATGTAACTTACCCTTCAGTCCTAAGCTATCCGCACTTGGTATTAATTTTTTTTTCAATATGTCACAATACATTGCTGCCTTTATTTTCCTATCAATGAAACCCAATTGTCCAACACTTGCAGATGCCATACACTCCCACACCATCAAAGAGCCTCCCCCGTATTTCACTGAAGGCTGTATATTTTTTATTTTTAGAGCTTCATTTTTCCCTCCAGATTTTCCCCCACCTTTGTGACCGAAGTAGTTCAAATTTAATTTCGTCACTAAATATAACATCTTCCCAGTATTCAGAACTTTTATTAATAAAAGCTTTTGCAAATTGCAGCCTCTTCTTTCTATTTTTTTCACTAATCATTGGTTTACGTGTAGGTGTACGCCCATGGAATTTTTTCAGTAATCTTCTAATCTTTTGAGCATGCACTTTTCTCCCAATATCATTAAATACCTCTACTGCAATAGAAGGGATTTTTTTTTCTTAATATTTTGCTCCCATCACGTTCTGTTAATATTTTTGGACGGCCAGTACTCACTTTAAAGTCGAGCCTGTCTTCATGCCTATATTGTTTTTTCACATTAGCTACTGTGCTTTTGCATCTATTCACTAAACGGCTAATCTCCCGCACACGTTTACCCTTTTGATAATTAAATACAATTATTTGCTGCACTTTGAATGTTGTCCAAGCCACGAGGAATAAAATGTGCGCACCAGACCAATATATGTAACTAAAGAGAAATGTTATTACTTCAAACCCAGTCATGACCTGTGAATGCTCCTTTTTAATCCTAGAAGGATTAAACTCACTCGTTTGCTAAGAGTAAGTAAATGTCCAAAAACTTTTGTTACCTTCTTTTTCATTGTTTTTGTTTTGTTGTTCAGCTATTATTGTTGCTTATATGGAAAATTAAATTAGATTATGTTATAGAAGTATGAATTAAAGTACTAAATGTAATTACTTGTTTTATTGGTTACAAACCCAATCAGTAAGAATGGCAACCTTCTATTAGCTAAGTTCATGAGTGTCCAGAAAATTTTGTTATTGACTGTAGTTCTATTATCTTTCTGGCTGCGGTTCTTGTTAGCCATGTTAGTTACGTTTTTGGCATTAATACACTTAGTGAATCTTAAGTATTGGGTACAATTAAATAGGAATTTATTTATTGCAATAACTCACTAAACAAAATTCTTAGTCACAGACGGGCTAGAAAAGGGTGTTGATCTGTAGATAGATTGTCCGTCCAATTAGCTACAATTACATAAAGTGAGTGTTAATAAGTAAAATTTGAAATTTCTGGCTAATATTTATTATTTTATTATTAATCTGGTAATGGTAGCTACAGACTACGATGGCTCTCTTAAAGTTCTGGCATTCGGATAATATAATTAATATAAACAAATAACAATATATATATATATATATATATATATATATATATATATAAAATAAATGCATTTCACTTTAATGACCCTAACTGTTAATAAGAATTTCAGATCAGATACTGGCGTCAATGAAGTATACTTTAAGTAATTGAAGGGTGAAGAATAATCCATTCCTTAATTCTCAGCGAGGCTTTTTTCTACCAAAGAATTTCTATTTGGAGAACAGAGAAATCTTGAATGACTTTAGATAACTTTTAAGCCCTCCTAATCTCTTCCAGGTTTAAAATTAGTGGATGACAAGTAAGTAAATACTTATTAGTGGGCTTCTTAATGGACTTGATAAGATATTTTTCATTTAATGAACCGTAAGGTATGGGCTTGGAACTCGGTAGTGGCAATTAAAAGTTTTAATCTGTTCTTAAATAGCAATTTCTTTCAATTTCCCTTTCTTTGCTTCCAGAAAAATAAGATTAATACTGTTTCATTTATTGGTAGTAAATCTCATTTTCTTCTTTTTTTATCCCTTCTATCTCATTCCTTGACACTGCAAGAAATCATTTCATTAAATTCAAGAAGTTTCCTTTTTCTCTTGTTCTACTCTTCCTTTGATAATTTTCTTTATTTCAGTAGAATTTCCCATCAACCATCCTATAATCCGTGGGGAGTCCAACATAAGCTCCCGTAACACTCTATACGAGAGACTTAGCGAACTCATATTTTTGTATCGATGATTATATGCTAATAAGTTAAAATAATTCTTTTGCTACGGTATGCTTGTTTAGAAAATGTTATTCTTCTATCGAATTCAGCTTTACTATTATTGTCTTGAGTGATGATGCTCCCTAGGTAACAAAATTCACTTTATCAATTATAATGTTAGCAATTCTAGTATTCATATTTCCTTGGCTTATTTTCTTGTCTACTATCAAAACTTTTGTTTGATGTACATTAATCTTGAGTTGAAGCTAATCTATGGGTCCTTTAGGACTTGCAGCATTCTATTCATCTCTACTTCGGACTTTGCCACCAGAGCAATGTCGTATCTGATGCAATGAATGGATTTTCAGATTAATCAGTTAACCATCGGTTGTTTCTTTTATTTTCATTATTACCTCAACAAAGAACATATTGAAAGGGTAAAGGGGACAGAGGGCATCCATGTCTTAAACCTTTCTTAATTCTAGCTTCCCTTTCACACTCATTAATACTGATTTGTGTACTCTGATTTTCGTAAATATCCCAATCTAACCTTCTGTCATTCCAATTTAGTCCTCTTTTATGCGTGCAGTCAAATCTGTTTCCAGATAATGGTATTAAAAGCTTTTTCTAGATCAATAATTTTTTTTAGATTCATCAGACTATAGGTTTTTAAGTAACGCAAATTTCCCTTGAATTATGATTCCTTTGTGTTACCGTTCCTAAAAGTGGAAAACGAATCTTCTTTTATTTCAATTTTGTTCGAAATATTCATTGAGCCCAAATAACTTTGGAAAATTACTAAACAGCTATATACATTGAAGATCAGTCAAACAGTCTAAACTTCAATCATAGATCCTAAAAAAACATTTGGAGTTACAGATTCTGCCTCTTAAGTAACCAATGAAAATTATTCAAAATATCCCCTTCATTTATCCTCTAACTGCACATCGTTTATATAAATTTGATTTCCACGAGTCATTTGATCCAAATCCCTTTTTGTCTGTTCTTTAGCTGAACCAAGGGATAAGTTTTCACAAAATTCGTTTTTCCCAAATATAGCACGGAGGAAAATGAGTTATCAATTTATATTGCACTAACATTTAGTGATTGTTATTTTAATGTTCTAAAATCGTTTGGCGTGTCAATATCGCTCAGAGTTCTATCTCTTCATAGGTTTCTGTCTATCTCAAACCACCTATTTGTCATTAGCAGTTAGTTTATATAATAGTATTTTGTGTTAGTGGCCAGGGACATTTCCTTATCCTTATTTATTAGCTTCACTGATTTCTTCGTACATCTAACCCTATTCTCATTTATTATCTAGTTGCAGCATGTGCAATCTGGAATATCCGCCATCTTCTATGTCCTGTCTCTTACTCTGAGTAGTTTTTTTGTCATGGTGGTGAGTATGCAGTTTATCAATCCTACAGTTTTTAATAGTCTCTTCATTAAGATCCATTTTTGAGGTGCTGGAGGAATTTTTGGTGAAGGAATTATAATCAGTTATCTTCATTCCTTCCTCATTCATCCTTGAAAGGTACCATTTTCTTTTATTATGCTTATTATTTTCACCTCTATGGCATTGCAGCACAGCGTGGTTAATAAGAGTGGACGTAAATAAAAATGAGATTTTCTAGATCGTCCTGTTGGAGGTGCATCATTATTGTTTTTTCATAGCCTTAAATTTATGAACATGAAGTTTCTAACTGAAGGTTTTCACGTCGCAAAATTAAGAATGGGTTGAATAGGCATTCCGTGTGGTCCAAGAAGTCAGTGAACTTTGCTATTTGGTTTCACTTTCTAAGAACAGTTAAGGTAGGTGTTTGAAAGGTGGTCCGATGTCCCAAAGGTGTGCCTTTTGTCCGATCGGTAGAGTACGAGGTACTTGGCTCGGGCATTGACTTGGACCACCTTCGCTTTCCTTCATTGCTCATCAGTAGGAAATCGCCTCCCCATGGACTAGCTACGTGGTCTCTTCCCTGGGGACAATGTTTCCCGGTTTCTCCGAACCAGGTGTGCTCCCAGCCCTCCTTTCTCTCCCCATCAATTACTGTACCTTTGAAAGCTCCTGTATCTTCTTTGTTTGTCAATAGAATGAAAACATTTACCTGTTAGGTATAACTAAGTTTAACTATAGGATTTCTATACTTAGTTGACTCCTCAGCTTTTAAATCTGAACATTGAGGATTTCAATCACTTGACACTTTTTAGTTGGGAAAGAAAACTTTATTGACACATCAGTTTCTAACCTCAGGAAACCTCCACTCATACTCATGTCATATTAACAATAACCTGTTATATCATGAATTATTTTATTGAACCATAGGTACGAATTATTTTTCCATTAAACGTTTACTGTGAGAGCGTTTCATGTGTGTGAGGTACATGCGAATAATTTTTGTCATAACGTCGTCGTTTAAGATTTTACGTTTTTAACTTGATTTGCTTATTTGATTTATAGCATACTCCATATTTAACAGTTTTATTCAACATTTAAGATCGATCATATTAGTTAATGGCTGATACTGAACGAGGGGGGGGATTCAAAAGTTCATAATATATTTGTTATTATAGATCAAAACATTGTATTGCACCAATCTTTTTATTTTTTTCTTCTTTATACGTTTTTTATATGTATTGTTCCCTGTAGCTCCTCCGGTGGTTGTTCCTTCATTTTTGGCTTTATTAAAAAAAAAAGTTAATTGGACAATTCGCTTATTACTATTTTTTTCCATTTTATACTTTTTAACTGTAAATATTCATTTTTATTATTTATTTATTTTAAATATTTATTGAAATTGTGTATATATTCTACTGGTAAGTTTTTAATTATAATTTTGATCTGTAAAAATAGTTTTCTTATTTCTGTAAATATTCACTGGGACACTAATTTGTATTCTTAAAGTTTTATGTATTAACTCTAATTCTTGACCATCAATATGTACATATATTCCTTATTTTTTAATCAAATGACATATTATACATCGTTTTTATGGTAAATGCTTGCCAGCAGGGCACTGATGATGGAGAGTATGCTCTGAAAGCGCTCTATCCCAACGAATAAACAACTGTGAAGGAACGAGTCCTTATTTTCTTACCGGAGATAATAATTCCTTCATCATCCAGCACCTCAAAAATGAGCACCAATCTTGTTAAAATATTGATGTATTGTAAATGGCCAATCAGGAACCAGGTGGTTATAGGGGGGGGGTATCTTTGTTATATGTGGGATCGAAAAATTGTATGGAATAAATCTTATTCAAATATTGCAACACAATGGTTTTTATATACATTTTCTTACAACACATATATTGAACGAATGCTTCGTACATTCTTGAGTTCAGACTTCAGTAAACCTCCACTTCTACTCTCGGATTTTTACTTAGTAATATGGTCAGATATGATAGCCATCGTGTCCTCCAGTGCATGAGAAATCGGCTTAGATTACGTAGCTCCTGCTAGAGGAAATTTTCATAAACATCAAGATCCAGTAACCTCGCCGTGTAAGAGCAACGTACAAATATACATACAAATTCGCAGACTATGTAACACAACTCTATTAGATTCATTATTCAAGTTTTATTCATTTGTGTAATTATCGGAATTAACACAACTGCATTTTTAAATTGAAGAATTATTAATTCAATTTGCATTAGTGCTCTGATTAGTAATATTTTATTTAATCTATTCTAAATGGTGACCCATGTTGACCTAATGAACTCCTCACTTGTCTGGCACCGTTACAATGTTATTTTTATTTTCAATTTATTAATTTAGTAGTAATATGAATACAGATAAAATGAAACAAATTCAAAATTGTATAAATCTAAACACTTTCAGAGTTAATTATAACACTTCCGTTAATTACCAGGAGTGTTGGTTTTCGCAATTTTTCATTATTCAGTTCAAATCAAATAAAACTGATATCGGACTCCTGAAGTTAAATTAAAAAAAAAAGTTTTTTTCAGATTGTTTCATTGTATTATCAGTAGTGACTTTCGGTCGAAAGTCATCAAGACTCTTAAGTAATAAATCAACATAACAATGTAATATATACTTATATGTAAACTTGTTATAAATATATTCATTATCTTATAAATAAAAGTATATAGTAGAGTAGTAGTAGAATAGTAGTTTGAGCCTTTCTATATAGGAGAATATAAAGTATATTCGATAGCTCAAATATATAACTATTAAATCGACATTAAAATAAAAATATGTAATATTTTGTAAATATTTGTAATAATATAAAAGTCAAGGTTTACAATTGAAATATACATACTGGTAACACCACCACAAATATAAAGTGAATAAATACAAACGGTAATGAGGAGAAATCTTTCAGTTACAAGTTAATTACTCTACAACGGTAAGCGTCCGAATTGTAAACAAACAAGCGAACCAACCTGAATTCTAGACGGGAAAGAAAAACCAATAATGAAATATATCTTAATATAACATGTTAATTTTATTGAAAAACTATTTACTATAGCTAGTGCTGTAATTAGTAATGAATCAGAATAATTTTAATCTCAATTACTTATATTTTAGTAATCCACGGACAAAATAAGGGGTGGGGTGGAGGATCAAAAAAACGTATTTGCATAAATCTCACAAAGTAAAAGTTCAATGAAAACAATATTCCTTATTTAACCTTGTAATGAAATGGTTCATGATATAACAGCTTATTATTAATATAACATGAGTACCAGTGGGGGTTTAATGAATGCGGAAAACTATAAATCCAAATATCTCGGTTAATATTCATGATATAGAAAATATGTATAGACCAATATTTATAGATGATTTAATTTTCAGTAAGATTTGTTCTCTACAATTTTTCGATCCGACGTATAGTAACAGAGATATTTCGAATTTTCAAAATCCCCCTCTAACCCCCCCCCTCCCCCTGGTCCGATTTCAGCCATTAACGAATTTGGCCTTTATTTTTGCATACAACGATTAAATATCGAGTTTGGTAACGATCAAACAAAATTTGCGACCGCCAGAGCGTTAACAGACAAATATACCTATATGGAAAAGTTTGAACGGACGCTGTATTCGTCATCTCCTGGGTAGGATCGATGGACATTTGAGGATTTTTTTCAAAAACCACGTCATGAGTATGATTACCGTGTCAATAGCTGATTCCCCTTAAGGGAAATCTGTTAAAAGTATTTTAATGGGAATGAACATATACAACAAATGAGCAGAACAGATAAGTGATGACTTTTTGTGAACATTATCAAAATAAATGTGAGGTTGAAATAGGGAATATATAAAAGATGAGTATAATAGAAACCCCATTTTTCCTTGTAGATAAGGCAATTTTAATAGATTCAGAACGAAGCCAGACTGAAGGCTTAGTGAGTCCTTCGTCTGGCTTCCTACAGAGTGCACATTCATTAATAAACTTACCACCTGATGTTTCTTTAGAATTAAAAGCTAGTTCCTATATTACCCACTTTTGGTAGGTAAGGTAATTAGAATTGTATAAATAGATCCAACTTTTTAAATTCATTTATTTATTTATTACCGTCCACTTTATACTACTATGACGGGGTATCTACAGGTTACCTCCCTTTTCTACCCTCGATGGGACTAAGGACTATATTGAGTTCGTCAATAAACAGAATCCTATTTGCCAAGACGGGAATCGATCTCTCGCAATTTTTTTAAATATAAACTATATGTCCTGTTTTTAACAGCTGAAATATATTCTTATCCATATAGGGTTTTTAGGGGTGGCCTTTTAATCTGTCCGTCGTCTCTGGAGGCACCCTTGATTTCTCACCTTAGTACCCATACATACTTTCAAAATATATTCCTGAAGGGAGATCAGTGAATGAGGTTGAACTCATGGCGCGATTTTTGAAAAATGTCCTCAAATGTCCATCGATCCTACCTAGGAGACGAAAATGAGTTCCGATAAAAACTATATATATATATATATATATATATATATATATATATATATATAAATCTGTTAATGATCTAGCTGTCGCAATTTTTGTTTGATCGTTACCATACCCGATATTTGAACGCTTTATGTAAAACTAAATATCAAATTCGTTAATGGCTGAAATCCAAACAGTGAGAGGAGGTTTAATGGGGGGAGGGAGGGGGATTTAGAAAATTCTATACATCTCCTTTAATTTGCGTCGGATCGAAAAATTGCATAAGATCAATCTTATTTGAAATGCAATGTTCTATAAATGTTATGATGTACGATTATTCTTTATCTTGAATATTAACCAAGATATTAGCATTTTTTTAGTTTTAGGCCTCCAGTAAACCCCACTCCTACTCATGTCACAGTAACAATAAGCTGTTATATTATGAAGCACATTATTTAAAGCCTAAATACCAAATATTGTTCTCACTGAACTTTTACTTTTTGAAGTAAATGCCAATACGTGACGTATGAGGGAAATCTACTTAGTTAATGCAGCCCCTGCGTGACGGAAGTATATAACTGGTAGTCGTCAATTCATGAAATTTGGTTGTAGAATAATACCGACCATAAATACGATTATTATTACCTATAGTCACTGTGAAAGTTGTCTTTAACTACATTTGCTGTCAAGTGAATTTCAATTTGTTTAATCCCAAATGTTAAAAGGTAGAGCTGAAGTGATATCCAAAATACTCTAGGGCCGATTCCCCGCAGGTACGAAAACTTTTTCTGGAAAATTAATAAAAATAATCACATTATTATTTATTAACTTCTCATTTACTTACTGAGATTATTTGATGAGTCATGAAGGAAATACGGGGCTCAAACCAACTACTCAAAAAAAGAAAGAAAAGAAAAGTAAAAGCTCAAATAGATAACCTAATTCCCGTTAATATATAACTGGTTCCCCAAATTCTAATAAATTGAATATCTACTTATTGAAACTAGATTCGAGCTAAATGTCAACAACGGTAGCAGGGCATTCTATAAATAATTACTATTATTCCTCAGTTCCCAAAGGTTTACGGAGTTTGTAAGCCGACTTGGTCACTTTATATACAAAATACTGATCGTGAATCCACAACACAATAAGCCAACATGTTTTCAAGCCAACCGAAAAAAAAGTATCCCTCCTTTACTACAACAATAATTTAATTATGTTTCACTGGTTGCCTTCTAGTCAAAGTTGAAATAGAATTATAAAGTAGAAATTAAAACGTTCTTTGACTAATGCTTGCGGTAATGATAAATATGAAAGATTATTGAATCTAACATGTTGTCTTATTTCTCTCTTAGAATTCTCCATATTTCAGAATGTTGAAATAATAAATTTGTGTGTTAGGCAGCGCCGTTGGGAGTAGAGCCGCCGGGTTCGTAGCTACTATTAGGGGATGATAGATGGCGCTGTGTCCCAGTTATAATTAGGCAACGGCTCAGTTATGCCCTAAATCCCGATCTCATTTATCTTTTACCAACTATAGACTTTTTCTTATTATTTTTCCCCATTTTTTATTTTAAAATGAATGTTATTGTATTATAAACATCAATTACTGAGTCTACATTTTTTTTTTGTTATTTCTGAATATTGTTTTTCGAGCCTATGAGTGGACTGATACTTGAACTGTGCCTTATTCACGAGACCGAACTTGGAGACTCAACATAAGTACAACATTATTATATAAAGACTAAACTGAATATACCTGTCGTTTCAAATTGAAATTATTATTATAATCCAGTATTATATTACCTTTTCTTATTTGCCAACATATTAACTCTTCTTTACTTATGTTCATTACTTGAAGACGTTTATAGCCACAAGTGATGACTTAATGTCCCTGGAAAATATTCTTCATATTGAGGACATGCATAAACTGAACATGATTTACTTATTCCTTTCAGAAGTATGTAACTAGGCAACGACATAGTATATACCATTATCTTGATAACAAAACACTATAATATAGAAATGTCCAACGAAGTCAATTAACAAGTCACAGTAAACAAATAAATAAAAGTAAATACATATGATGTTGAATAGTACTAATCAGATTAAATTATAAAGAATTTTAGAAGTTTAAGTACTACTTGAAAACATTTATTAAAAAAATGTATTATTTTATTGTATATAGTAAGTTAATATTATGTCACTAGTTCTTTTATATATATATATATATATATATATATATATATATATATATATATATAATTGTGTTGGTGTTTTCGATCAGGTTATATTTATATATAGGGTTGTTATTCTTTTTGGCCCTGCTATGTGTAAACAGTCCAGGGAGGTTACTGTAACCCTAGTCCTAAGTGCAATAGATATGTGCAGTAGATTTTAAGTATCTTTAGTATTGGTAAGTAATAATAGCATAAACACCCCCTGTTACACTCTAGTTAAATTAATAACAATGTGCAATATTGTAAAGTAGTACCTGTAATTTTACAGCCCTGCAGAAGAGAAAATAAAGATTCTCGAAATAGTATTAATCTTGTGAATATTATTGATAAGATTACTAACACTAAATAGGCCAAACTCAGGCTAAAATATGTATATATTAGCCAATGAAATCTATCTATCAACTTATGTTCACCATGATACACATTTCCTTTGATGGAATTATGGGGGAAGGGGTGGAGTGGAGCAACCTCATATCTCAGCTGTTTACGCTGATTGCTACTAAAGAAATGAAGTAATACACTCACGATCAAATCTATGTTGTTTGTTCCAAAGGCCTGATTTAAAAAAAAAAATAACAATTTTTCACAGAAGCCTAAATATTAAAATAAAGTCCGTCACGCGGGGGCTGCGTAAACTAAGCAGATTTTCTAGTGAAGTTTAATAATAGATAAACCTACATATTGCTAACAAAACACCTCTTGTGAATATTAAGTGAATAAATACAAACGAGAACTTGATCTTTATTTTCACATAAAACGTCTAAATATTGATTTTGGTAACATTCAAACAAAAATTGCGACCGCTAGAGCGGTAACAGACAAATATATATATATATATACAGTTTTGAACGGACCTCTTTTCGAAAATTGCGTCATGAGTACGACGTCAATAGCTGATTTCCCTTAAGCGAAATCTGCTAAAACCTTTGAAATTCTAAGTTGGTATGCTGGCAGGTGGAAGTGTTTCCCTTTGAAATTCTTTTGGTAGGGTTCCCTGCAATATTATGTCTTTCCTACATACTCCTATCCTAATTACACATAATCAAGCCAAATTAGGAATACCAAATGTTTAACACAACGACTGCGAAGTGACAAACAAAATGTCTTGAGTACAAAATGCCTTTTCAAGAGCGAGTAGTTAGTAGTAGCGAGAAAAAAAATAAAGCAAGAGTTTAGATGCAACCAAACTATCTAAGTAGATATGAAATGGACAAAAGTAAAAAAAAAAAGGAAACAAATCAATGACTAGACGACCTGAAAAAGGTTTTGCTAATCTGTGGGTGCATAATTGGAGAAAGTGATAGCATCCCTTAGAACCGTAGAGTGACTCTTAATTTTTGTATAATGGTTGCGAGCATTTTAATTAATTAATAAACTCCGACTTGAACCTTTGGAATGTTTTGAACCTTTAACTGAGTTGTCTTGAGTACAGAATGAATAAAAAAGTAGATATTTACTGATGAAAAACTGAACAAACCTACCTTCCGGAGAAGTGTTGTAAATTTCACAGCATTCCTTCCAATCCTTAGTACTAATTAGAGTAGTCTGCACTGACCTAAGATCTAGTCTAGAACCTAACCATTCCCCCCAAAAAAATATGTACGAAAATACCAGAAATTTTAGTGTGAATCAGAATATAATGTATAACCTAGCCGTCGGCAAGAGAGAACCTAAATGACTGTCATAAAAAAGTCGTTCACGCTGGGGCTGCGTAAACTAAGCAGATTTCTCACGAAGTTATACAATAGACAAATCTCCACACGAGAGCCGACCAGTTACGGAAACGGCCGAACTAGCTTTTGGCGGAAAGGAATATTACTGACTTTAGCAGATCTCATCTCGTCCGTTATTGAAACACACTTAATAAAAATGCAAATGTCTCGGTTAATATTCAAGATAGTGAATAAATGTATATAACAATATTTGTAGTAAATTTAATTTGCAATAATGGTTCTGTTGGATCTATACAATTTTTCCATCCGACGTATAGTAACAGAAATATTTCGAATTTTTGAAGTCCCCTCTCTAAACCCTCCTCCCACAAGACACACACACACACGCACACACACATATATATATATATATATATATATATATATATATATATATATATAGTTTTGAACGGACCTCATTTTCATCTTCTGGGTAGGATCGATGGACATTCGAAGAAATTTTTCGAAAATCGCGTCATGAGTAACACCTCAATAGCTGATTTCCATTAAGGGAAATCTGCTACAAGCTAAATGAGAGCTACTTACTTGTGATGTTATTAAATTCTAATAATTTTATAGGAGCTGTTTTATTTTATATGTTATTTTGTATGCGTTTCATATGTCTTTCTACATATTTAAAATACTTATAAGCTACATGTTTTTATTTATAAATTTTATAATATATATCAGATGGCTGTTGAGTAGGTATCCTTTAATTGAAGAGGATGTATTTATTTCGACGTCCGCCATAGTCTGGAGGTTATATACAATGGACTAAGTTGTAACCACGCATTTTCTTACTTGCTTCTCTCATTGCTTCTTCTTAGTTTTAGATATTTGATAATGAAGTTAGTAGATTTGTCTGTAAATTGTATAACAAGAGAACTACTGCAAGACATATTAATGAGACATATAAATGTCCATAAATTTGGTGGATATAGTCAACTCACTTGGATAGTCAGCCACGAATTGCATTATAAAGTGGGCGTTGAAAGTTATTGTTTTGTTTATTCAGCTCAGTGGGAGTGGATTGTTTTATGTAATCAGGAATGAATGTATATGCAAATTTATACCGTCTTAGAAAGATATTTCTTGTTTCAAATAAATATACATTTTATAGGGCAAGCAAGTTCTGGAAGAGGGGGCATTAGAATCGAGTATCCAAGTAACTAGGTACTAAAACAGCGTTTGGATTTAATCTCGGTGTTAAACTGAACAGGCTTACGTTTTTCATAATATTCCTGTATTTCTTGTATATGCTATATTTTTGTCATCTATTTATTACATTAACGCCTCTTCATAAATACCAATGATCTGACGTATTATTTATTAATCACATTCTCTTCAGTAACGCGCAAAAATAGGTGAAAGAAAAAGAATTTCAAGATCCTGGAATGAGTAAGTCTTAAACGCAACCTTTCACATACTTGCATATTGTGGAATATTATCTTGTGGTTCTCCAAATCTCCAGAGTAAAATGTTTTAGGGTTTATTTTCACACCTTGTCAGAATATGGAAATCTGTCTATTCCGAAATAATTAATTTTCGGTACAAATATTTATCCAAATAATTATTTATAATAATGTAAACAACTGTTCTTCTGTGTCTTCTAATTTATAAATGATTTTTGCTCGGTTTATTTTGAAAATCACTTAACATGATGAGAAAAAAAACCTATTTGGTATTGATTTTCGAATGTAACTTCAAAATATGTGTTATGGATCATCCAATGTTCTCATTTATTTCACTGACAAAGATGAAACATTCGATTTAGCATACCCGTATAATGTATCTGGAAATTGATCACCAGGATTGGAAATACCCTGTCTTGTGCAATACTAGATTTCTAACTCCTTATCACTGCCTTTCCCATGATGTCCAAAAAGATTTTGGTCTAGTCATTATTTCAAAAGTGATTAATCTTATACAACAGATAGTCCGGAGTGGACGAGGGCGTCTTGTCTTTCATCTCTTATGATTTATGGTGCGAGACAATACTTCTCACAACACCATGTCCTCTAGAAACGTCTGAGTCACAAATTAATAAGTACCAAAATTTTACAATACGATTTTATGCAATAATTATATATGTGTTCCGTTCGCAATTTTTGCTTGATCGTTACCAAACTCGATATTTAAACATTTCATGTAAAACTAAAGATCAAGTTCGTTGACGCCTGAGATCGGACCAGTGGGAAGGGGAGTTTTGAGGGGAGGAATTTCGAAAATTCAAAATATCTCCGTTATTAAACATCAGATTGAAAAATTGTATAGAACCAATTTTATTGTTAATTGAATGTACTATAAATATTTTTATTTATATTTATTCTCAATCTTGAATATTAACCCAGATATTTGCATCTTTTAGTTTTCAGTCTTTTTAGCAAAGACAAACCATACTCTGCTATATAATAAACCACTTTATTCGAAGCCTGAATACAAAACATTGTTTTCAAGAGACCTATATTATACGAGATACACCCAAATACGTTCTATTTATCGCCCCCTCCTTCTTCAGTTATTGGATTAAGAAAATTTAAGTAATAGAAAAAAAAAATCTGATTCAATAAAAATTACAGTATTAGATATTCTCAATAGTTTTCATTAAATTTAATATGTTATATCCAGTTATATTTCAGTATCTGTTTTTCTTTCCGGTGAAGAAAATTTCTATTTATCTATTCAGCTGTGAGAGGTTGGGTGACATGATTGTTTACAATTCAGTCTCTTTCCGTTGAGAGCTTATCAAAGTTGACTGAATGATTACTCATTACCGTTTGTATGTATTCATTTAATATTCTCGCCGATGTTAAGTGTTACCAATATGAGTATTTATCTATTGTAAAACTTCATGTGGGAAATCTGCTTCGTCCACGCAGCCCCTGCTGCCCCTGGATTTTAGCAGATTTCCCTTAAGGAAAATCAGCTATTGAGGTTGTACTCATGACGGAATTTTCTATTTTTTTCTTCAAATGTCCATCGATCCTACCTAGGAGATGACGAAAATGAGGTCCGTTCAAAACTATATATATATATATATATATATCTATATATCTATATATATATCTATATATATAGATATATCTACCTATATATACATATATATATATATATATATATATATATATATGTCTGTTACCGCTCTAGTGGTCGCAATTTTTGTTTGATCGTTACCAAACTCGACACATAAACGTTTTATGTAAAAAGACAAATCAAGCTCGTTAACGGCTGAAATCGGACCAGGGGCAGGGGAGGTTTAGAAGGGGAGAATTTTGAACATTTCAAATATCCCCGTTACTATACGTCGGATCGAAAAAGTGTATAGAATCAATCTTATTGAAAATTAAATACACTATTAATGATGTTATATACATTTATTCTCTATCTTGAATATTAACCGAGATATTTACATTTTTCAGTTTTCAGCCTTCAGTAAACCCCCACTTCTACTAGTGTTACATAAATAATGCTCTGTTATATAATAAAAGATATTAATTGAAGCCTAAATACCAAATATGGTTTTCATTGAACTTTTACTTTGTGAGATATATGCAAATACGTTCTATTGACCTCCCCCTTCTTTTGTTTTTGGATTACTAAAATTTGAGTGATTGAGATAAAACTGATTCTGATTCATTACAAATTACCACTAGCTTTAGTAAATTGTTTTCAATAAAATTAATATGTTATATTCAAATATATTCCATTACTTGTTTGTTTTTCCTGTCTATCTATGCAGCACTACGAGGTTGGCTTGCCTGTTTGTTTACAATTCAACCTTGTATTGTACATTTACTGAACATTCACGGTAGTGTTACCTGTATGTATATTTATCTATTGTAAAACTTCACATGGGAAATCTTAGTTTACGCAGCCCCTGCGTGACGGACTTTGTTTTCTTGAGATTATTCATTGTTGATATTAAATAGTATATATTCACGTATTCATAAGGAAACTCTAAACTCTGGCGCGAAAATCGTAAATATGTAGGGATATTGGTAACATACAAGACTACATAACCAACTTTTTCAGTTGTGGAATTAAAAAAATTTGCTAGACTAATTAGTGTTTATGAAGTGTTACTGATAACATCCACAATTTAAATTGCTCTTAATAAAAACATCCGAATCGTACAAGAAGTAATTAGCCTGTTTCTTTTCTGAGCAACAATGAAGGAAATAAAATAGTTATATCGCAATATATATATATATATATATATATATATATATATATATATATATATATATATATATATACACACACATATATTTGTCTGTTAACTCTCAAGTGGTCGCAATTTTTGGTTGTTCTTTTCCAAACTCGACATTTTATCCTTTTATGTAAAAAGAAAGATCAAGTTCGTTAATGGCAGAAATCGGAGCAGTGAGAGGGGGGAATTTCGAAAATTTTAAATATCTCTGTTATTATAAGTCGGATCGAAAATGTGTGCATAGCCAATCTTATTGTAAATTATAGAACCTATAAATGTTTTTATATACATATTTTCTCTAGCATGAAAACTTACCAAGATATTTGCATTTTTTTAGTTTTCACCCTTCATTCTTTTTATATTTTATGGTGGTGGCTAGGGATTTTACTATTTTATTTTTTTGGAATATTATAAGAAGAAGTAAAATGGTTGGAAAGAAAACAATGTATTCCTTTAGAGAAAGGGTTGTTATTTAACTTGCACTGTCAGCCATCCTTTTTCCCATGCTTCCGATCTTATCCTCTCCCTCTTTGTTATTCTTATTGGGTGATCCCTGGGACCACCATTGAGTTAATCCCTTTCGAAATAAAGCCGTTGTTAGAGGTTGAAGAAAAAGTAAACAAGATCTTGGTTGTAAGTTTGTCCCGAATAGCCAGTTCTGAAAACTTCTAAGGCAACTCTCTGCCAACAGAGTTGAAAGCCTTTCCTTTTCTTTTCCCATTAAACCAACTCCGCAAGGACGAAATTAGAAACAAATCCAATTAAAGGTTCCATTATAAAATTTCCAAATTATGTTATTCCTATAAGAGACTTTCAGCAACCATAATATTTTCCTGGAGTAACAAAATAGTAAAATTTCTTTAAAAGATAACATTAACAGTAAAAGATAGCATTAAAAAGTGGATGTGGTTCACTATTCCACTATTATCAAGTTCATGTTAGATCTGTCAATCACAATTAACTGTGTGTGGGTATGACACGAGTTTCCAATGGAGTGCTGCTGTGTTTCAGTTTGATTGGGGAAACCGACACTAATAAATACACATTTCTTTCACAGTCGGTATTTTTGATCATGCATGTTAATGATTGCAACTTTTACTTTTTTGTGACATTTCACCCTGTATTACTATTTGGGGTAAGGTATTTACGTTAATAAATTATAAATAGATTATGATTTGAGTTCTGTTATTTCAGCTATTGAGGTCGTACTCATGACGCGATTTTCGAAAAATGTCTTCAATTGTACTTCGATCCTACCCAGGAGATGACGAAAATGAGGTCGGCTCAAATTATATATATAAAACCACATTATTCGAACATTAAATACCAAATATTGTTTCCAAGAGACGTTCATTATACGACATAGATGCAAAAAAGGAATACCTCAACACCTGTACTGCTAATGACTTTTACTCGACAGAAGTACTCACTGGACAAGGAACTACTAAATCTTATATACATAGGTTCAAAATGCTAAATGACAAAAACTGCCCCTGTGACAGAACGAGTGAACAGACTATAGAACACCTCATCTACACTAGACCACTGACTACACAGTTACGAATCAAACTCCAACAAACACTTCTCAAAAACAATGACCAGTGGCCAATAGATCTAAAGAGTTTGTTTAAAAAATACCCATTAGTATTTAGGCATTTTTCTAAAACCTTAATAGAAACAGCGGACGTTTTAAACACCTTACTTAAAGAATAATATTTTAAGTCTTCCTTCCATTTTTTTTTCTTTTTAACGCCTACATCAAGAATAATGCAATAGAATGAGTGGCATAACTTTCTTAATGAAGTTAAATTAACATGTTATTGGATTGTTCCGATTTTCTGATTATGCGTACTAATTTTTCATCACTTTGATTGTTTGTTCTTTCATTCTGTACATTATTTATTTATTTATTTATCTATTTTTTTGTATTTCATTTTTTATTTCTTTTTCGCTTTTTTTTGGTTTCTTTTCTTTTTATTTATTTTTTTTTAATTTCAAGAACAAATTTATGAACATCATTTCTTGTATACAAAACACGATATATTATGAACATACATGTTATATACTGTAATAGTATGGTACATGTAGTAAATAAACGCCCTTTGTGCATGGGTAATGTGCAAATGAAAATATAAAAAATAGATGCAAATATGCTCTGGTGATCCCCCCCCCCTTAAGTTTTTGGACTACTTAAATTTGATTGATTGAGATAAAAATGATTCTTATTTATTATAAATTACAGTACTAGATATATTAAATAGTTTTCAATCAAATTAATATGTTATATTCTGATATATTTCAGTAATTGTTTTTCTTTCAGGTGAGAGTTGGGTTGGCAGACTTGTTTGTTTACATTTCATAATCTTCCCTCCTGGAGGGAAAAGATTTCTTATTACCATTTGTGTCTATTTACTTAATATTCAAGGTGTTATCAGTATGTAGATTTATCTATTATTAAACTTCAGGAGGGAAATCTGCTTAGTTAACGCAGCCCCTGCGTGACGGACTTTATTTTAATATTTAGGCTTCTCTGAAAAATTGTTATTTTAATCACGTTGTATTATTTGGTCCTGCGTTCCTCGTAACTGCACTTAGGAAAGCCATATACATTCTTAAAAAAATGGCTTTTTCTTTTAATTTATCTTTTTCAAAAGCCATATGATGTTTAACATCTTTGACAAAATATTACATTGTTATCTTATTTATAAGCTCCCATAAGAGGTTAATTTCCGAGTTGATGGGTTTAGTAGACCGCCTCCCCCTTATCTCCTTGGTTATTAATACTCCCTGGGCCAAAATGGCCTGTAGAGCTCAATTAGCCAGCAATTCTCATAGCGCAATTACAGTCCCGACGTTTCAATCGCCATTGATATTTCCGCTAGATTCTTATCTTAATTGCGTTGGATATATCATATTTTACATCGAGATATAACTAATTTATTTCCTTCATTGTTGCTCAGAAAAGAAGAAGGCTAATTACTTCTCGTACGATTCGGACGTTTTTATTAAAAGCAATTTAAATTGTGGATGTTATCAGTAACATTTCATAAACACTAATTAGTCTAGCAAAATGGTTTAATTCCGCAACTGAAAATGTTAGTATGTAGTCTTGTGTGTTACCAATTTCCCTACATATTTACGATTTTCGACATCTTGTGCTACAGTTTAGAGTTTGCTTATGAATACGTTAATATATACTATTTAATATCAACAATGAATAATTTCAAGAAAAAAAAAAGTCCGTCGTGCAGGGGCTGCGTACACTAAGCAGATTTCCCACTTGAAGTTTTACAATAGATAAATATACATACTGATAACACATAACATCGGCGAGAATATTAAATGAATAAATACAAACGGTAATGAGTAATCTTACAGCCAACTTTAATAACCTCCCAACGGAAAGCGTCTGAATTGTAAAAAAACAGGTCATCCAACCTCTCGCAGCTGAATAGATAAATAGAAATTTTTCGCTTCATGATTACTACCTCAATAGCTGATTTCCCTTAAGGGGCCATTCAGGGAGATGAGAATGTGACAAACTGGCCTATTTTATTCATTATTGCAAGATTTTCCAAATCAGATATTCCGTTGTGGTTATTAAAATTTGAATTGACTGTAAGGTTTCTCATTGTCATTTGTATTTGTTCACTTAATATTCACGGTGATGTTAAGTATGTAGATTTATTTATTGTAAAACTTCACGTGGGAGATCTGCTTAGTGTACGCAGCCCCTGCGTGACGGACTTTTACTTTACTAACACCAGTTATTTATTTCTAAAATAATGATTTATCTTATTATTAAATTAATGCTAGCACAGATAAGAACAGATGATTAAAGTAATATATTTAACAAGCTTCAAATGTAAATAAAAATGATAGTTTAATATAATGAAGTTGAATTATTGATTTAGAGGGCCCGTACGCTTTTAATGCTTTTAAAATACATTCAAATATATCCTCGTTCTTGTATCTTCTTCTCTATACAAAATCACATAGGTAGGAGTCTAGAAGGGATTTTCAATTGTTTCTTGAAAACTTTCGTAGCTGTATAGCCATTCGCCCAAGTATAAATAAACAAAATACACTTCCTCAATGATGACTTACAACGGTTGAACCATGTACTTTTATAACAACCAATTTCCTCTCTGAAACTTTTCAAACTGTATTTAAATGCTGGAGATCATCTTTGATGAAAAGCAAGCTTCATAAAGTGTCCTCTTCTACTTGTAGTGATTTATGCAAGCTTTCCGAACCTTTGAAACGTCTTAAGTGCAACTTCTTATTTAAGAACACGTCTCAGTTGTGTCATATTCATTATTAACAAAAACAACTTGAACGCTTCTTAAAATCTAGGAGGTAATAGGTAGGTAACCTCCTTCATGTACAATTTTTTAGCAGATTTCCCTTAAGGGAAATCAGCTATTGAGGTCGTACTCATGACGCGATTTTCCAAAAAGTCTTCAAATATCCATCGATCTTACCCAGGAGATGACGAATATGATGTCCGTTCAAAATTATATATTATATATATATATATATATATATTATTTTAAAATAGACATATGTTATTAAATAACGGTATGATAAATCACTAATAATATCAAAAAGTAACTGGTGTGGCTAAAGGAAAAAATACCCTAATTCCTTTTTATTGCTGACCTTTGATTTCAGTAAAATTCGTACATTTTAGCAGATTTCCTTTAAGGGAAATCAGCTATTGAGGTCGTTCTCATGACGCGATTTTCGAAAAAATTTTTCAAATGTCCATCGATCCTACCCAGGAGATGACGAAAATGAGCTCCGTTCAAAATGATATATATATATATATATATTATATATATATATATTATATATATATATATATATGTGTGTGTGTGTGTGTGCGTGTGTCTGTTAATGCTCTAGCGGTCACAATTTTTGTTTGATCGTTACCAAACGCGATATTTAAGCGTTTTATGCAAAAAGACAGATCAAGTTCGTTAATGGCTAAAATCGGACCAGTGGGAGGGGTGTTTAGAGAGGGGATTTTCCAAAATTTGAAATATCTCCGTTTCATAGAACCAATCTTATTGTAAATTAAATTTACTATAAATATTGTTCTATACATTTATTGTTTATTCATTTATCTTGTATACTAACCGAGATATTTGCATTTTTATTAATTGTGAGGCGATAACGGATGACTGAATTTGAAAAGCTAGTTCGGTCATTTCCCGTAACTGTTCGGCTCTCGTATGGAAATTTCTCTATTGTATAACTTCACATGGGAAATCTGCTTAGTTTACGCAGCCCCTGCGTGACGGACTTTTAGTATATAAATAGATTAAACAAAAAATTTCATTCCCGTAAACATAAAATGCTTTGTTTTTCTCGCATTTAGTTTGAAATATTTAGGTATGGAGAGTGGTTCACGCAGAAAGGAATTACTAAGTTACTCACAATTGCCATGAAGGGTGTATGTGAGTTATGCATTTATAATTTCTAAAGATGGTTCCCTAATTATAGACGATTTTTCATTACAATTCATATGAGGCAGTATAATGAAAGTAGCAAGACATATTATTAAAATACCATTATATTTAATTAATGGTACTTAAATAGCAGAAGAGTTTAACTGATACCTTCCAAGGACGACCTCTGACGGACGGGCAATAGGCATCTTCAGCTGGAGAACGATTGCCAATTAGGACGACGTTTGAAGTCCTTGTCTTCCAGATAGAACCTGACTTAAGGAGCTCTTCCCCCAATAGACGGTTAGTTTAATTAGTTCGTGATATGGAATAACATAAAAAGACTAAAACCTTTCGAGTACTCTTGTCTGTCAGGCGAAAAGGGGGGGGGCACGTGGAAGAAAAGGACGGCGATAGCAGGAGCAAGGGAGAGAGCTGGGTTGAAGGAAGAGGGAGAGAGAAAGAAGAGTGATGCAGCAACTAAGAGAGCTAATTGGTAAAGACCGCTAGGAGAGATGTACGGATAGAATGGCCGTGCTACAGCAAATTGACCAACTAAACATCAGTAATTACTTACCAACTGTCACCTAATACTAATCTACTCATACCAACGGTCAATTAAACTAATTACCATTTATTTCTGGAATATCACAACTGCTTGCATTAAAGAAGTAACTATTTTTTTTTTAATTTTTATCGAACAAACGATGTAATAATCATGGTTTAACTATGCTTTACACAAACACACACACACACACACACACACACTCACTCACAATACACAAAATACTCAGCGCAAGACTCACTCCTGATGGCTACAGACTACAATCAATCGAGACAACTGAAAAATACTCAAACATCAGAGTCGACGTTAGAAAAAAATCAATGAAAATCTTCAGACACATAGATAGACTACCAGACACCCGAGAAACCAAAGGATACTAAACTACTCATCATCACTCAAAGGCTCAACATCGAGGCTAAAAGAAGTACAAAAAGACATGGGAAATGCCAACATAACCGCTACATCAGACAGAAACTCCTTCCACAACAAAGTGAACAAATGGGAAGTCAGACCAGAGCAAGCAAGACCAAAACCCTACAGGCCTAAATGATGTGATGAAAGAAAATTGGTTTCCTCCAAAAGAATGAACGAATACGGGCAAAATAAGAAATACGTCAATAATTGTCTTATACTAAATTACTCATACCATCGGTCAATTGAACTAATTACAATTTATTTCTGGAATATCATAATTAAAGAAATAATCTTTTTTTTAAAAAAACCAAAATCGAATAAACGATGTAATAATCATGATTTAACTATGTTTTAAACACGTGTATATATATATATATATATATATATATATATATATATATAAACAACAAATCCGTCAACAAATTGGCAACCCTTCACGCTAGCGAAACACTAACACTCAACAAGAGATACGAGCTTGAAGAAATCAAGAAAGAAAAATTATTCGGAAAATAATCAGCGAAAGACTCATTCCTGATGGCTACAGACTGCAATTAATCGTGACAACTGAAAAATGCTCAAACATCGAAGTCGACATTCGCTTAGCATTGGAAAGGGGAAGACAAAATTCCAGAGCAAGACAATTAAAATAAAAAGAGGTATTTACCAAGGTGACAATGTCAGCAGAAAGCTAGTCAGGCCGTTTTTGTAACTGTTCGTCGCTCGTATGGTGATTTCTCTATTGTAAAACTTTACGTGGGAAATCAGCTTAGTTTACGCAGCCCCTGCGTGCCCGACTTTTTCCGTTTTCTGTAAAGCCACGAACCAAACTGCGATTTTCACTTCGAGCACATGAGGCACTAAACGTTGAGCATACATTTCCTATTCTGTTAACAAAATCTTCTTATATCTGAAAAAATGTAAAATTGATGGCGCCAAGTAACGTCGTATCCAGCAAGAAGGAAATCGCTTTGGTCTAACTTTTTGTTTTAATAGTTATTTATTAATATTTCATATTTTAGTTGCAACCTTTAACCATTGCACGCCTTTATTTCAAAAACACACACACACTTGCGCGCGCACGCGACACACCAACAAACGAACATAAACCCATGAAATGTGAAATGAAAGGAGCGAGACTCGTATGAGCTGCTGCTGCAAGATAACTCTTCAAGAACTTCCCAAATTAAGGGATTTACTATTCCGTCGAGCATGAAATGAGTTTAATCGGGACAGAAGCTCGCCATTATAACTTTGGCCCCTGAAGAGAAGGAGCATGGGAGTAGAAGGAGTATAGGCCAAGTTAGAAATGTGAGCCGAACTCTTCTCCACTCTCTTATACTCACGCCCCTTCCTACTTTGTTTCGAAATGCCGCTGATGGAACTCAAAAGTTCCCGTAGGCCCTACTCTCTAAGTTTTTAGTAATAAGTAACAATGTATGTTATAAGACGTTTGAACTACATACTTATATCTCAGAAACTTTTAAATAATTCTCCCGAAGTGCGCTACTATCATGGAATTCATGGTTCGACCACGGAGCCAAAACAAGTTTTAATTTTTATGTCCCTATATGACACTAATCCCATTCGTTTAAATTTGTATCTCGTTTATTTTTAAACTATGACGATAAACGATGTAATAAAAATGTTATATGTGAGTAGGCTATTTCAAACCTCGGCTTTATCTCTTATAATTATCTCTAGGTTTTTGATGATTATCATAATTTCTAACTAAAATATTTATTTTTTTATAATAAAGTTTAAATGTTTTTTTTTTTCCTGGCTGCTACAAACATTTGTCAAAAATTAATCATAAAGAGTAATAATTGGTATCTTAGGCTCGAATCTCCTTGACCACCCATTACAAAAGGGAGCCTCCTTTGACGATCCTGCCAAACAAACACCCCAACAGCCCCTGACTCACCAAGATTTACAGCCTTTAGAACAAAGAGAGCTAAATGGCCTGGCTACTAATGGGCTGCTGACCGTACCCGTGACATTTACTGCACCGCTTTTATTACCGCCAGTGAGAGTGAGCATGAAAAGTGAAACCTTGGAACAATAGTCTTAGTCTGAGTAGGGTCCCAGCTGTGTTCTCCGAAGTCCTTGAAGAGGGCTGTGTGGGCAACAGGACAATATAGTCTTTAGTATTGTCCGATGACGGGGGTAAGACGCCTCCCAAGTGGGGCACATGCCTGGGGGAATGAGACATCTAAGCCATGAACATCACTGATCAATGTAGCAGCCAGCATTTCAGTGTGGGGGGGGGGTTCTGAGATCGGTGTAACAAAATGGTCCTCCGGGCCGGATGACCATTTTGTTACTTATTGCTAAAATTTTGTTGTAATACACTAGCAGACTGTATTTAGAACTGAATTAAATTCACAAACATACGATCTTTTTTTTTAAAAAAAAAAAAAGAAATTACCATAGTATTAAATAAAATAAAAGGCTTCGACGGCTGGATCCATCGTAGTGGCATAGCTCATAAACTTCTTCGGAATGATTAAACCCATAATAATATTCCCAAAGTTCATCATAATTTTATTTCAATTTATTTATTTTACTACATATTCTTGGTATGTGTTGTCTTACTATTCCACGTTCCTTTCTTATTTGTTGAATTCTTTTTTTTTGTTTTCACATTCGTTCTATATTCTGTTTCTTTTACCCTTTTTTTTATACGAGAATCCTGCAACATCCATTAGTCAACATCATACTTATCTATTACTTCTTCATTTTGTTCCCAACATTTACGAAGAGTGAACATCCGAAGATCCAACAAATAAAAAACTCATAAAACTTATTTTAAATTGCCCATACCATTTATGTATTTTAGTTTTTGAACAAAAAAAGGACCATGCTATTGTTTAAACTCTGTAAATTCTTCGTTGAAATTTCAATTCGACCTAACTCGAATGTGAATGGAGTTTTGTTTTGATTTCTACTCATGCTCATGAATTATTTACATTTTACTAACTTATCAATAAAATCTCAATTCCAGGTAAAATTCCGTATCTTGATTATGAAGGATTTTTTCAAACACTTGGTAAATTTTAGTTTACGCAGCCACTCCATAACTGTATTTTGAAATCTCTGGTGGATGCAAAAGTGCGCAATTCAATATTAGACAATAGTTCAAATCAAAACGCGCTGTGTAAGGCAAGATAATAATTTATCTTAAAAGTATTTGATCAATTTTTACTTATTCAGCTTCGCAAAGCAAGCTGCCTTTCAAAAAGAACTTCAACACTAATTATTATAAATTAGACTTTCAGAGTTTTTGACATCTACTAAATAGATACCAAAAAAATCTCAATTCCAAGCCAGCCTGATAATTATCTTGTGATTCTTAAAAATCGTGAGAAACGTTTATTTTAAATTTTCATTTAACAAAATATTTTACTGCTATTTTTCAAGCTTATAAACTTTCCTTTGTAAGTAAGTTACAATGAACTATCAATATATATTATGTATCGAGTTACATTATGTATATACTCCTTGCAATCCATAAATTTAGTCTACAAGTCATCTGACAAACAAGAGGTGTTCTCTATAGTGCACTATTAAAGAAAATTTAGAAATATATATATATATATATATATATATATATATATATATATATATATCGAGTCATTGAAAGTATATTTATTTTTCCACCTTTTATTATCCAAATAGGAAGAGAAGTTTTACTTTTTACAATAATATAAGGGAAGGCCTATCATCGGCTAAGGGCAAGTTGACATATTTTAAAGGCAATATTTACGATGTGTAACATTTTTTTCTACAAATTGGCATTGGTGCAGTAGACTTGGTTCCTTACCTCCAGAATATATAAATGGAAATACAAATAAATTTTAATTGGTTTCTACAATAGCGTTCCAAAGATAGACAATCGAACCACCCCCTGTGTATTTTGGGTAATTGTAGAATATGGTGGAAATCCACCATAATTATGGAAGTGAACGCAAAGGAGGACACTACACAAATTTCAAGAATATATTTGAATCCGTTTTTAGCATATGAACCAAATATCCAGCAGACAGACTCACGAGATTATGAGAATCATAAAATAAATGAAATAATGATATTAGTGGTTTACCTACCAAATATAATAATAACTTGACCCATGAGTTGAAGATTGTGAATAAGATTATGGACAATTTTTAAATTATGACTTTGGAAGGAGGAGAGAATAGAAATAAATAAAGGTCTTACGTCAGACTAGTTTTAAGAGAAAGACTCAATCCAAGCTCTACAGAGGCGTGATATTTAAATGACTTCAATATTCAACACCTTAATATGTCCGTATTGTGGAATTTAACACCTCGAAACGTTATAAACCTTTCATTGTTATAGACCAAAAGCCATTGTTGAGATCCGTATAACTTGTTTCCCCTCGCAATATCTTTCATTCTTTAGATCTTGTCTCTTCCACTCAGTCTTCGTCTTTAACAGGTCTAACGTTCTATTTTCAGCGAACCAACACCGTTTTAAATAAAAAATAATGTCCCCCTTATTAAATATAATATTCTTTTCCACTTTTGGCTTAAAATGAATCCCATAAATGTCCCGTATGATATGTTATTACTTCTACCTTTGTAGGAGTCCTATATTTCCAGAAAAATGTTGTAGTCCTTCATAGTCAATTATGCAAATTTAATTTCTTTACTTTTTACAAGCTTCAGATATAACAGCGTTTCAGTCGATTTTTTTTATTTGTATAAAAGGAAGATGGAACAACAAGATTTTATTTATTCTATACAAATTAACGTCAACTTTACGAAACTAAGGCTAATCGTTATGGGTTACCATCCTTTTCTAGCCAAACAGGAAAGAGGGGGGGAGGGGGTTGATAAAGTGAGTCCGTGTCTGAATAAATCTCCTTACTAAAGTGAGAATCCGAACCAACAGCTCAAATTATTCCAAGGGCCACTACTATAACATAATATGTAAGATCTAATCATATCAAGAATGTTTCTTAATGCGAACAGTAGAGCATAAACAAATATGTAAGATTTCTTGCATAAACCATAAAGCCTTTGACATTTTAATCTTAAATGGCCTCATTGATCAAGGTGTATAAATGTTGTGAATGAATCGTTCATAGTTCAAAACATTAATGCACTTAAGCCTTTCATCTAATTCACGCCATAGTTTTTCAGGGATATTTTTAGCAGATTTCCCTTAGGAAAATCACCTATTGAGGTCGTACTCATGACGCGATTTTCAAAACATTTCCTCAAAAGTCCTTCGATCCTACGCAAGAGATGACGAAAATGAGGTCCGTTAAAAATTATATATATTTATATGTATATATATATATATATATATATATATACATTTGTCTGTAAACGTTCTAGCGGTCACAATATTTGTTTGATTCTTACCAAACTCGATATTTAATCGTTTTATGTAAATTGATCAAGTTCCTTAATGGCTGAAATTGGACCAGTGGGAGGTTGGTGGTTTCGAGGGGAGATTTTCGAAAATTCAAAACATCTCCCTTCTTATATTTCAGATTGAAACATTGTTTAGAACCACTCTTATTTCAAATGAAATGTACTATAAATGTTGTTTTATTCATTTATTCTCTATCATGAATATTAACTGAGATACTGTCGTTTTTCAATTTTCAGCCCTCAGTAAACCCCCCACTTCTACTCCTGTTAGATAATACACAACTCCACAAACAATACTCTGTTATATAATAAACCACATTATTCGAAGCTAAAATACCAAATGTTGTTTTCATGTGACTTGTAGTATACGAGATACATGCAAATAAGTTCTGGCGACCCCATCCCGCCTTAAGTTTTTGGACTGCTAAAATTTGATTGATTGAGATAACAATTATTGTGACGCATTATAAATTACATTACTAGATATCGTAAATAGTTCTCAATCAAATTTGTATGTTATATTCTGATACATTTCAGTAATTGTTTGTTCCGGTGGGAGGCTGTAAAAATTGACTGAAAGATTTCTTATAACCATTTGTATTTATTCACTCAACATTCAAGGTGGCGTTGTGTTACCAGTATGTAAATTTATCTATTGTTAAACTTCCCGAGGGAAATCTGCTTAGCTTACGCAGCACCTGCGTGTTGGACTTTTTATTTTCATTTACAACAATGATTTTCCGAAAAAAGAAACAAATTTATTCTTCGAATTTGTATAAAGTAAGCAGATTGTCAACAACTGATTCTAGAATAGGCTTTCATGTAATCCAGATTTGTTTGCAAGAGCACTTTGGAATGCACGAGGCACACGAAGTGCATTCATTTGAAGTTCCTGTGACATTAACCATAAATATGAAGACATCTTCATTGACCGTTGGTGAAGAAACTTCTCGTGTAAGGGCCCGAGCAAATGCAATCTTGTGGGGGGAAAAATCAGGATGAATAATGACACGCATCATTTAATGTGAATGGGAACGAAAGAATGATTCCCCCCTCTTTTAGATACAAAATAATGTTAAGGTATATGAAAAGTGAGACGGTGTCTTTGATAGATATGATAAGAAGCTAGCATCTCTATTAGCAGTTTGAGGCACCTTGACTCGGGGCATGAGATCCCTCTGCGAGTTATTTATGCAGCAAGGCTTTATCTTGACTTGCCTTAAACACCTTGAAAGCATTTCTTGTTCCTTTTAGCCTACGCACGGCCCTCGCCTTAACCACACACGAAATACAGATGTCCACCAGGGTTTCATACAATGATTTACTCTCCGCTTCATTTACATTCAACCATTTGTATTCTTAAGTGAGTGTCATTTTATCTTGAGAATTAAGCTATAAATAAAAACTATAGCCATAAAGATAAAAATTACATTCTTTTAAATAATTATAAATTAAAAAAAAATAAATGATTTCTATATAACTGATTAGCTCGCAAACCCTAAATGTATTACCATTAATCTTATTAAATGTTATATATAACTGGATATATCCTCTTGTTTGCCATTAATGCCGGGAACTCGATCTACTCTGGGAAATTATATTATTTAAATAGTTAATGTGGGTTACCAAATACGACAGCTATAGGTTGTACATCCATGTACTTTACAACTTTGTGCATTCGTGTATTTTTACAACTTTATGAAACACACGTCAATACCGATACAATAAAGATACAAGAAATGTGACAACACATTAATAACATTTGATACTGATAATCAACATGCCAAAGCACTCGGCTTTGCGCGGGGAATATTCAGACTTAATAACGAGTTTATAAGTTATTCACGGCAAGGCCGACCAATACCCAATCTATTTACATTTCCTGTCTTAGTATTTATTTTTTTATTTTGCCTTTGCAAAGCACTGGGAAATACTGAGAATTAATGTACTTTTGTAGAGTCTTTGGGAATAAACGATGAGCAGTTTATAATCAAGCCCTCCTCCCTATTGGAAACATCAGTCTATAAATCATTTTTAAGTATCGTCTAATAAAAGGAGATCCGACCACTTACTTTATACCGGATAGTTAATTGAATAATATAGCAATCCTCATGGCCTCAACACGAAATAAGTGACAAATGCCACAAACGACAATGGACGATTCCCACAACTACTCTTGCATATTCTGAAAATTAAGCATAGAATATCTACTATAAAACCTAAACAAACGGAACGACCGAATAATTTACTTTACTGTGGCAAATAAATAACATTGTTAAATTACACATAAAAATAATTCAGATTTAAAAAGCCCGTCACGCAGAATTGTGAAAACTATGCAGATTTCACCAGGTGATGGAATGACACACTTGTGATCTTATCGCACCATCTTTTCTCAATTTCTCCCTTTAGTAAAAAGCCTATGTAAATAGAAATTGAAATTTAAACCGGACATAAGATCTTTAATGATTCATTTAAAATTTAGTTTTTTTAAAAAAGTAATTAAAAATCGAACGATTATAAGTGGGAGTTTATAGAACGCTGAAGATGTGAAACTACAAATAACTCATTTAATATTCGCGATACGAAAGCTATGCACATAACCAAAATTATAGAAATTTGATTGCACCTTAAAAGTTTTTACTCTTGCGATTGGTATCATATTGTACTATGCCTTCTATAATTTCTAGAGGAATCCATCCACATTCAGTCAGACCAGTATCTTAGGTCTTATATTATATAACAAGTTAACGGAAATTTCCAAAATGTAAATGAACATTTTATATTGATGGTCATTACATAAAATCACTTCCCAAAATTCTTCTCCCACTCCATTTCAAGCTTGAAAATGTCCATTTCAGTTTATATTTTTATGAACTTTTATACTATTGTATTTTAAAATGGAAAATGAATGTTGAATTCTTCAAAACGTCCGTCAAGCAGGTGCTGCGTTAATTAAGCAGATTTCCCACTTCGTCGCGTATTTGCTTTTATCTCAAAACTAGAAATATCTGGGGCAATACTCAATTTAGAGAAAACATTTATAGAACATCACACGAACAAACGAGATTGATTCTATACAATTTTTCGAGCAGACTCAAAATAACGGAGATATTTTCGAAATTCTCCCCCGCTAAACCCCACTGGTCCGGTTTTAACCGTTAAGGAATTTGATTTTCATTTTTACATAAAACATTTAAATATCGAGTTTGGTAAAGATCAAACAAAATTGCGAAGCCGAGCGCGTTTACAGATATATATATATATATATATATATATATATATATATATATATATATATATATATATACTAGCTAAGATACCCGGCTTCGCCCGGGAATTGATTTGAGGCTTAATGGTGATGGTATTTTTTTGGCAAGGCTTTACTTTCCTCAATACTTTGACATTTACCCGTCCCAGTGTTTAGGGTTTATACCAATCGTTGCTGTGGATTTTTTAATAATAAAATTAATTTTTTTATGTAAGACTCCACTGTCCCCATATGGTCATATTTCCCGTCTCCTGTGCATCATGCATAGATTTGAATTATTAAGAAGAAAATATTAACATAGATTTGAATTATTTTTTTCAGGTGAGGTACCTCGTAGTGTATATTGGAAAGAGTTTTTGAGCATATCAATATTTCTACGTAAATTACGTGCTCCAGACGTTGTTCCTGGAGAAATGTATAAAGCAAAAGTTAATCTAAATAACAAAGTAAATAACTTTTGTTATGTGCATGTTTGTCGAAAAACAATTAGACAATGAAATATCGCGAATTTTTATTTCAGGTCTCCCTTATAACCCCCACTCCCGTTCTAATCTAAAAATTTTAATATAGCTTATAATCATGGAAGAATTAATGCTAATTTACATACCAAGTTTTTTTAAGTTCGGTTTAATCGTTAGCGCCCAATGAAATAATTGACTCCCGCTTTAGTTTATAGTGTATATCTCGTTTATACTTAGGTATACAACGATAGTGTATATGACAAAAGTTTCTCTGAATAACAAAATAAACAACTTTTGTTATGTGCATATTTGCCGAAACCCCAATATTTAAATTCAGGCCTCCCTTACAACCCCCACTCCTGCCCGTCCCTAGAAATGTTGGTATGGCTTGTTATAATGAAAGCGTTAATGCTAATACATATACCGAGTTTTATTTAGTTCGGTCTATTCTTTTGTGCCAAATAAAATTGTTCACTTCCTCTATAGGTTTTAGCGTATATCTCGTTTATAATTCGGTATACGACGAAAGTGTATATAACAAACGTTACTCTAAATAACAAAATAAACAACTTTTGTTATGTTCATATTTGTCAAAAAAACCAATAGGAAACGAAATATCGCTATTTTTAATTTCTGGCTTCCCTTATAACCCCCACTCTTGTTCGTCTCAGAGGATATTAATATAGCCTTAAGTCTAAGTTGGGTTAATAGTAATATACATACCAAGTTTCATAAAATTCGGTTCAGCCATTTATGCGTGAAAAGGTAACAAACAAACAAATAAACAGACACCAAAGAAACAAAATGCAGTTATGGTGTCTATGACATGTGGAACGAAAAGATATCGTGAAATGTCGCGAAAAAAATCAATGTACAGACAGAGGTTGTAATTTTATTTATTTATTTATATATATATATCTATATATATATATAAAATTGTAACCTCTGTCTGTACATTGATTTTTTTCGCGAAATTTCACGATAACTTTTCGTTTCACATGTCCTAGACACCATAACTGCAATTTGTTTCTTTGGTGTCTGTTTGTTTGTTTGTTTGTTTGTTTATTTGTTTGTTTGTTTGTTACCTTTTCACGCATAAACGGCTGAACTGAATTTTATGAAACTTGGTATGTATATTAGTACTAACCCAACTTAGACTTTAGGCTATATTAAAATTCTCTGAGATGAACAGGAGTGGGGGTTATAAGGGAGGCCTGAAATTAAAAATAGCGATATTTCGTTTCCTATTGCTTTTTCAGCAAATATGCACATAACAAAAGTTGTTTATTTTGTAATTTAGAGTAACTTTTATTATATGCACTTTTGCCATATACGGAAGTATAAATGCGTTATACGCTAAAAACTATAGCGGGAGTCCACAATTTTATTTGGCACAAAAGACTCAACCGAACTAAACCAAACTCGGTATGTGAATTAGTACTAACGCCTTCCTTATAATATGCCATACTAACATTTCTAGGGACGGGCAGGAGTGGGGGTTATAAGGGAGGCCTGAAATTAAAAATAGCGATATTTCGTTTCCTATTGCTTTTTCAGCAAATATGCACATAACAAAAGTTGTTTATTTTGTTATTTAGAGTAACTTTTGTTATATGCACTTTTGCCGTATACGGAAGTATAAAGGCGTTATACGCTAAAAATTATAGCGGGAGTCAACAATTTTATTTGACACAAAAGACTCAACCGAACTAAATAAAACACTCAGTATGTGTATTAGCACTAACGCCTTCCTTATAATAAGCCATACTAACATTTCTAGGGACGGGCAGGAGTGGGGGTTATAAGGGAGGCCTGAAATTAATAATAGTGATTTCCTATTGGGGTTTCGGCAAATATGCACATAACAAAAGTTGTTTATTTTGTTATTTAGAGAAATTTGCTCAACACTTCTTTTAAATATGAACTACCAGGTACCTCACCTGAAAAAATTAATTCAAATGTATGTCAATATTTTCTCCTTAATAATTCAAATCTATGCATAATGCACACGAAACGGTAACTATGACAATATGCAGGACAGTGAAGTCTTACATAAAAAATTAATTTGATTATTAACAAATCCCCAGAAACGACGGGTGTTACCCCTAAACACTGGGACGGGTAATTGTCAAAATATTGTGCAAAATAAAGCCTTGCCAAAAATATACCATCACCATTCAGCCTCAAATGAATTCCCGAGCGAAGCCGGGTATTTGAGCTAGTATATATATATATATATACCGTTTTGAACGGACAATCATTTTCGTCATCTCCGGGGTATGATCGATGGACATTTGAGGACATTTTTCAAAAATTGTGACATGAGTACGACCTAAAAAATACTAAGTTATTACTTTGGAGTCCTTTATAAGGGATAGATAGCCGGCCGAAAACGAGTATTCTGCTCCCTTCTATTTTTATTAGAATACAATCAATTTACGAACTTTCAAATAAATAAAGTATAGTACGACTGTTCATGTTGATCTTAATATTTTGAGAATAAAAAATATTCATTTCAAGCCACAAATATAAGCTAACACATATGATTTAAAATATATATATGAAAAAGAAATTTCCATGAATAATTTGCTTTAAGACAGTAAGAAACCTTTATCAATATGATGAATACTCTGCCGTTGATAGTAACTGGTACATCAGAAAAAGTAAACATTAAAATAAGTCAAGAGCATAACCAATTCTAAACATTCTGAATTGAAAATACATATTTTTTCGTTAAAACAATAATAACTAAGATTTCTTGTTTTTACTTCCTAATGAACTCCCATTAGAATATTGATTTTTCATTATATAATTTAATTCTTTGTGATAACTAACACTCAATTATGATAACCTATTAAAGTTCATGAAGATGTTTCCAAATGATTAAATAAGAAATGGCAAACAGACAGACGAAAATGCCAAATTTGACCTTGAATTTTTCGTTGAATTTAAAAAGAAATACTGGCAAAGTTAAGACTATTATTTATAAAGAAATATAATTCACACCTTAATTTTCTCCTACTACATTTTGTAACTTTTTTAATCAAGAATCCAGACATTTTTTTTTTTCATTTCATCTGATAGCCGCTATACCTCTTGCAGTTACTTAATGCAAAATAAACTTCTTTATCAGCTCTGGAACTCATGATAAATCGCTTTTACCATAGTGTATTCAAATATATTCTTTAAAATACTCCAAAATTACATCAATAATTTTGTTAACTAGTGTAAAATAAAATCATTAAAATGCAATTTTACAAGAGTTATGAGAAACTGAAATGAAATAATGGAATTTAATATTGAAGTCCGTGAACACTCTTAAACAGCTGAAATCATCCCATTGCTAAAATATTAGTATTAATAACCATAAGGCATTATTTATTTCAATTAAATAAGTCTTTCTGAGAATTATGGCTTGCTTTCTACTTTTAATAATTTTTTGCAGCTCTGGCATTGCTCCATGGGATATGCGATATAAACCAATGTGTATTTTTATTTTTTAATTAAGTCTTAGATATAATTGTTATTTTTGGTTCTCATGTCATCAGTGTATGTTGTTTTTTTTAAAAAATTTCTCTTGTTAAGTTATTATGTTATTATGTTATTTGTCACCAATGAATGTCAACAAACACCAAATACGTCGGTGAAAGATGGAATATTTCGTTACATTCTTGTACATTCGGACCCTGACCGGTGTATGTCAACAATCACATACCATTATTCCATGGTAAATGCCGACATTCACCAGTGAAAGTCAGAAATAAGGGTATTTAGCAAATAATCCGGACATTCGCCAAGCGACTATGTGATTGTCAGTGTTTCACCGTAACATATATATACTAGCTAGGTTACCCAGCTTCGCCCGTGAATTCATTTGAGGCTGAATGATGATAGTATTTTAATTGGCAAGGTTTTACTTTGCACATTACTTTGACATTTACCCGTCCTATTGTTTAGGATTTAACATGTAGGGCAGTTTCAATAAAGTTTGCATCGAAGAAAATGTTTTTTATTGGAGAGCCTTGCCATTAAATTTGAAGAATATATAAATAATATTTGGTCCAGAATAAGAAGAAGGAATACCTCTTCTTCTTATTCTGGACCATGTTAAATCCCAAATGTTGTTAAGAAACTAATACGAGAAAAAAATCTAGGTTTAAATATATGTTTAAAGAGAAAATATAAGTGGTAAGGAGGTAATATCTCTAGTTATACAATTCTATATTCAGTCCTAGCATAAATTCAATTCCAGTTTATGTGAATTTTACAGACATTCAAAAATTTGGTTTAGTTTTATAAACGATGAATGTTTATAAATGAATATGTGCTGATTAAAGTTGCAGGATTATTGAGAAATGTGTTTAAATCGCGGTACCATGGAACAGCTGTCCCTAAGAGCATAAAGAACGAGTTAGTACAGCTATAATAAACAGTACTTGTCAACGGGGAACATATTGAGCAACTGAATGCATTCAATGAAGGAGACAATATGAACTGGACTATTGTTAGTCCGGTGACGTCAGGCCTTCTAGACGTTGGTTCAGCTTCTTTAAGTGCGTCCGACTCGTTGTCACGACCGAGCGTTTATCTTCCCCCACATGCAGAGGTGGACTGTTCTCACCCCACGCTAAATATATTTCAGTCTCCTTTTCAATTATATATCCTAAATCATCGTAAAGTACAATAGATACCCCTGATTTTAAACTAGCAGAGCTATTCAAAACAGGACGATGTTAAGCATAAAAGCAACCTTTACCACCTATCAATAAATCGGTATATCGATAACTATTCCAACCTATACATATGAAACAGCAATGAGCTGTACATGTACATTTGATATAACAATAAGGAATATACATATGAAATAGCAATTCATTATAATAATTACATTGAATTTATAACTATTATTATTGGGTAAATCCAATTATTCCAACTACTCAAATAGATATATTTCAATTATATATGGTACAACTACATTCGTGATTTCAAGCCATAATAAGCAATGCGCAGTATCTCAACAATCACGTAAATAGCATGAACAAATTGTTTTATCAATTAAAATTGTCCATATTAAGACAACATCGAAAAAGCTTGGCATTGCAGGGGTTGGGTAAGCTGCTTAGTATGTGCGGCACTTGCGGACGAACGTTTTCATTTGTATCACTAAACACCTTGTGTGTAGCTTAAATACCAAGTTCCTTAGCAGATTTTTCTTAAGGGAAACCAATAATTAAGGTCGTTCTCATGAGTCCATTTTCGAAATATTTTTTCAAATATCCGTCCATCATACCCTTGAGATGACAAAAATGAGATCTGTTCAAAAGTATACTTATATTTGTCTGTTAACGCTCTAGAGGTCACAATTTTTGTTTAATCTTTACGAAACTCGATATTTAATGTTTTTTGTAAAAAGAAAGATGGAGTTCGTTAATGGCTGAAATCTGACCAGTGGGAGGGGGAGGGGTTTAGGGGGTAGGATTCTCGAAATATCAAAATATCTCTGTTACTATACGTCGGATTGAAAAATGTTATAGACCAATCTTATTGAAAATTTAATGTAGTATAGATATAGTTACATAAATTTATTCTCTATCTTGAATATTAACCAAGATATTTGCATTTTTCAGTTTTCAGCCTACAGCTAATCCCCACCCCTACACATGTCATATTTATAATTGTCATACATTTATATATTTGTCTGTTAACGCTCTAGAGGTCACAATTTTTGTTTAATCATTACCGAACTCGATATTTAATGTTTTATGTAAAAAGAAAGATCAAGTCGTTAATGGCTGAAATCTGACCAGTGGGGAAAGGGGAGGGATTTAGGGGGTAGGATTTTCGAAAATTCAAAATATCTCTGTTACTCTACGTCGGATTGAAAAATTGTATAGACCAATCTTATTGAAAATTAAATGTAGTATAGATATAGTTACATTCATTTATTCTTTATCTTGAATATTAACCAAGATATTTGCATTTTTCAGTATTCAGCCTACAGCTAATCCCCACCCCTACACATGTCATATTTATAATTGTCATATATATATATATATATATATATATATATATATATATATATATATATATATATATTTGTCTGTTAACGCTCTAGAGGTCACAATTTTTGTTTAATCATTACCGAACTCGATATTTAATGTTTTATGTAAAAAGAAAGATCAAGTTCGTTAATGGCAGAAATCTGACCAGTGGGAGGGGGAGGGGTTTAGAGGTGGGATTTTCGAAAATTCAAAATATCTCTGTTACTATAAGTCGGATTGAAAAATTGTATAGAACCACTCTTATTGAAAATTAAATGTACTATAAATATAGTTACATTCGTTTATTCTTTATCTTGAATATTAACCTAGATATTTACATTCTTCAGTTTTCAGCCTACAGCAAACCCCGACTCCTACTTATGTCATATTAATAATAAGATCTTGTATCATGAACCTCTTCATTCCAAGGTTAAATACATAATATTGTTTTCATTGAACTTCTCCTTTTTGAGATATATGCAAAAACGTTCTGTTGATCCCGTCCCCTCTTCTTTTGTTCTTGGACTACTAAAATTTGAGTGATAGAGATAAAAATTATTCTGGTTCATTAAATATTACAGTACTTGATATAGTAAATAGTTTGCAATGAAATTAATATGGTATATTCAGATATATTTCAGTAATTGTTTTTCTTTCCGCCTTTTTGTTAACAATTCAGAAGCTTTTTGAAATTAAAATTGACTAAAACATTTTTAATTACCGTGTGTATTTATTCACTTAATATTCACGGTGGTGATAAGTCAAATAAGTATGTAGATTTATCATTTGAGAAACTTCACGTGGGAAATCTGCTTAGAAATGGTGATGGCTGTAAAGAGTTGATTTTTATATGGTCGTAAAAAGTTAAGTTTTGGATTGTCTCGGCAGTCCCATTTAAGATTTATAAAAAACTTGAACTTTAAATGTTTCATGTAAAGCGATTAATGACTGAAATCGGATCAGGGGAGTGAGGATTTCGAGAAGGGATACAATATACATTAGCCAGTATCATCAACGGAATTACTTTTATTTTCGCTTTTTGAGCCTTGAAGAAAACCCCAACCTTATCGTGCGATTTTCATTGAAGGCTATATCACTAACCAATATCACTAATGGTCTCATGCCCAGCTTTAATTAAAAGCCTTGTTTACATTGGGCTCTAATTAAGAGAAAAATGGACAATGGAATTTCATATGACGTAATCTTTGTCTGTTTCCAGTGTGCTTAATTTACGTAGCTCCTAAGGGAAGGGTATTCTGGATTTGTTAAGTTTATAACTTAATGAAAATAGTAAAGAGTCCCAGAATATCTTTATATATATAATTCTACTGTACGTGTGTATGTCACTGAACTCCTCCTAAACAGCTAGAGCGATTAGAATGAATTTTTTTTTGTACGCGTTCGGGTGATGCCCTGAATGGTTTAGCGTCACAAATCAGCCCGGCAGATAGAGCAGGAGTGGTGGTCCTAAGGGAGGCCTAAAATTAAAAATAGCGATATTTCGTTTCCTATTGGTTTTTCGCCCAATATGCACCGGATAAAAGTTGTTTATTTTGTTATTTAGAGTAAATTATGTTATATTCACTTTTGTCCTATAACAAAGTATTAACGAGATATACACTAAAAATTTAAAGTGGGAGCCAACAATTTTATTGGGCACTAACGATTGAACCAAACTTAACAAAATTCTGTATGTGAATTAGCATTTATTCTTCCATGATTATAAGCTATATTAAATTTTTTAGGTTCGAACGGGAGTGGAGTTCTGGAGGTTTTATTTTCTATTTGTTTTTAGGCAAACGTGCGCATAACAAATGTTGTTTTTTGTGTTATTAAAGGTAGCTTTTGTTTTAAACATAATATTATTAAATTTAATATCCTAATCGCTTGAAATATCATGCAGGACAACGTCTGCCGGGTCCGCTAGTATATATATATATATATATATATATATATATATATATATATAAAATGCTATAATTGAACAATTAGGTTTGCATTCAATTAGGTTGTTGGTAACTTGCTTTGGTCCAAGCTTGGTGCAATGAGTATTTGTGCCAAAATCTAGCTGTTGGTAGTGAGTGTCGTTAGTAAGATACAGGATGGCTATATTTATTTTCTTATTACTGTTATTGGGCTTAAAAGTTTGGCTCACATCTTTCCCACGGCTTACACATAACAAGGCAACATTGAGGAAGGAATTTAAATAATGAAATAGGAAACTTCGGTCTTATATACCAAAGTCCGAACGAAGCAACCAGTTGATTCCTCAACCATAGATGGTCTCATGAACTTTTGAAGTTGATGGTTTGTAAAAGGAAAGATTTAAACTTATAATTACGGCTGTTGAGTTAAACATGTGATGTAAACTGCTGCACAGATTCACAGGAAACTATTAAAAATGAATCATTCTTAAAACCACATCTTTGTTAAACCAATCGTAAAAATGGCTCAACACATTATAACTATAATCCAAAAATTTCGAATGAATAGGTTCTGTTTGTTTTCATGTTGGATTCTGCTGCTGGTTCTGCCTTTATTATATATTTGCTACTATTTGGATAATTGTTACTGAAATGACGAGAGTAATTTTCATCGTAGCTTAATTGCAAGACGTGCCTTTTAGAAAATTGTAAGCACAGTTCGCCATAGTGTCACCACTTGAACATAGGACTTCTAGATATTCCATTATTTGGCAAAAACAACTATTTTCCTTATAAACAAATGAAGATGAACCAAACGTGCATGCTTTATCTTTATAAGCAAGTTCGACATCTTAACGACTAAGACGCAAGGAAATAGCTGGGAAACGGACCTTACAACTAACAATTACTTTAGCTCAATTAGAATGGGAACAGGAGAACAGTTTGGGGTTGCTATTCTCTGTGTTATTTATGTCCTTTATCAGGACCCTTAAATCCTCTCCTGTTATCTATCCCCACCAAAGGCCATTGTTACTCGATTAATGAGATAAGTGTTTTAGTACTAACAACATCAACGAGTCTTTCTTGTTAAACATCTCCTAAACCTTGTTAGCCCCCCCCCCTTGCACTGATAATGAGGCTGAAATAAATAAATTATCTCATAATCTGATATTTCCATAAAGGTAAATCATCCATATTGAGGATGTGCTCATGAAACATTTTGAAACTAAACAGATGCTCCAACAGTGGTTCAGAAATAAATATTTTAGTAGCATTGTGTAAGAATAATATATGGCTTAATATTTGGAAAAATGGGAAGTAATTTGATTGCCTGAATTAGTTTATAAAACATATTGTCCAAACGTGACATGAATTTAATGTTCGTTGAAGGTAAAATGGTGGAGGGTAAATAGATATTAAAATACATCAAGTATCTTCCATTAATTTATTTTTCACTGCACATGTTTCACGTACCTCTTGCCTCTTCAAGAATTGTATATGTATTATAAAACCATTTCGACAATACCATCCAGGCTGTCACGTCAAGACTAACAAAATGGAGACTGAGATAAACTTATTTTATCGATACATTAACAGAATGAAAAATCGATTACAAACAAATGTTAGAAGTACGAAAAATTGATTATTGAAGACGAATAGTTATATCCAACCGACTTGCAGTTCATTAAAGTATTTGGTCAGCCCTTGCGTCATTTACTTTTTTAGACTTTTTACTTCATTATCAACTTCAGCGCTGGCCACTTTTCACTCCCAAGTGAAGTTAGCTGAGTCTTGTGTTACCATCATCCTTGACATCTTTATTGATTTTTCTTCTTTTCCGTTGTTCTCGAAGATCTGATGGCAATGGGTCGGTTCGTTTCCTTTTTCAAACATTATTGATAGAATCATCAAACAAACCGTCACTAAAACATAAAACTTGTGAATCAAATGTGTGTTTATCTTACTAACTTACTTTTATTAATATTTTCTGCTTGATTGTGATTCATGAAATACTTTTTTCACGTTTTTATTTATTTCTCTTTCTAACATTTCTTCTGGATAATTTTCTTTACCTCAAAGAAATATTTAGGAATGGTTCTACCTAGTGATGTGACTGGTCTATAGTATAGTTTTTTCTTGAATTTTAGCGGACGGTTCGAAAAATAACTAATCGTTCTGCCATAAAATTATTTTGCGTTTTAAAATGTTCGATTTAGCTATTAATGTATTTTATAGGTATCACTAAAAGTAAAAATCATATTTATCAAAACGAGATTTGTCTAAATGATTTAACGAGACAGCAAGAACCATGTAAGGAGGTTTTATATGCTTAAGATGTGTGTTTTCCGTTGCATTCTGCAGTCCAACAATAAAGCTATCAGAAGAAGTTGAGAGGTTTTCTCCTTCGCCTTATCCATCCTATCGATACCACACATAAACATACTAATGATAAACATTAGCAGGCAGATAACGACTTCAATCAACTTCCAGTATTACTCATGTGATGCGACTGACAATTAAGACAAGAATGTATAAATAGGGTTTACAACGTTTCCATTCTCGTATTCATACTATAGAAGGCTACCACCCTTGAGTAAATAAATGGAAGCATTTGTTTAGAGTATAAGTAGAGCGCAGGTGGCAGGTTAATTGTCTCTCATCGCTCAGTTGGCCGTATTATTTATCAGCTGGATCCGAACGGCTGACAAACCACCCCCAGGAATTCCGGGCCTATCTAAAAGCTTATCCGTGTAGGGTCGTACCTATATTTTCTGGCTGGCTGGATGTCATCTCGTCTCGGCCCTTACACGTTCGGGCAGCCCGGAACCACCTTCTTCTTTTTACGTCAGTTGTGTTTTCCTGGGCCGTTAATCTACGGCGACCAACATGGAGAGGCGTTTTAAGATTCAAATTATGTTTTAAGTGGAGAAGAGAGTTTGCTATATGGACAACAGCCAGGGCATTTGGAAAGATAAAAAGCATTCGCCGTGATTAATAGAGTTTCTAGACAATCCTTGTGGTCTTAAATAATGAACGATCTACTTGATAAACACTCTAAACTGGCATTTGGCAACCAACAACCGCCCTATGGTAATAGAAAAAAAGAGAAACATATTGAGGTAAAATATGGGACTTCGCAAACCAATACAAAACATATATTTCAAATTTACGCTTAGAAATAATTTTGTTACTATGGGATTTTACTGTAGAATAAATGATACCCGTTTCTTCTCCACAATCTTTAGCAAATCAAACACACACTTTTTATATTACCACCTCTAACAAATTCAAGAATCAATTCATTTAAAAAAATCGATCTTTTAACCTTTATGGTGGAATAAATGATTAACTATGAATTATAAGGTACAAACGTCTTTAAAGTTTTCATTATTATTTTACCATTTATTGTTACTGAGAATTCTATCCAATATTTGAAAACTCTGTATGTAATACTTCATTTCTATATTACAATTTGTTTATGGCATACTTTGTGAATTACCTTAGCTCACATCGAGATATGAAACTGTTCTTTTCTTTCTTATGAAAGCAGTTTTTTTTCCTTTTCAATAACCGTTTTAATTTGTAATTCAGTTACTTGCTGAAAGGTTTACATCTCCTCATAATTATTTATACACGCTCCGACAAAATTATAGGCCACCTCAATTTTTCTGTTAAAAATTAATTTCAGTTGATCAATTGTTATATAATTTAGTTTATTTTATATTATTTTGCAGGACAAATAAAAAACAGTAAATTTTATTAAATAGGTATATTTCTAATCGAAAAAACAAACAAAAACACATTGAATGACTGCGACAGTTTATTTAATCTCTGTTTCATTTGATTATTCGCCGCTTTAATAATGCGTTGAGCCACCATTTCTTTCTAAGACTTCAGCCAATCGCTTTGGGCGTGATTTAAAAAGGTTTTTTATACTTTTTACAAACAGTGGACCACTTTTTTTCGATGCAAGATTTCAGTTCTACTACGGAGTTAAACTGTCTCCCTCGAGCATAAACTGCACGAGAAAGTTCATCCCAGCAGTTCTCAATTATGTTAAGGTCTGGTGATTGGGCTGGCCAGGGTAAAACGGGATAATTTTTGGCAGCAAAACATTTTTTTACTATGGGAGCAGTGTGGTCAGGTGAATTGTCTTGCTGAAAGATGAACCGCCCTCGAGTCAGTTCTTCTCTCCCAACAATTTGCTCCCGGGTGATGTCTATGTACTTTTTTTGCATTTAATGTTGCCGAACAAAACACTAAATCTGTTTTTCCATAGTATCCTATCACAGCCCAAACCATAACACCTTATCCTCCCATTTGACATTTACTTAAAAATAATTTTTCCTTCCGCAAATCATGAAAATAATATCGATATTCATCAGGCCCATCCAAATTAAACTTCTTTTCATCACTGAAGATAACTTTCTTCCATCTCCTTCCCCAAGCAATGTGTTCGTAAGCAAACTTTTTTCTGTTGGCTTTGTGTGCTTTTGAAAGAGGGGGCTTTGCCTTCAGTTTAGGCGCTTTAAACGCTTGCTCTTTTGCAAAAGGTGTTGAACATTCCACACGTTTGTTTGGACCCCAGCTTGTTCAAAAATTTCTCTCGCTGTGGCTGAAGAGTTGGATGCATGGCGTAAAATGGCTCGCTGTTCTCAAACAGTAATTGCCATGGGCCTACCTGTGCTTTTCTTCTTGCCATAATCGTTGGCCAGCCTAATGAAATTTCTTATTAAATGCCTGCTTCTATTTAAAGTCCCAGCAATTTTCGATATTGTCAAGTTATCGCATAATGTTTTAATCACATCATTTTCACTCGCAGATAACACTTTTTCCCTAGGCATTACGTAATAAAATTTAATTAGTCTCACTGATCAAAACATTTATCACTTCCCAATAGCACTAGTCACTAACAGTATTCCAATAGCAAGATTTAGATAAAAACTGAGAGGCTGGCCTATACTTTTGTCGCATGTTAATACTTACATTTTAGCTAATGCTATGGTAAGAAGGATCAGGACTTGCTACTGATATTCCATTCTGGAAGGTAGTGGGATTAGAACAGAATTTATTTGCTTTGGAGGAAGTATGACATTCAATATTGTCAAAAACTGGCAATATTTGGGGTGGCCTATAATTTATTCGGGGAGTGTATTTTATCCTCACTATTTCGTCATTTATTAACTCAGTGGTATTTATTAGTTCATATTATTGATTGGTATTAACAAACATTATGTTGTAAGATTACATCATTGTTGCTGAAACATTGCCTGGAAGGCTGAGCTCAAGACAGTGTAACTAACAGCACCAATACCTAACTGACTGCATAACTGACTTATAAAGCTCTTGAAGATATGGCAAGTACCACCAGATGTAACATGTAATAAGGCAGAGTGTCTAAATAAATAAAGGTTTGAAGTAATAGGAATTCAAACGGGAATGACTCTTTGAAAATATTAAATGAAGCTTTATTATGCATGGAGTAAGTTAAACATATGAAACAGGAAATTATCAATTATCGAATCCAATTGTTAAAACATTAATTTTGTAATGTATTGGATTGTAAATTGAGAATAACTCATCGATCCCCCCCCCCCAGAGCTCACTAAAACAGAAAGGAGGAAACAAAAAAAATTCTCCTGAAGGACATAGCCAGCTGCCGTGTGAATTAATATATTTATTTAATGAGACATCGTTTACGAAGATATAGAAATAATCGTTAGCTTCTGAACAAAAAATAAAGGCCCCAATCTTGAGCAATTAATAAATCTCCTTAACGAACACAAAAAAAAAATATACTGAATCACTTATTAAAGAGCATATCTCGGAATAACATTATACTTTTTTTCCCCATACGTAATAAATGAAAACCAATCACTATAGTGATCACAAATTACAGAGCAGTAGTAATTGCTGTGAAAATTAATAGCTTTTCACTCATTAATAATTTAACTGCACTAGCTACCTGGCCAGGCGCATCTGCCTCCTTCGAGGTGTATTTCATAGCCTATTCAAGAATAGATTCGTCTTACTAGCTTCATATAAGCCTACTTATTTCTCTTTAACCAGACTGTTTGGACATCGTAGTTTTCCAAGTTTCTGTGTAAGTATATGTATTATTTTAAACTGGATTAGTTCCAGGTTTTTTAAAGAAGGCTATCTAAATGGTAGCCCTGCTCTGAAGAAATTGAGGTTTAGATAGAAAAAGCAAAATCTAAAAATAGGCAAAACGATTTTTTTTATTGTTGTTAGTATAATTATAACGTAAAAAACAAATTAAATAATATTAAGTTGCATTAAAATTAAAGGGTTTTAATTATTTAAGATAAAAATAGTGTTGCGAATCTCACTTTAATATTTTTATAAATTGTCAGTAGCTACATATTGGCTTATATTCTTCTGAAGCCATGTTTTCGCTTCAGTTCTGTTTTCTGTTCCTATTTTGTTTTTTATTTCTATTTTATGTTGCATTTCTGTTTTTCGTATTCAATTTCTGTTATGTAGTTTTTATTTATGTTTAAATTAATTTTGTTTCGTTTTTTATGTTATACAGTTTTTTTTTCCTCGAGCAACATCGCCACAGTTGCGAAGCTGCAAATAAATAAATAAACCCATCACACAGAGCCTGTGTAAAATAAGCGGTTTTCCCCATGTTGTGACTTCCTCACGGATTATTTTTTCTAATATTCTACACTTATTTCCCTGTTAGCAAGAAATCTGCCTAGAGACGACATGTGATTGAAACTAAATATGAGATATTTAGTTATATAAAAAATCACCGAGCAAGGACGGGATTTCAGGGAAACAATACAATGAAAAAATATAAAACAAATTTGTTAAGACTAGTGACACTTCATCATTAATACATACTCATATTTATAATTAATTATAGCATACATGTGAAAAATATATAATAAAATTAATAATTATTAAAGTTTTTAGTATGAAACATATAATAGAAGCTTTTTTCACTTTACCCCAAACTCCAAGTCCTTGTAGCCTGACTTCAGCAATTAACGAAAATTACTTAGATATTTTAGTTGGGAGTAATTATAGAGCCAAGATATGCTCTTCCGCACCAGCCAAGGGTGTGGTTTTGCTTACCCTAGTATTATTTGAAGTGGTAGTATTATATCTCGTGGCAGTCCCTCAACAGGATATGAGAGGAGGGTTGTGTGTGAGGACTAGGCATGCTCATCTGAATAAAATTCATGAAAGCCTTAATTCTGCAGGAACTCCAGAAATAATTCAAGAATATTAATATTTCAAAATATAATCCTCGGAGTAACCCAAGTAGGGTAAAAGTGGTGTCACAACAAATACCTAGGTATATCTGAGGACAATAAGAAACAAAGAAGAAGTTAACGGGAAAAGGATTCAGGTTAAATATTGACGTATTGAATGCGCAGACCATGAACCAGGAGGCAGAAAGTAATTGGAAACTGTTCCCTTTCAAAGTAAAATAGATGTTACGGAGGGAGTTAGATATGAACTATCTTGACAAATATTTGACAATGGCAACACTATTGGAATTTTTATTAATCAGTTAACGGTCCAAAGAACGCAGATAATGTTCACTATTTACTTGCGCAAACTAGAGTGGGTGCGTTCATTGAAGTCATAAGACAGTAATGAATTTGAACAAAAAGTGGTAATACATTGATTGGAAATTTGCTTTGGACGAATACTTTGGCATTTTGGCTTTATTGTGATATACAAACCTTACTGTTAGTACAACATAATGACTAATTGGACCATATTGCATTCTTATGGTGAGAAAGGCACAGGTTACATCAGCTATTTAGCATTATGTTAACAATATTTGGGGCAGGGGTTTCCACGTATAAATTCTTCAATTACTTAGAGTATCCAGATTCATATGAACAGTACGCATAAGTAAGAGCAGTAAGCAGTAATTGCAGTATAAAATACTTGAAAAACTAGTAGCAATAGGAAAAGTGTCCTGGTTTTTACAGCTTTAAACATTTTTCTCATAGAGGAATCTGGAAAATTCTTACTGGATGATTAAAATATAATAAACAAAAAATAAACTCCGGACCAGAATCTGGTCCTAAGGCCCGGCAGGTTTATCCAGGACGTTCGGGCACTGACGATGACGCACTGCATCGAAAGCGCTCTGTTGCTTCAATAAAAAGTAGTTAATGTGGATGTGTAACAATTTTTCTTCTACCTGAATTTTAAAAAAAGTGCTTTTAAAACTCACAGTCTTTTTAAGCTGTAATTATATTGGTATTATAATTGGATTAATTATTGGTGAGATAAGCAATGAAGAAGATGCTGCAAAGTTTAAGCTAAATCTTAATGTTTTCTTATGGGGCTCAGGTTAGCCATTTAAGTTAAAGCGTTGACCTAACATGGTTAAACTGGAGTGGCGATGTCAATTCCCACCTGGGCAATAGGAATTTATTTAGTGACGGAATTCATCAAATAAAATCCTTGGTCCCACCCTGGCTAGAAAAGGGCGGTAACCTATAGATAACCCGTCCCTATTAGCCTTAGTCACAAAAAGTGGACGTTAATAAATAAATATATAGAATAATGTTTTCTTGGGCACTATTATGAGCTTTATTTATATCATATTATACATAGACTAAGCAAATCTAATCCTTGACTCAGTTAAAAATAATTGTCACCAATGGGTGGAGAAATTTCCGAACCAATAATAAATTAAGGTGAATATATTAGATACAGGACCTTCGTTGGAACTCAATCGATATCTTAACGAGATTATCAGCTTTCGGACCACAAGCTTGTAGTAATTGGAACAACAGGTGATCCAAATGTTTACCTCGCAATTAGTTTTGAGGCTCTAAAACGAGAAAAAGAAAAATAGAAGTCAAAGAAAAAGTTAGTGAAAAACAAAAAGACTCAAAGCTGAGACCAAATCGAGATTCCAGATTAAAACGTTCCTGTCGACCGTAAGAGTTGGTTTTATCTGACGTCGGGGATCTCCTGGGTCATGGGTCTTTGTTATGACCCACCTTGGTGCAATTAGTGACCCACCGCTGAATCAAACTCAATAGGGCTCGCCCAGCTCTCGAGAAAGTAAAAAGTAAAAAAAAAAATCATGAAAGAAAGAGAAAAAAGATTTAAAAAAAAAAAAAAGTAAGAGAAAAAATGAGGCAGAGATCAGACTGTAGAAGTCTCGACTCAGACGAAACCATGGCTGTGAATCAAACATAATAACTGGTTTAGAGCTAAATGACGAACAATGGAACCTTTTGTCAGGTTTGGGAGTGAACGTCAGGAGGCCAGCAACTGAATTCCCACAGCTATATGTCGGCCTGTCAACAATTATACTGACATTCAATACCAATCAAATGGTTCAGTCTGCTATTAGGTATTCAGAGTGGGCTTGGGCCTACTGAATTAGCCACAACCCTCTAATCATATAAGCCAATATATCACAGCCATTAATTTTTAGTTGGTTTCAGAACATTATTATATTCATTCAAAGGCGTCATGCTATCGATCTCTCGAATAATTCTGTTTTTTCCTTATTTATTCATTGAATTCAGGAAGTGGAACATACGGGATATTCATACAAAAATAAATAAAAAAGTCCGTCACGCAGGGGCTGCGTAAACTAAGCAGATTACCCACGTGAAGTTTTACAATAGAGAAATTTCACTAGAGCCGAACAAAGAAAACAGCCGACCTAGCTTTTGGCGGGAAACTCACTCTCATCCGTTATCCACCCAGATTTAATAAAAATGCAAATATCTCGGTTAATATTCAAGATAGAGGATAAATGTATAAAACAATATTTAAAGTAAATTTAATTTGCAATATGATTGATTCTATACAATTTTTCGATCCGACTTATTGTAACGGAAATATATATATATATATATATATATATATATATATATATATATCTATATATATATACAGTTTTGAACGGACCTCATTTTCGTCATCTACTAGGTAGGATCGATGGACATTTGAAGAAAAATTTCGAAAATTCCGTCATAAAACGACCTCAACAGCTGATTTCCCTAAAGGGAAATCTGCTAAAACGAATAAATTGTAACCTAAATGCCATACAACTATTAAATTTTTAATTTTGCAATAATTCAATTTGAACTTGTCTTTACAATTTTTGAATATTCCTAATACATTACCTTTCGTGGTACAAAAAAACATAAGTTTTTCCTCGCAATACATTTTTTGCAGCGAATTGTGTTTCTACTGACTACTGTTGTTTCAGGTACTTGCAAAACCATGTTCTGGCACTTCTTCACTTGGTATAGTATATTTAGAATCAAATAAATTACATCTGTATCTGTGAGTTAATTATTTCTAGGTTTTGAAATTTTCTTAAAACATTTTTTTGTGTATTTCTTGCAGCTTAAAATTTTTGATCTAATGCATTGAAGTGGATATATCCTACAACATATAGTTTGTTTATTTAATTTAACAGCAGTACAAGAAAATCATGTGGTGACCACGTACAATTTTTTTCCTGAGCAAAAAGAAAGGTTTTTATATTTATGATATAATGCAATAGAATATAGTAGAATACACTCACTAATTGGAATTACATCATGAGGTCGGCACATTGCTAGTATGAGTTTAATCTTTTCAGCTTGATAATGTTGTGGTTTGAGGTGGTTTTCATTCATCCCTTCAATCCAATATAATGCATTTAGACATATTGGACAGAAATGTCTTTGGTCGCATTTAGTATATATTTCATTGTAGTCCAACATGAGCAAGAGGATTTAATTTAGCGACAAACTCACTAAATAAATTCCATAGCCCCAGCCGGGACAGGAAAGGGCATAACTTGTAGATAAAAAGAATTGGGCGCCAAACATTCAGAACTTAGTCACATAGTATTGCATTTCTCCACATAATTATGGATCTCTACAAAACGGTTTAAAAATCTAGCATTTCAACCAACGTGAAGATAAGTGTTATTATACGTTTCACATTCCTATATTAAATAACCCTGAAAATTTTTGTATATTAAGGAGTATCTCATGCTTTTGCAACGCTATGAGGTATTTAGCATAACACATATATCGTAGAACCAAAAAAAATATCACTGTAAAATAATCAGTTTCAGTAAACAGCTACGTGATATAAGAATGAATAGGAGCTTTGCATATTTTAAGGTAGGAGGTACTTGGGCTATAAGTCAGTAAAGCTGCTCTCCACTAATGAAACTGAGACTGATGTGAAGGCATGTTGTAAAAATAATGTTTTAAGCCCTTGGTATATTTACTATCTAAACTTTTCAGAATTCATACTTGGAAAGAAATATTAAACCTTCTTAAGGGACTACTTTACTCGTAATTTTCTAGATATGGCCACTAATATGAAATTACCCCGTGGCGCATAAAAGGTGATTAAAACAGAAATTATGCAAAGCTATTAATGATTTTATTTGAAGTATAATGCTTAAAGACCGCGATATAAACTTGCAACATATTGTTTTGCCATTAAAATTACGACTCCGCAGGAAATAAACATTAAAGAATCTCGTAAGTATTAACCATGATATGAGATTTCTTAGGAAGGTTCAAGTATTTCTCATAATACTAATTGCTACATTGAGGACCAGTTGCCTACTTCCATTTCCTCATAATCATTTAGTCAGAGGCTTCATTTCAGGTGACATGCCGCCACGCTGCAATAGTTATAGTTTCATTATGCATTAGCGATCATTTTGCTCCCTACTGATAAGGCAGTCAACTCTCCATGAATCTCTTTAAAAAATTGTCCTATGACGAAGAGAATTATATTATTTTATATTGGACAGCAAATATTCATGAGCATCCCGATTTGCTGCCTCATTTACATAATAAACATTAAGAAAGAAACCTGCATTTCTTGCTTCATTACTAACTGATTCTAACTTACTTTAATTGTGCAAAGTTTTAAGTAACATATTAAGTCTTAAGATCTTTACATTTTAAGTAACACGGTTTCACGTGAGGGTCCAAGACGTCTCTTGAATTATTAACAGGAATGGTTAGTTTAATCAATGTTTAGTTCGATGAACGTATGGTTCCAGGATTTGTGGCTACATGCGCAACTGGTTCATTCCTTTCCCCATCTAATTTTAAATGTACCACTCCTTGCAATCAGATTTGGAAAAATGAAATAAAGACCTATTTTCGCACTGGAATATAGGCCAGATGACGTTCTAGTCCTTATTTATCCGTTAGTCAATGTAAAAAAAAGTCCGTCACGCAGAGCCTGCGTAAACCTACTAGTAGTAGTGGTGGTGGTAGATTTCCCATAACGTTATACAATAGAGAAATCTCCATAAGAGTGCTGAACTGTCTGTGAACGGCCGAACTAGCTAGGTTAATATTCAAGTTAGAGAATAAATATATATAACAATATTTATAGTAAATTTAATTTTCAATATGATTGGTTCTATACAATTTTTTGATCCGACATATAGTAACGGAGATATTTAGAATTTTCAAAATTCTCCCACTCTAAACCCCCCTCTTGTTCCGATTTCAGCCATTAACGAACTTGATCTTTCTTTTTACAAAAAACGACTAAATATCGAGTTTGGTTACGCTCAAACCAAAATTGCGACCGCTAGAGCGGTAACAGATACATACATATATACATACATACATACATACATATATATATATATATATATATATATATATATATATATATATATATAGTTTTGAACGGACCTCATTTTCATCATCTCCTAGGTAGGATCGATGGACATTTGAAGACAAATTTCGAAAATCGCGTCATGAGTACGACCTCAATAGCTGATTTCCCTTAAGGGAAATCTGCTAATACTTTAAAATTAACCTTGATATATGATGATAAATAATGTAGTTACTTTATAGCAAAATCACGAACTGGGCATCGCAAATGGCTGAAAATTAAATAATACTACTTCGATCATTTTCGAATTAAAAATAAAAATAAACCGTTTGGGACAGCAATTGCAGTACATTACTTTGTCAAAAAGATTGGTATATAACCTTTTTTGGTCCGGTGCATAACAACTGAGACATTTGGCATTTACACTTTTACAATGCCTCTACTCCTTCGGTCTGTCTGGCTTTGTATCTCTCTCTCTCTCTCTCTCTCTCTCTCTCTCTATATATATATATATATATATATATATATATTCGATCGGTGTAATAGATCTTAATAATCATTAGCCCCCAGTAACAGCCTTTTCCACCTCTGTTACCAGTAGTAGGGTCTGATTGATGGCTGTCAATGAAGTAAAATCCAACTTGACACTAGCTTTCGCACAAAAAGGAAAATTATCAACATCAATTTTAAAATATAAATTTATTTTTCTTATCACCAATGAGTTTAGCTGTAAAATGAATTTTAAATCTAGCTGAGTTCTGAAGTGGGGGTCTTGTGAGGGCCTCACGCTTAATCCATGCGTGTGTTTGTACGTATGTGAATGAATAATTCATGTATTGTATAGACATTTTAACACTTGGTCACCTACTAGGCTTGCCTTTGCTGTACTGGCCCCGATGAAGGCGAGCATTTAAGTGCATCCTGTGCATTGGATTGGGAAGGAGAGGGAGAGGGCTCCTATCGAATGAAGATGGTGGCAGGATAAGGAGGCTCGTTAAGTAGAAGGGTGTCGGTCAAGACCCAGCAGAAAAAAACAGGGTCGGGATCGTGTGGGAGGTCGCCGAGATAAGATAGGCCCTAGTGTCTTGTAGCTCATTAGAAGGCCGAGGAGTGTCCGCTGGGTATGATGTGCTTGCGGAGATTGTCATCGGAGTGCGCAAGATACTAACTAACCCGCGTTAATTACTCTTGCGCCTTGCGTCGTGGGTGGTGACAGAACAGGAGGCTACTGTCCGGCCAATCTGCATGCAGGCCATAAAGGGACTCTCTATCTTACTCGAATCCCATTGGCTCTCACGCCTTTCCCTATCTAGCACAAATCATCAACTCAGCGATCCATTTTAATTTACGCCAATTGATAATATCGGGGGCACTTATTTAAAGCTCATTTTATTTGAATAAAGGATTCTGTGCCGATAAGGACTCTAATCCAAGCCAAGGGCAAATGCTTAACCAATTTTGGAAGAATCGATGAAAAAAACATTAAAACTTTCTTGCATACAAGTGGTTTATAAGATGCATAATCCCATTACTCAAAGAAAGTAAGGGACCAGCTGCAGCAAGTGAGTTATCTCCAATACAAAACCAGCGCCTCATGTCTTAAGGAATTTGAAAAACCTTCAGTCGTGGGTACAATTCCCGCAAAGACAAAAGAAATGTATTATATCAAGTAAACATATTAAATCCATTTTCAAACGGTGGTAACCTATAGGTTGAAATCAATGAGTCTAAAATTTCATAGAAAAAGCACAGTTTCAACATTAAAGAAGTAAGTTAACAGTGATTGCCGGTTGTAATTTTGGATATGGATAGAAATAGATGTAGCCCTAAATTGGATATGGTAGGTAGTGCATATAGCAAGGTAAAGGTAAATTAAAAAAAGTTGGCCTAGTGCAGTGTATTGGTATTGATTTTGTAGAATGCAAGGCGTAGGTTGTGTTCTAAATGAGACAGAATTAACATGTTTTGATGAGCTATCGTAATACTCTATTACTGCCTAATAATCAATTGAAATAGTGCCACATACACACACACACACACACACACACACACACACTTCCATTTATTAAGTGGTTCTCATTTTGTGTCTGATTCCTTGACCTTCCCGATGAGGAAATGCCCTTCATGATAAGGAGTGAAAAAATAAATAAGAAGCTGCCCGCCGACGCTTGATTCGCACCTCGGAGAAGTAGGAAGGTAAAAAATCCACTGCTCATGATATAATAGTATAACTAATAATACACGGTTCATAGTAATACATCTATTGTTATTTATTAACTTGTTAAGCCTCTATGGCTTATTGGGACTGTTAACGTGTAGATACGTTACGACCCTTTTCTAGCCAGTATGGGACTTAGGATTTTATTTATTGAGTTTGCCACTAAATACAGTCTTATTGCTCAAGTGGGAATCGAACCCGTGACTCTAGGTTTTAGTAATAAATCTAAAAATGTTAGAAACAAATTAAAATGCGAGCCATCTGATAAATGATGTTTTCTGTTTGAAGTGGACAAAATATAAACAAAATTAATAAATATTACTTTCATGAGCCCGTCCTTAAAAGGAATGCTTTTCCAGAAGAATAAAACCCTTTATTGGATTCTTTTTTATTAGAACCAGTTACAAAAGGAAATAAAATTCGAAATGGTCGTAATATTTTTTTTAATGTATTTAAAGAGATATTAACTTAAATTATGAGCCATCAAAAGGAAAATGACCATCACACAAAATGAACAATTTGACTGAAGTAGGGGCAACAGCTATTAATCTAGAGAGAATATTAAATTTAATACCTAATTTTATGGTGTAATTTCATGTTTTATTTGAAACTCCAAATTAATTGGCATTTCCAGGAAATATTTGATAGCCAAACAATCTTTCTCGAGTAAGCCGGAAAATTAAACTCACTTTATTGCTATCAATATCAAAGTTGGTTTCCCCCCTCCCCCGATTTTTGAGAAAATTATTACTTAATTTTCATATAAAAAGTATTTTTGTAATAATAATTTTTACTATGTAACAATCAAATAGGATAAAATTGATAATAATTTGTCACGTTAACGTTTTCTGAAATTTGATTTTCCACGTCACTCGCTCGAGAAGTAGGTATTGAAATTGTTTAACTCACGTTGAAATGTAATATATAGAGCTGTTCGATAACTGTGTTGGTTCAATTAAAAAAAATGGCATTTCATCCTCAAACGATTTCTATGAAAATAATACTTTCTGAGCCGAAGAAACATCTACCAAAATACTTCTTTTTTTATATTGAAAAATTAACCCATAATTCACATAAAACACCGTAAGATTCAAAATAAGGGTAAAGCATTTTGTGTTCATATTGTTTACAGTATTTAAAAAAATTGTTGATTATCAAGCAAACAAATCTGTCACGCAGGGGGCTGCGTAAACTAAGCAGATTTCCCACGTTCTAGTTCTTCAAGTGTAAGAGGGGACGTGCTCTTCATAGCTGTAATGTAACATTAATGTAACATAGATTTATCTTTGAGATTTTATAAATGAATTTTATTATTTTTACAAAAGTAATGGTCCCTGAAGAGGTGGTAAATAGGTTGCGAAACATGCAGGATCATTTTGAAAAAAGTCTGCCTGAGGGTGGGGGAAATGAAGCTTTTTTGGTGACCTTGCCATGAAACTAAGAAGAATATTTGAACATTGGGTCCAGAATATAAAATAAAAAGTCCATCACGCAGAGGCTGCGTAAATTAAGCAGATTTCCCACTTACTGGTACACATATTCTCTATATCTATTCTAGTAGAAGCGGNGGATGGGGGGGGGGCTTACTGAAGGCCCAAAACAAGAATCGATGAGTAGAAGTGATGGGGAGGGAGGGGTTTAGGGAAGGCAGAAAAAAGATAGTTGACATGATTCCCTTAATACTTGAGTTACCAAAAAATGCATAGAACAAAAATTGTTGAAAATCAAAAGTTTAAGTATCAAAATATTGGTTCTATAACATTTTTCTAACCGAGTCATTATAACGGAGATATTTTGAATTTTCCTGAAAGGATATGTGCTAAAATTAAAAGTACAACGTTCCATTAGAGTCGTATGCGGCTTGGACAAAGGTGAAAAGTGGCTGGTATTCTAGATGGGTCACTTATAACACTCAGAACAAACCGTTTTCCTGGTTCTTCAGAATTAATTTTAATTATTGTTCCATATATGAAACGATTATCTTGTTATATACTTAATTGGCTATAAAATTGTCATAATACAAGAGTTATATACATTGTAGATTAACAAAGTACAATTTGTAGACAAATAGAAGATTGTTATCATAGTCACAGTAATTAAGCAAACCAGGGGGGGGGGGGGGATAACTACCAACTTCATTTACCATAAAGTTTAGTTGTAATAAACTACTTAAAATACATTTGGTGAGAGATTTTAAACAAACAAACAAAATATCTCATTGACAAAAAAATGTATAGTAGGGAAACATTGACTTCTGCAGTCCATATCGAGCCATATTTGAGTCGATGCATTTCAAGCCTCCCACCCCACCCATTCACATTTAGGCTATCTACACATTTAAGCGAAACAATTTTGTAGAAGTGACTATTACTCGAATACTCGAATTTCGCCAAATTGCACATAATCGTTACAAAAATATACAGACTGTGGCAGGAGGAACAACAAATCAGCCATATTATTAGTAAGAGTCAATGAAGGGGCACTGAAAACGAAAATAATTTGTGTTGTCCGTGTCCTCACCCTTTAACGTAATCGCGAAAAAGTTTGGTTTCCAGATTTCAATGGAATTATTGATCTTCCCTGACTCGATTTTGACTATCTTCAGCGTGGTATCTGAGCGTATATTTGCATCTTAACGACTATGTGAATGAAAAACGACTAACCTTAGAATACTGAAATTTCATATTAAGGTCTGCTAACATCTCGAAGTGTACCTCTCTTTTAGCAGATTTCCCTTAAGGGAAATAAGCTATTGAGGTTGTACTCATAACGCCATTTTCTAAATTTTTCTTGAAAAGTCCATCGCGATCCTACCTAGGAGATGACGAAAATGAGGTCCGTTCAAAACTGTGTGTGTATATATATTTGTCTGTTAGCGCTCTAGCGGTCGCAATTATTGTTTAATCTTTACCAAACTTGATATTTAGTCGTTTTATGTAAAAAGACAGATCAAGTTTGTTAATTGCTGAAATCGGACAAGTGGGAGGGGGGGTTTAGAGGGGAGGATTTTCGAAATATCTCCGTTAATATACGGTGGATCGAAAAATTGTATAGAATCAATCTTATTGGAAATTAAATTTACTATAAATATTGATATATACATTTATTGTCTATCTTAAAGATTGACGGAGATATTTGCATTTTTATTAAATTTCGGCGGGTAACGGACGAAAGTGCTTCCCGCCAAAAGCTAGTTCGGCCGTTTTTGTAACTGTTTGGCTCTCATGAAATTTCTCTATTGTAATACTTCACGTGGGAAATCTGCTTAGTTTACGCAGCCCCTGCGTGACCGACTTTTTTTTAATCGACTAGTAGAACGGGTGAGAATAATAATACTTTGAACATCATAGATCAACACAAATAACACATCTGCAATACCAAACTAATGGAGTTCTATGGTGACCCAGCAATTATAAGCTGTACGGAAGAAGGACATGATTTGATTATAGTGATATGTTGAAGGAATGGAAACCCATCCAAATGCAAAATGGCATACGTGGCTTAATGATTTTTTAGAAGAACTGGCGAAGAGTGTGCTTCTGCTGTCGTAGAACCCTAGCGGGAATCCGTGGCAGAAACTCAGGTCTCAGTAAGTTGTTCTTGTATTTTTTAGTTGTCTGCTAAAAGAATGATGGTTGACAATGGCTGTCTATCCTTGGTACTGTTGTCATGGCGAAGAGAATGCAACGGAGTGGGTTTATCTGATTCGTAGCTAAGTGAGCAGGAGTACATGGGAGTTGTGTAGCCCCGCGCAGGGTGCGTAGGTGGATCACACAGCGACTGATACCCTATGCTTCCCCAACCCCTTAACTAGGGACTATATCGACAAGGTAGCTGCTGGAGTTAGCAGCTGATCTCCTCTCCCTTGTAAATTCATTACAGAAACATAAAAAGGCTCTTCAGGAAGCTCCGATTTCAGCCTTATCGCGCACCGTATATTTCGGAGGAGCAACAATGCGTGGGTTTCTCTCATCCCGGCCCACCGTGCACAGCTGCACCAGCGGCAATTCCTTTTATTTTATTACTCTTCTTATTTTTAAATATTACAAATATATATGATAATAAACCACTTTACCTGTTTGGCTTTTGCTAATTTTATGATCTGCCTTCAAGTCAATTTTATTAAATTACATTTCCAATCGTATCATTGATAATTTATGTTTTATATGACCACTTTCTTTTTTTTTCAGATTCGAAAACCTGTTAATACCTTCTAGCACTTGAATCCATATAGACCACAGGCCTCTGTCACCACCGTCTTACACTATTTCTGGCTTTCTTTGTAAACTATGTTTTCCTTCAGTAATTTTGAATGAACTATCAAACACATTACACAATACTGTTCCCGAAGGTTTGGATAAATATTGTCTAAAAATAATAAGAAATATATAGAAAAAGAATCGAGATATATACACAAATAAAAATTATAGACTTATTTTTATATGGTACGATGACTTCAGAACGGATATTGCAAATTTACAAACAACTATACAAAATTCAAATGAGAAATACTATTTCTGTAGCGATAACCAATATTATGAATCAATATTTTAATGGAGTTAAACGGAGATAGTGAAATACGTGTCCAACTTTTACACAAATATTTTGACGATTTAATTTGATCTGTAGACGAAAGAAATATTGACAAGTAGCTATCGAATTTTTATAGTACATATATTAATATTCAGCTCACTAAAGAGTTTGAAGCGAATACTATAGTAGGATTTTTAGACGTCAAACTCGCTAAAACATAGAAATTGATTTACAAAGACATATCTTGTATATAAAAGTAAACTAATAATAATTTTTAAAGAAAATAATTATATTAGTAGAATAATAGAAAGTGAAATTAAAAAGGTTAACTTTTATTCCTAACCATAAACGTGGACATTTTTTTAAAAATAATCCATATATTTTTTTCATTTATTAACAATTTATTTTCTAATAATTAAGAAACAATAGTTAACAAGTGTGGAATTAAAATTAGAAAAAATAAGAATAAAAAAAGGAAGAGAGATCATAAAGTGAACCAATTGATAAATAGGAAAAAAAAGAAAAGAAAAAAAAATATTAACCTTCTTCAAATTTTATGGTAAAGGGTCTCTTATAAAAAAACGTTTTTTCGGTGCAAACTTTATTGAAGCTAACCTACATTTTTCTTGGCCTACCTGCCACCTCTTCAGAGTCTATCCCTTTTAAAAGAAAAAATATAAAAAATTATTAATAACATTAATTTAACCCATCCCATAATAATTCTTTTGGTATACATTGTATTAGTAGGTTCCTACATCTATGATATATTTATTAAATATAATTATAAATTGCTACTTACATATCTGAAGTGCTCTTCTACCTTTTACATTACATTGCGACTGTCAACAGAGGAGGCATATATATAAATAATTATAACCTCTGACTGTACATTGATTTTTTTCGCGAAATTTCACGATAACTTTTCGTTTCACATATAACTGCATTTTGTTTCTTTGGTGTCTGTTTGTTAGTTTGTTCACGCATAAACAGCTGAACCGAATTTTATGAAACTTGGTATGCATATTACTACTAACCCAACTTATACTTTAGGCTATATTAATATTTTCTGACGCAAACAGAAGTGGGGGTTATAAGGGAGACCTGAAATTAAAAATAGCGATATTTCGTTTCCTATTGGTTTTTCTGCAAATATAAACATAACAAAAGTTGTTTATTTTCTTATTTAGAGTAACTTTTGTTATATACACTTTTTTTTCGTATACCGAATTATAAACGAGATATACGCTAAAACCTATAGCGGAAGTGAACAATTTTATTTGGGACAAAAGACCCAACCGAAATAAATAAAACTTGGTATGTCAATTAGCATTAATTCTTCCATGATTATAAGCTATATTAATTTTTTTAGGTTAGAACGGGAGTGGGGGTTATAAGGGAGGTCTGAAATAAAAATTCGCGATATTTAATTGTCTATTTGTTTTTCGACAAACATGAACATAACAAAAGTTGTTTACTTTGTTATTTAGATTACCTTTTGTTTTATACATTTCTCCAGGAACAATGTGCGGAGCAAGTAATTTGCATAGAAATATTGATATGCTCAACAATTCATTCCAATTTGAACTATGAGGTACCTCACCCGGAAAAATTAATTCAAATCTATGTTAATATTTATTTATTTATTATCCTTAATAACTGAAATCTATGCATAATGCACAGGAGACGGGAAATATGACAATTTGGAGGACAGTGAAGACTTACATAAAAGATTAATTTTATTATTAACAAATGTCAAAATATTGTGCAAAGTAAAGCCTTGCCAAAAAAATACCATCACCATTCAGCCTCAAATGAATTCCCGGGCGAAGCCGGGTATCTGAGCTAGAATATATATAATATATATATATATATATATATATATATATATATATATTACTGAGAGGTTCCCGAGGTATGTTAAGTCAGCTGACTAAAATTCGATTATTTACAAGTCAATCTTGAACTCGATTATTTCACGTCATAATTTAAGATAAAATGTTACATCTAAGGGAAATCTGCTAAAAGTATTAAATTAAAAATTCAATTTTTGATTAATTCTTTGAATGATAAAATACTACCTGAATGCAAAAAAGAAACCCAAGCTGCTAGTTTAGATATATGAATACGTATACTCCTGTGTACACAAACACAGGCACACTCAGGCACGTAAAAGCACACATACACACACACACACACACACACACACACACACACACACACACACACACACACAGAACCATGGACACGCATAAGGTTTCAGATGAATTTTAGTAAAATGAGTAAAATTTAAAATGTGTGGTTCAGAGTTTTTGCTAATATCCATTATCTCTTGATGATCTCAAAGAACATTAATATGTTGTTTAACTCCTGTTGATAATTTTATAAAATTAAAAATGTTATGAATAAATATATCATTATTAATAGACTTCACAATGGTAGTTTTTTTTTAGAAAAAAGATAAGCAGGATGGGTTGTTAGTTGGGGTTCATTGGAGGCGAGCTTGAGAGAGATGCTTACATCTGGACTTGCTGCTTAATTACAGGCATAGGTTATTGACGGTGGCGCTATCTGCCCGCCGCCGCGATCCCTATTATAATATCGGTAATAAGGTGTTGTGATAAATAAACAAAGAGGTGAGACCTGCTCAGGCCCGAGTGGGTGGGTCTCACCGCCTATACCCTGCCTTCAGTCTTAGACTCAACTCTTACCCTTAGCCACACTCAATATCATTAAGGTACTCCAGGCGCAGATCATTTATACAAAATTAATCACAAATTCCTACCTTATTTTTTTTTAGCAGATATCCCTTATGGGAACCCTGGCATTGAGGTCATACTCAATGTCAGTAATGACGCTATTTTCGAAAAATGTCCATTGATCCTACCCAGGAGATGAGGAAAATGAGGTCCATTGAAAATTATATATATTGAATATGTAGGAAAACTACGTACATGAAAGATTGAACAGAGATAGTCACGTATTTAGGAAGTACGAAGGAGATCAAAGACGCCGACAGAGGTTCGAACTCGTTCTCGGCAGTACCAGTCCGGATCTAGAAGAGTCCAGCTAAGTCCGCATTGATGTTTGCTGTAAATAAAGTCCGTCACGCAGGGGCTGCGTAAACTAATCAGATTTCCCACGTGAAGTTATACAATAGAGAAATCTCAATACGAAAGCCGAAAAGTTACAGCAAAGGGCCGAACTACCTTTTGGCGGGAAACTGTCATCCGTTATCGGCCCAAATTCAATAAAAATGCAAATATCTCGGTTAATATTCAAGATAGAGAGTAAATGTATAGAACAATATTTATAGTAAATTTAGAATACGATTGGTTCTATACAATTTTATGATCCGACGCATGGAAACGGAGATCTTTCGAAAATCACCCCCTCTAAACCCCCCACCCTCATGCCCGATTTCATCCATTAACGAACTTGATCTTTATTTTTGCATAAAACGTTTAAATATCGAGTTTGGTAACGATCAAGCAAAAATTGCGACCGCTAGAGCGTTAACAGACAAATATGTGTGTGTGTGTGTGTGTGTGTGTGTGTGTGTATATATATATATATATATATATATATATATATATATATATATATATATATAATTTTGAACGGACCTCATTTTCGTCATCTCCTGGGTAGGATCGATGGACATTTGAAGAAAATCGCGTCATGAGTAAGACCTCAATAGCTGATTTTCCTTAAGGGAAATCTGCTAAAAGGACGCAGTCCGCCCCGAGTTAGTTTGTTCTTAGCTCTCCTCAAGTGATCAACAGTGTGTTTAGTGCAGCTTCAGTGAACAGTGCGGTAAAAAGTGTTTTAGGTGAAGAACAGTGTTGTGCCGTGACTCTGTAATGAACAGTGCCGTGTTTAAGACAGTTCAGTGCCATTAACTTCGCTAAGATCAGTGCAGTTCCGTGTTTTTGTGAACTTCAGTGATCGTGAGTCAGTTATTGGACTGTGTAATAAGAAGCTATCAGTGCATACTGTGAGTAGTAGTTCAGAATAATTAACCAAGTGTGTATTGCTTTGTTAAATAAATTGTGCAGTGATAAAAACTCTAAAGCTTATGTGTGTTTAATTTTGCAATCCAAAAGAACTCTAATAAACAACGTTTATTACTGATTTTGTAATAAATGTAACAATATACACTAACTGGCGATGCCCGGGAAATCACTGTTGATTGCCTAATGATGGTATTTTTATAGCAAGACTTCGAAGTGTACAATTACACTTCCCTCCTCTACGTATTGTTTTTCCCAAATAGCCAATCCAAAAGGGTAACATTTGGGGACTAATAGCTAAATACTAATAAAATATCACCTATAATGAATTTGTTTTATGTCAAAAACCAATCCGAGCATATATAGTTTAAGCATAGTTTTGAAGGTAAGATTATATTCGTAATAGTAGGTCTCAGTGGAAATCACTTCCAGTAATGCCAGCATTTCAGAGGAAATAAGTAAACGCAATAAACTGTTTTAGACTTCTGCTCCCACATGAGGACTATCAACATTTTTTTCCCGTAAATTATTGATTCAAAATATTACTTTAATGTTTTATCTACCTGGTGGAATTAAATAATAGTGGTACTCTAAACATAATTTCATTTATATTCAAAAAGCAAGGTGAGGGGTTGAGATTGTAATCCTTCCTCCAAAATCTATGTTAATATTTTATCCTTAATAATTCAAATCTCTGTTATTTTTCTAACGCCAGGAATAGATTGCACCAAGTAAAGTATTCTGCCCCCCCCCCTTCTCTAGTCTCATTTATTCATGAGAAACGCCAGTTTACCCTTAAGTGTATTTAATACTTTAGTTAATTAAAACTTGAAAATTATTTGAACAAACCGTTTTAGTATTGTGAAGATAATGTAATCAGATTTGTTAATATAATTTAATGTATTACAGGATTGTGATCCTAAATGAATAGTGGTTGGCACCAATGAGCCAAGAGAGGCGTGGGGTTACTTTCTTTGCCCTATCAGCTTTCCTGCCGACCTCATATTGGTCTATGTTTACACGCCACTTGGTGCTTATACTTTTAGCAATGTAGTGTTATTCTCTGCAATGTGAATTTGTTTGTTAAATAAATAATTTAAAAGGATGCATGCTGGGGACGTGCACCCAGTTATTTCGGTTATTTGTCTGCTTCGTTATTATATGATATACCTTACTGAACACATATGAATATACAGTTTACAATCGAGACTTACAATAGAGTATTTTAATAGCTATTATGACGGCCTAAAACAAATGTCACCTTAGGCATTTTTTAACGGAATAAGAACTTTTATTCATATTTGGTTTGGAAGACAGAATACTTTCTATGATTATGAATTATATGGTCCATAACCTTATAAAAAAAATGCATGCACAGGAGACGGGGGATATAAAAATAATTGACAACTAAACCTTACATAACAAATAATTTTATAATAAACAAATCCACAGAAACGACTGGTTTAAACCCTAAACACTGGGTCGAGAAAATGTCAAAATATTGTGCAAAGTAAAGCCTTGCCAAAAAAATATCATCATCATTCAGCATCAAATGTGTTCCCCGGTGAAACATGAACTACTTCATTACAAGGTTAAATACCAAATATTGTTTTCGTTGAACTTTTACTTTGTGAGATATATGTAAATATATTCTGTTGCCCCCCCCCTTTTTTTGTTCTTGGATTACTGAAATTTGAGTGATTGAGATAAAAATGATTCCAATTCATTACAAATTATGGCACTAGTTTTAGTAAACAGTTTTTAATAAAGTTAATATGTTATATTCAGATATATTTCATTGTTTTTCTTTCCGTTCTATCTAACTATTTAGCGCTGCGAGATTGACTGGCCTGTTTGTTTACAATTCAGTCGCTTTCCGTTGTAGAGATTATTAACTTGTAAATTGACTGAAGGATTTCGCATTACCGTTTGTATTTATTCACTTGACATTCCCGGCAGTGTTACCTGTATGTAGATTTATCTATTGTAAACTTTCACATGGGAAATCGAACTTAGTTTACGCAACACCTGCGTTACGGACTTTTTTTTATTTTTACATGAAAATCATACATTAACCACGTGTTTTTGCACATTACAACATTTATTTATATATTGCAAAATTAGAGTTCGTTTTTTAATTAATTACATTACCGGAACAAATTGAATCTGGAAAATTCTAATATTATTTTTAATGTTTCATAGTTAAATACTTCAATTTCTATGTAACAAACAACTTAAGATTTACATACCGAGAGCAATTGATTAGTCAATGCATATGACAATATTTTTCTAAGTGATTTGTAGAAGGTATATTATATTGTTTATTCAGCATTTCATTAAAATTGACTAAATATTTTTTCTATAACATAAGAACATTAACAATACTGCAGCTGCTGGAAATCCAGAAATGCAGGTATAGAGCAATTTATCATTCTTTGACATCTTTTGACATTTACAGAAGAAGATGTCTTCTTAGTGACTGATCACATTCTTCAATTCAATTCAAATTTATTTGCATAAGAATGCTTTTAAACTATTCATAATACGTTAAAGGTCAATGGAAATACTAGAAGATATACTAATATTCTTACTGAGATATAATATATTATATTGGAAATACTGATCATTGGTTATGTTTAATTGGTTTCACTTCCTTCTTTTATCTAGAGATATTTGGATCAGCTGATTGAGATTCACTCAAGCGCATGACTGACTCCTCGCGATTGTGGGCGGACTATCCGTCCCATTCATTAATTTTTCTTCACTCTTTCCTTTGACCTAATTCTCAGATTTTACTGTATTTGCTAAGGTTTGGATTAGCTTCAGCGTTTTTCAACATGACTGAGCATTGTTATATTTAGTACGCACCTCACAAGTACTTCAACTTCACTACTGGTCATACAAGAATGGCCTACTCAACGTAGATCATTCAATCACTCCCCCCCCCCTCCTCTCTCACTCTCCCAAATTATTCTATTATAATTTTTTTTATTTTCGTCCTCTTTTTCCTGCTATGGCTAATTAGGGACGGGTTATCTACAGATCACTAGCCTTTTCTAGCCAGGGTGGGACTAAGGATTTTATTTAATGATTTCGGAGGACTTTATATAAATTATACAAATAATGAACCTTCATCATTTTTATTGTGAATAACCGGGGCTCAGGTTAACCATGCGAGTTAAAGAGTTGACCTTTATCTCACATGGTAAACCTAGTGTGGCGAGTTCGATTCCCGCCTTGGAGGAATTTATTTAGTGGCGAAATTCATTAAATAAAATCCTTATTCCCTCCTGGCTAGAAAATGGTGGTAACTTGAAGATAACCCCCCTCGATCCTACCTTCTAAATGACGAAAAGAGGTCCGTTCAAAATTAGATATTTTCAGACACACAGATATACATTTGTCTGTTACAGCTCTAGCGGTTACAATCTTTGTTTGATCGGTACCAAACTCGATATTTAAGCGTTTTATGTAAAACTATGGTTCAAGTTCGTTAGCGGTTGAAATCAGACCGGTATGAGGGGGAGGGGGTTAAGAAGGAGAGAATTTCGAAAATTCAATATATCTCCGTTATCATACGTCATATTGAATTGTGGTACCGAACCAATCTCATTGCAAACCTAATGTTCAGTAAATGTTGATCTATAAATCTTCCTCTCTATCTTCAATGTTATTGGAACTTTTTAATTGTTAGCCTCCAGTCATCTTAGTGTAAAAATATTCGAATATATCATGAAACGTTTCATTCCAAGTATAAATTCCAAATATTGTTTTTAACGGACGTTTAATGTGCCATATATGTAAATAGTTAGCGTTAAAAGGCCATTTGTTGTAATAAACCATATTATTGGAAGCTTAAATGCCATAAATTGTTTTCAAGAAACCTTTATTATACGAGATAAATGCAAATATGTTATGGTGCCTCCACCTTTCTTAAGTTCTTGAACTACTAAAAGTTGATTGATTGAGATAAAAAATATTCTGACCCATTATAGATTACAGTACTATATATAGTACATAGTTTTCAATAAAATGAATATTTTATATTCAGTATATTTCAGTTATTGATTTGCCGTTGGCAGACCTGTTTGTTTACATTTGAGACGCTTCCCACCGGCAGGGGAAAGACTTCTTATTACCGTTTGTATTTATTATTCACGGTGGTGTTGTGTTGGCAGTACGTAGGTTTATCTATTATTTATCTTCAGGAGGGAAATTTGCTAAGTTTACCCAGCTCCTGCGTGACGGACTTTTTTATGTCAAAATGCAGTATTGAGCAAATTGAGAATTAAAGCTGTGAAGAGGTTATGCTGAAGTTGGAGCAGGGTATAGGGAGGTGTGAAGTACTGCTAACAAGAGGCGAGCCGTCAGCGAGTATTAACCCCATGGATTTGAGTATAAGCCAGTCCTCCCCCACCATGCTCCACCATAGCACACCTCCCTGCTAATCCCATAGCTGCCTCTAGCATCTATGGCCAAACCTCCCTCTTTATACCCATCGCTCCTCTTGCATTTCAAAGACCAATTACACGTCAGTGCAACTAACCCATCCCTTCCTCGTCTGACGAGTCATCCGATTGCTCCTCTTTATGATCCGTACAAACGATGAAGAGTCTGTCCTCTCTGTTTCACTCCTATGTTCATTTCCGATGGCTTTCATTCACTCTCAGTCGTTCCTATTACCTATGCATTTAGTATAACTCGTGGATTTAACGATATTTGTTAATTCACTAAGTTCTTTCCATACTTCTAGTCTCTGAGCTAAATTGGAAACTGTATCAAAAAACATGAGCTATGAACTCCTTCCCCGTTCCCTGGGACCTCCTAATTATGATTCTGTTTACAAAAATTCTACTAAACAAAAAGTCCGTCAGCAGGGGCTGCGTAAAATAACCAGATTTCCCGCGTGAATTTTAATAATAGATAAACCTACATACTACAACACCACTGTGAATATTAGGTGAATAAATACAAACGGTAATAAAAAGTCTTTCCCCTCCCGGTGGAAAGCGTCTCAAATGTAAACAAACCGGTCTGCCAACGGCTTTCAGTTTTGGTTTTTCTTTCCGTCACCGGAAAGAAAAACTATAACTGAAACATCAGAATATAACATATTAATTTTATTGAAAACTATGCACTTTATCTAGTACTGTAATTTATAATGAATCAGAATAAATTTTATCGCAATTAATCAAATTTTATAACAGACGAATATATATATATATCGAACATTCGAAATATCTACGTTGACATACGTCGGATCAAAAACTTCTATAGAACCAATCTTATTGAAAATTAAATGTACTATATATATTGCTCTATACACTCATCCTCTATCTTGAATATTAACCGAGATATTTGCATTTTTCAATATTCTGCCCTCAGCAAACCCCCACTTATACTCATGATACATAAACAATACTCTGTAATGTGATAAACCACATTATTCGAAGCTTAAATACCATAAATTGTTTTCAAGAGACCTTTATTATACGAGATAAATGCAAATATATTATCATGACCCCCCACTTCTTAAGTTCACACATTAACATCATAGGGGAAATCTGCTTAGTTTACGCAACCTCTGTGTGACGGACTTCTGAACTCATTTATATACTTACGCTTCATGGAAACGACTCGGGTCTCAAAAAGCACTTAGAATTTGCCACTACCAATCCTCGAGGCCTCACTCAGGCTAGCTTCAGCATTTACCTATGTCAAACCTCAGCAGTCATTATCCAGGTTACTAAGCCACAGTTGTCTGGGTCTGCCTCTTCTCCTACTTCCTCTTAGTGTCCTCTTGGGCAGTCTGACGGGCTCAATGCTCTGTCTATGTCCTAGCCACCGCAGGTTGCTCTTATTGATGCAACAGATGATCCAGATTCGCTATACCATTCCACTGGTTCGGAATTATTACTTCTCATGAGCCATCGGTACTGCTCTTCATGGACTCCAATTATTTCTTACAAGGCTCTAATTTCTCTGACCGAGCTGTTTTTTGACTCCCAGTCTATAATTCCATCAATTTTAATCTATTTACTCTGCCCTAAGCATCTCAGAAGTTTATTAGGAGATTGTGCAGATAAAAGTCATGCTTCTATGACTTTTCTACCATCTGAGGAATAATGCTTCTATTATAAAAGGTATAAAAAGGCCTCAGGTAAGGTTAAAAGGTACTAACCTTATAACGAGGACCGCTAAGCCCCTATTATTTACACATTATAGTTTATTGCCTGTTTTGTGAAGAGACACTATGACCACTCCTTGTCATTCCACAGGAATATCTACAGCAGTCCAGATATCCCCTTTCGCCTGGTAACGTCATCAAAGACAGGATCTCCTGCATATTTCAGCAGTTCCAAAGGGATATTTTCAGGCCCTGGGGGTTTTAATAATTAAGAGACTTAATTATTTCCTCTTCGTTAAGAGGAGCTATGTCACCTGATCGAAAGGAGGCTTTATTATCTCCTCTTGTTCAAATGCCACAGCTTCCATCAGTATCATCCACTAATAAGAGTACACGACACCCAACTGGTCTTCATATTTCCTTGTGCATCTTCTTGAGAGAAAACTTTTGATCATAGCCTGCATGTACATATCCTTAGTGTACAATTTCCTACCCGTTAACATTGGTTAGCTCATGTTTGTTATACTCGCATGGTGGGTCAATAGGGTATTTCTTAGCCTGTCTGAACATTGAAATCACCCAACACTAATTAGATTGGTGGCGTATTTCAACGTAAACCTTGCCCAGGCAAATATAGAAGGATTTCCTCCTCTTCTTCTTCTGCATCCTTTAAAATGGCATAGTGACTAGCTATATATTGATGGAACTACCCTTCGATCCACTGATTTTGACGGTACAGCTGCACACTTGCCCAGTAGTGTCATTGGGTTTGTGTGTGAAATTGACTACTTCATCTTCTATTGGGCCATAATCCATTTCACATTTATCAACTGCTATGGACTTAACTATATTATCAGTACTGAAATATGATACGAACTGGCGCATACAATTTAAATGTATGTCTATTTATAAGTCTTTACTCAAAAAGTTCTTGGAATCCATGCAACATGACTACTGTAAAGTAAAAACTATAATCTGCTTTACTGTCAGGTTTACTTGAATGTCGAATATTCGTTAATACTGGGCTCAGAAATACAGAAAAGAAATTAGTACAAAATATATTTTCCAGTTCTAAACCATTGTTTTGATTTATGAGTTTTAGAATCTTGAATTCCGACGCCCGGTAATCACTTACTACTTCTCTGTCATTACGACAAAATGTTTTAGCAGAATTTCATAATTTTCTACTAAAGCTCCAACGGGAGTAGACAAAGCGTTATTACTACCTTCAAACTTCCACGAGAAACCATATGTAATCAACACGCAAACGACGGGTAAGGTTGCTTTGTAAAAGTAATTATCAAGAAATAACTGTGTTTTTTAAACAATTTTAGCTACCCATGATTTCTGTTCTTTTTATCAAAGTATACATACGATTATTCTATGATGACAATGGTTTTTTGTTAGCTAGTGTTGAATAAAATAATATGTCTAATTTATTGTTCTTATTGGCATTCGTATCATTTACTTTCTAAGTACAAATGACTAATAACGAAAAGAAAAAAATATAATTTAGAAATTGTTAAGTATACAAATACTAATAATTAAGAATAAATTGAAATGCTAATCTCTTTTGGTCAAAATACATTTTTGCAGGGATTCTTAATATATGTTAATTTAGAATTCAGAAAGTGGAACGTTGTATCATAACCCCACCCCTACTTCTGTAAGACTAGCGTCAAGAATTTGTGTTTCCATTATTTCCTACTTCTCATCTCAATGGTGATTTATTGAGATTAAACTTGTAAGCTAGTACTCAGTATGCATTAATTCTTGCGTCATTATATCCACTCCTAATCTGACGTCACTTGGCAAATTATGATGCAGTAGCTTGGTTGAGAGGGGGCAGTGGAAACCATCTCCTTATATAGGCTGGGCTGAAATTGATAGCGGCATTTCTCTTGCATTTAAATGCGCCTGCTCTTCTGCATTAATATCTCTTTATCCTGCCAGAGAGGGAATTTCGAACATGATGTATAACCGAGATATGTTTTCCACGACATTTGCTCCAGCGTCTTTTTACCTTTCTGTTTCCCATTCATCGCTTCCCTTTGAAAAAACACAAAAAACTAACCGGCGCGTTTTGTTTGTTTTTCAGTTTTGAACCGGAGGTGAGGCGAGAGAGTGCCGCTTTTTAATATATATGCTTCAAGGTTTATGTGTTCTGGGAAGAGGTTGTAAATATACGAGGTAGAGCATCTGTTTAGCACATAAACACGCCTAGTCTGCAGGATGTGACACAACCACACTCAAACTGAATATAGATTACATTCCCCAGGGAAGGAGCCAAAAATTATGGGTAATGGATTTAAGGAATATTGATACGAAGTGAGTAAAAAATAATTTATCCTCCTAAATTTGTTATTTATGATCAATTGAAATTCCAATTTGTGTATATTACCAAACAACGCCCAATCCTATAAAATGACAAACAATTTTACTAATATTAGTGAAATTTACAGTGCATAATGAGGATCCTATTTGGCTCCTGTAAATAAGTAATAACACTCCCTAAAAAAAAAAACAGTCCCAAATCGTTTTGTGAGTAAATACATTTTTTAATATTAAGATTTTAAAATTTGTTTTATTTATTTACGTTCACTTTATGCTACTTTGGCTAATTGGGAGGGTTTATCTACAGGGAACCAATACCTTTTCTTAACCAGGGTGGGACTAAGGAATTTATTTAATGAGTCCGTCACTAAATAAATTTCAACCTTCCAGGGCGGGAATCGAACCCGCCACTCTAGGTTTACCATATGAGATTAAAACCAACGCCTTAGCTCACTCGGTCAACCTGAGCCCCATTTTAAAGATTTAGATTACATTATCTCTATCCTCTTAATGTTAACCACATTTTTAATAGGAAGTGCTCTATACTTTTACTTAGGTTTTAGCATTTTTCCTGCGGTGGATATCAGCTATTGAAGCTGTACCCATTGGGTTATTTATTTTTTTAATATCTTCAAAGTTCCTAGATACTACTTAGGAGTTGTTTAAATGATCTGTTCTAATATATGTGTATATAGTTGCGAAGTATGCATTGATCAACTTGAAGGATTTTGTTACTACTTGAAAATTACGTAAATTAAATCGCCTATTTAAGAAGTACAAAGAAAATGAGAGCATCCGTGCCAAAGATTGGCGTCAGAGCAGGAATCTAGAGCCTCCTAGAGAACGATCTGGTGCAGACCAATCGGAGGGCGAGTTGGCGCCTTGAACAGCATTCACCAGGTGTATTAAGACTGGCAGTTCAGTTTTCCAGTGTTCCTAATTGAACATCAGTGCGTTAGTTTTTAGTTAAACATCAGTGCAGTGCAGTTTTTATTGAACATCAGTTATCTGTACAGTGATTTAAGTGATCGTGAGTTATTGTGCAGTGTAATAAGACTTTGCTGTATAATATGAACGCGAAGCTATCAGCGCATATTGTGGTTAAGAGTAAAGACAGAATAATTTACCAAGTGTGTAAAAGTGAATAGTTATCGTTAAATAAATTGTGGAGTGCTAAATAGTTTGTATATTTTGCAATCCAAAAGAAATCCTATAATCAACGTTTATTATTTTTGATAAACGTAACTAAATATATACGTATTTAATACAAATAGTGATAAGCCCAAAAAACATTATATGTTGATATTAATAACTGGACCATTATTTTATAGTTTCAACTGAATTGAACAATTTCATCATTCCCTTGAAGAATAGCCAGTAGCCACGGGGAAATTCCAAATCGAATCACGCAAACATAAAATGAAACATATTTATTACCTAAGTCAAGAGACTAGTAGCCCCTTCTACTTCGGCTTATTTGACTTCATTTCATGCAAATCTTCCTTGGTATAGAACCTGATTTCTGCTTGCAAACTCCCACCAATCGATTTTTACACACCCCTATTCAGTAACCATGCAAAGTTTTATGTTTATACAGCTACATATTTATGTTTTTGGCTTAGAGTGATTCTACTATACATGGATTCCATGTAATTTGTACGTTCTATGAATTATCGTTTTCTATTTGTTAGTTATTAGTTTGTTTTCGTATATTTCCCAAGAGTTTTGTTCCATAGTATTTCGATATAATATTATGTGGCTGTTTTCTAAAAGCAATGAGTTCAATAGTGAATGCACCTAAATTCAAATAAAGATGTATAGGAATAATAAGTACAATAATCACAGAACTATTAAAATGAAATACTGAAGAAATCAGATGTAAAATAAATCATCTGATGAGAAATTCACATGACTCCTTGTATTCCTATTAAATTAAGTAAAGTTTTACTTCACTTAAAGTTATTTAATTTAAAAGTGACATACGATATCTCTTGTCCAATGCATCGATTCTGAAAATGTTGTAGAACATACATTATAGATGATATTATATAAAAACAAACAAGTTAGTATATCATCTTCTGCATATATAATAGATTAACAGTAGGTAAAATGTGTATTTTCTTATTTATTTTCACCCTCCTCTAATCCCCTCGCCCCCAAAGGTGACATAAATAGTTAGATTTTTTAACAAGCCTAAATATAAATATACGACATACCAATACTAGTCCTGTTTGAGTAACTAGATACGCTACCTACATATATGTGTACATACGTTTTACAGATACTAGTCAAAACGAATTCGGGGGAAGGGTTTAAAAAGGACAATTTCGTTGGAATTTGAAGAATACCGAAGTATTTCCGGTTATAATATTGTTACGTTTTATTACTAACCAGTAATAAACGTTGGTAATAAGAGTTCATTTGGATTGCAAAATTAAATACTCACAAGTTTCACAGTTTTTTTCACTACGCAATTTATTTCACAATGCACTATACACTTGGTAATTATTCTTAATTACTACTCACAGTATACACTGATAGCGTCACTGTTCTTCAGATTACACAGTCCAATAACTCGCTCACGGTCACTGAAATTCATAGAAAAACGGCACTGCACTGTCCTTTACTTCTCGGCACTGCACTGTCTTAAACACGGCACTAAACTGTTACTTACAGTCACGGCACAACACTGTTCTTCTTATAAAAACACTTTACCGCACTGCACTAAGTCGCAGTGTAGCACCGAACGCACATATGAGCACTTGAGAAGAAAAACTGACTCGCTCGTGGCTGGCCGGTTCTTTATATAGGTCGTTGGCATACATCAAAGGGGAATTGGCTGGGCCCTCGACGTCTGGACTGGGAGGGTCTAGTACGGGCTAGACCATTAGTGGCACCTCTTTGGTCTCCACACTCCCCAAACACCTGAACATCTCTGTCCAATTCTTCCAAGTATTTAATTTTCGCAACAATATTTTCTTTACTCCAAATATTGGAATAAACCCTGAATGGAATATTCCAAGACAGTTCCTGGCTTGTGAAATTTCTTTTTATTTCACTAACGAAATATAATTCGGAATAATACGAGAAAGGAAAAAAATCAACTCCAGCTCCAAGTTTAAACGTAGGTGCGTTTATTCACTATCGTCGTATTCACGAACATTAGAATCTAGGAAAAACAAATATTCTACAATTCCAAATGTTATACACCACCTTATATGTCTCCCAAACAACAGGATTAGTGAGAGAGTAGCCATGGCGTAGGTAAGCATGCATAGAGAGGATTTTTTTTTATTTCCATGCATTTTATAAAAAAAAATTCTTTATTTTGCAAGTTATGAAACTTTATAGAAGTAAAAGTTCACCGGAAGAACATCCTTTTATCACTTAAATCTCCTGGCTGGTGAAGGTCAATGTATACATCCATGGTTGGAAAAAAGTAAACATCTCCAACAGGTTATAAATATTTATTTCAGAGCTAGCTTTCGAGGTCCCAGCCTCATCATCAGTGCTATGTTATCATCATAACACAAAAAATATAAATTTTGCGGTAAAAATAAAAAATAATAAAAATTAAAAGGTTTTATTGTTAAACGATATTCTGGCAGTTGGAAGTGAATTATATTGCAGGTTGAATAAAAAGGCCACACTTCCACAGCAAAAGTTTCTTGAAGCGACATTGCGCTTCCATGCAGTGCATCCGGCATCTGTGCCGGAACTCCTAAGGATGAACTTAAATATGTGAATCTTAAAATTATTTGATCAGCTCTAAACTCGAGCAAACCTTGGTTTATATAATTTAATTTTCTTGTAATTGAATCGTTATCCTTCAAATCCTCGGTTTCTCTCAATGTTCTAGAAAGCTGTAATCGGTTTTCAAAGGATGAAAACAATTATTTTAGTAAGATATTAGTAGTTTTGGTCTATTACCGAAAATAATTTTACAATCCAGTGCTTTGGAATTTTACTTAATTTGCAAAGAAATACAAATTAAGTTCATACTTGAGAGACTTTTTGAAAGTGATATTGACTTTCAAAATATATCAACAACAAACGAAAAATTACTTATCAAACACCTACCAATTTTACGCTATAAAGAATATTAATTTATTTAGAGCGTATAATTAAATCATGAATACTAATGGCAATCACTGGTTCAATAGTCGTAAATATCTGAATTTCGCGTTCGTGTTGAAAGCATTGCATATTAACAATATAGCGTAAAAATAAAAAAAGGCAGGCATAAAGAATTATGCCTGTATACTTTTTTTCCAATCTTGCTGAATACTTTACCACGAAACTGGCGATTTAAAACAAAAATAAAATAAAGTTGAAAGCGATAAGGAAATTTTCTGTAAATTAAAATATTATTATTCATTGGTACTGAATAGGCCATTAAATACTAATACCATCCATGGTTGTTTTTATATTACAAAGAAGATAAAATGTTTCGAATATTTTCTGAGATAAAACATAGAAACCTTCCAACCCGTTCTAGTTTTGGGTCTTTGTAAAATATCACCGACCCAAATAAAATATTTGTGGAAGGTGTCGGTATTTATTAAATCTGTTGAAATAGTTTCCACCACCGTAGGCTAAAAGAATTTGGACTAGAGTAACAAATCATCTAAAATACAGGGAATCATTTTTCACTGGTTTGACGGTTTGAAATATTTTCGTTATTGCGATTCTCGTTTGCTTCCCAAGAGTACTGGGTTATTTAAGCACATTACTGACTGATCCCATATAACAAACATTTCAGTTATAAATATCACTTTTACATATTCAGTCGCCATTTTAAAAAGTAAAGTTTTACACTGCCCACGGTGTACTTTAAGACAGATCCAGTAATCAATAATTTTTTTCTATAGGTTAATACTCGTTTCAAGCTGAATTGGATGAAAGACCCAAAATATGAGTTGGATATAAAATAAATCTATTGTTTACTCTTAAATCCTTGTTATACATTTTTTCAAGAGATTTATCTTAATGGAAATCAGATATTGAGACCCGTACTCATGACGCGATTTTCCAAACATTTCTTCAAATTCAAATGACCCTTCGATCCTACCAAGGAGATGATGAAAATGAGGTATATATATATATATATATATATATATATATATATATATATATATATGTATATACTTCTGTTAACGCTCTAGTGGTCGCAATTTTATATTTGTGATTACCAAAATTGATATTTAAACTTTTTATTTAAAACTATAGAACAAGTTCGTTAACGGCCGAATCCGACAAGTGGGAGGGGGGGTGGGCGATTAGAGGGGAAATTTTGAAAATTCTTAATATCTCCGTTATTATGAGTCGGATCGAAAATCGTATTGAACCAATCTTTTTGCAAATGTAATGTTCTATAAATGTTGTTATGTAGGTTTTTTCAGTACCTTGATTACTAACTCCTTCTCATGCCATATTAACAATAAGCTGTTATACTATGAAGGACATTATTAGAAGCCAAAATACCAAATAAGCCTCTGCGTGACGGAATTTTAACGAATATTATCTTTACCAATAACCACTAGGTTATCGGAATAAACTATTTTTGTTGTCATATCTGTTGGTGAAGACCGTCGTCTCTGGCTAATGGTCGAGTACAGCTGGCAAGCGCTTTCGATGCAAAGGCACCATCTTCAAGTCGTTTAGAGTTGTACTAACTACTATAGACGGCTTGAAAATGGTGCCTTTGCATCGAAACCCCTTGCCTACTGTACTTACTCGACCATCAGCCAGTGACGACGGTCTTCTCCGACAGATATGACAACAATATCATCTATACTGGCGGTTCCAACACTTTATTTGATTTACCAACTATTTTTGATTTCCACTACATGAATTTTATGTGCAATTAGGTTCGCGTTTGTCGTTAAACCTTTTCTCGAGTTTTCTCATCTATCTAGATAGTCTCGGAACAGGTAGATTACGGAAATCGCTTCTGGAAAGTGAAACATGACAAGGAAAAATATGTTAGTGGAGAAACTGAAAAGTGGAGAAGAGAAACCGTGGAAGATGACGGGAGATGCCAAAAAGCTAGGACCGTGTCGGTCAACGTCTAATGTAGGGAAATTGAGGCTGGAGTAGGGACCGTTGGGAAGAGGTGAGAAAAAGCCAGGGACTCCGGGGTCCGAGCGGCTCGAATCAATTCACTTACAGCCATTGTAGATGAGGGACTTCTTACGGAGGATTATATAGGGTAAACGTGGAGACCGGAAGGGGGGGGGACCGTGGGGAAAAAATTACTCCAACCCCCACCCTTCGGAGTCATTCCGAGTATGAATCAGTCCATTCAAGGGACATATCCTCATGGAAGCGTTCCATCATGCCTTCAAGACACACTAGCCGACATACCTAACCTGCCTTTTTATCATCTTCCCAGGACGGTGGTATCATCACTTTCCATGCATCACAGCCCCAGTCTCACCCTTTATGGGCCCTTCCCTTGCTCACAAGCTAACCCCTTACAAGGCACTTGTTCTTTTTCTGTCATCGGTACCTTCTTTATGAAGAAGATTACCAAAGATAAATGCTGTACCGTCGGCAGATCACATAAAGCGTGACTAGAGAATAATCATTAAAAAATATATTTATGGCTTCTGAACCCATGTCTGTCCCATAGCCGCTAACAATTGCTATTTCTTTTTCACGATTGAATGTATAAACCATTTTATGATTTTTGCCTAAGTGTACCGAATCCTCCCAAGCGTTAATCGAAGGAAAATTCACTTTTTCTCGTTTAGTATACTCTTTTCGACTATTTATTTATTTGTTGTCATACCTGTCAGTGAAGACCGTCGTCACTGGCTGATCGTCGAGTACAGCTGGCAAGTGCTTCGATGCGATGGCACCATCTTCAAGCCCCCTCAAAAAATGTACTCGATCATCAGCCGGTGACGACGGTCTCCACCGACAGGTATGACAACAGTATCTTTTATACTGGCGGTTCTAAACCTTTATTTGATTTATTTATTTGTTTATTTGGTGTCACACAATTCGGAGCAATTTACACCCTTCATCTAGTAACCAAACGGTAAAAGTACTCCAAATGTTGAATGTAATTCTTCTTTATATTTATAGTTGCTGCTGGGTTATATCACTAGTGAAAAAGAAAATATAATAAGTAATAAGAATTAATTAAATAAAAACTATTAAAACAGAGACATTTTCGAACGGGGAAAGAAAAGTCAACAAAAAAGAAACAATGCGTGCCGAAAATGAATCTATTGTCTGGGGCAGAAGAGAATATAGATCTATTATTCTTGGAAATTTGTGAATTATCTTAAGGACACTTTCAATATTTTCTTAATACAAATGAAGTCAGACAAATCCTTTCGGACTGAAAGATCTAATTCTCAAGACTAGTACAAAGAAGTTTATTTTTATAGAGAAAAAAAAAATACTAGCAAAACTTATGCCTTATAGAACTCAAGTTGTGCGCTAAGGCAATCTGATGCTCTCGGTAGACACCTAAGTCGTTCGATTGCCAAGTGGGAATTTATTAAGGAACTAAGGCATTAAATAAAAGCCCTAAAGTCAGTTTAGCTAGAAAAGGATGATAACCTAAAGTTAGCATAATGTGAGGGTTAATTTTTTACCTGGAAATAAAAGTAAAAAATATTGTTTTATTTATCTTTAGGCTTCATTCTTACCAATTTTTCAAAGAGAACGCCTCTAGGTATGTTAAATTATTATTTTCCAAATAAAACGTCCTCAAGAATCCTTGAAAAGCCCAAATTGGCTATTCAATAACACTAACGAGTAGCATAAACATTGGAAAGTTGAGACAAAATTACTTAGAATTAAGCCCTACTCTGCTAAAATAATAAAAAATCCACATTGTAAGGGTTGTTGTAAAATGTGAGTTGATTTCTCTCGTTGTGGAATCTAACACAGATTAAATCACTTTTTCCATGCCCCACTTCTCCCTTAGTATGACCTAAATATAACAAGAATTAGTTACACTTTAGATAACCAGATATATATTGAAAAATACCTTGAACAGGAGAGGGGTTTATGGTGGTTTGAAAACGAAAAGATATAAAGAGCACCATATCAGAATCTCAGCAAAACACATACTAACAATAACAATGTACCAAATATCTTGATTATAAAAATTAAATTGCATTTAATGAACTCTAGATACAGCATTTTACGTGTATATCAATTTTTGGATTTGGTATGTATGTGATTGGTATCTATATGTATATTTTGGATTTGCTATGGTACATGATTGGTAAAGAATTTGAAAATTCGAAGTCTGGTCGCAATACAGACAATTTTTAGCGTCCCAGACCATGTATGTCAGAAAGGAACTACATATCGTCACTGCCTGAAAAAAAATATGACATATTCTGTGTATGAGTTGGAGATTCTGAGAGTAAAAGAAACAGCTCTCACATTTTCTACAAAGAACTTGCACTCTGGCACACCAGATATTTAAAATGACTAAAGGAGATTCCAGGTATGCAAAAACAACAAGTATGCATAAATCTAGAGTGAATTTTTGTGAATGTAAGTGTCAATGTTTTTTAGATGGATGTGGTTTATACCATAAGTGGATTGGTTATCTAAATGGATTAAAAATTTATGGAAATTGAAATGTTTAACTAAAGTAAATGAAAATGTACATCAAATGTGTATGTTTCGAATTGTTGGGGATATTAAATTATATTTTTTACCATTAGTGATAGTACCATTTACTTGTATCAGAGTATTGTCACTACTAATATGTCACTAATGTTTTAAAAGCAATTAGTATTAGCTACACTCGGTTTTTTCTCCATCTATTGCCTCTGACATGTAATTCAGAGATATATGTTGCTTTAATTTATTACTGTTAATATAAAACACTTCTAAATGATTGGAAAAAAACTGTATCATTAAATGATTCTAACATTTTCTTTAATTCTTCATGATACTTCATAATGATGGTGAGATACTTTAGTATTAGGAAAATAAGGATTGTAAATAAAATAAAATCAGGAATACAAAAGGGCCATAACCTATGATCAGTCTTTGAGTGAGTCCAATAGACAGCTATCAATCATAGTAGATAACTATTTTGAAATATAATTATTTAGGTATTTTTTTTTATTTGGTTTGTGCCCCACATCGATGGTGATTGGCAAGATCTCTAATTGTTAAGGGGTACTTAGAATAATATATTTACTCCTTCATGTACATCTTGGTTTATTTGAAGACATATTAACATTTACAACAAACTTTAAACCACACCTACTCCACTCATCTCTACGTTTTTATTTTAAATTATGCCACTAATTTGTATTTGTGTTTTTTTTGTGAACAAGGCTGTATAACACATTTTTAAACTTGTGCCTTAGACTTTCATCATCCTCAAGCCAGGATTTGTCGCAAAAATTATAGTTTTACATAGTTTTATTTTAACGGTTCCTTAGTTTTATTTTATTCCTTAGTTTTATATATAGCTATATTTTATACTGTTTTAATAATTTTGAAAACATTTTTCTTTATTTTAACATTTTAACTTAAGGAATTGAAAATAAATGATACTGAGCGACATCGCCTAGTTGCGGAGCTCACCAAATAAATAAATAAATATTTTTATATTATGGAAAATATTCCTTAAATATCTTAACGTTTCTCATATCCGTGATTTGTCTTAATGAATATAATAGTTATCACTTTTAAATCTTTTTTAAGTATGCTGTAGACCTATTCTATTTTAACTATATGCATTTGTAAATGTCTATATGTTTTAAATATGTTAGTATTTATATAATATACTCGTATATGCTGCTGTCAGTTAATAGTTCTATCATATCCTTGGGTATGTGAAGGTTTTCTCGTTGGATGCAATCTGTCAGTATGTTCTTTATCGTAAGGTGTTTGTTGCAGTATTTGCATATAGGGTTATCAGTCCTTGTCATTAAGTGTCTATGTGTCAGGTATGTGTGACCTATCCTGAGTCTGGATTTTTAATGTTTGTTTGTTATATTTATATTTAGTTCCTAAATACTAATGAGTCCTGGTTGGATGAAGGGTTGGGTTGTCAGGGAATAAGACACACACCCCCTCCATTTGTACGTGCCCTTCAGACAAAGGTTCGTCTGGCCTACCGTGGCATTTCCACAGCTCTCCACTCATATGAAAGGTTCCCCTTTATATGAATTAGGTTTTTGTAGGGGACCGCTCTATTGTTTGCCTACACCGTGTCATATCGCAGTCTCAAACCGTAAAAATACTTATAACTCCTCCTTTGTTGGCTCCCCTATACAGACCATAGCATTGATTTTAACCATCGAATTATAACCTCTTTTTCACTTAGACCTCTACCTTGAGCAGCATGTATATATGAAGTCAAGAGTATATCATAATTACGTACATCATACATTATAGGGGATAAGATTTCCCCAAACTCCCAAAGTCAGACTCAAAAGGTGAATGTAAAATATTATTTACATTAAAATGCTAGATAGAAAAATTTAACCGTTGTAAAAAAAGAACAAAGATATATTTGTTTCTTTACTTAGAGCTCCACAAGAAAAAGCGATTTGCCCCGGGAAAATGTCACAAATTGCAGGCCAAAATAATAAAACGATAGAACGACCATACGAAAATAACACTATAACAATAGAAAATTAAATATAAGTGAAGCGAAACAAACTAAAAAAATATTGGGGCTCAGGTTAGCCATATGAGTTAAAGCGTTGACTTTTATCTCATATGGTAAAACCTGGAGTGGCGAGTTTGATTCTTGCCTGGGCAAGGGAAATTATTTAGTGACGAAATTCATTAAATAACATCCTAATTCCCACCCTAGCTAGAAAAGGGTGGTAACCTGTAGATAACACGTCCCGATTAGCCTGAGTTGCAAAAAGTGGACGTTAATAAATTTAAATTTAAAACATTAGGGAGTTAATTAACAATGAACAAATAATTAGATATGTAGAAGCAAAAATAAAAATATGATAAGAGGTAAGGAATATAATTTAAATAAGGATTACTTACATCCAAAAAGCGCTGAAAAAATAAAAAGTCCGTCACGCAGGGGCTGCGTAAACTAAGCAGATTTCCTATGTGAAGTTTAGCAATAGAGAAATCTGCATACTGGTAACACAACACCACCATAAGTAAATACAAACGGTAATGAGAAATCTTTCAGTTAATTTTAATAAACTCCTAACTGAAACGGGTTCTGAATTGTAGGAATAATTTATATTTTAATAACTCAAATTTTACTTAGTAGTCCAAGAACTAAAGAAGGGGGGGGCGGATGAACAGAACGTATTTGCATAAATCTCACAAAGTAACGAAGGTTAGGTAAGGTTAGAAACGACAGGTTAGGTTAGAAGCTTCCGCCAGAGCCGAGACTTACGAAAACTGCCGAACAACACCCGACCACAGACTTCATAAAATGGAAATATCTCGGTTAATATTCAAGATAGAGAATAAGTGTAACATTTATAGTAAATGTAATTTGCAATAAGATTAGTTCTATACAATTGTTCGATCCGATGCATAATAACGGAGATATTTCGAATTTTCGAAAATCCCCCCTCTAAACCCCCCTCCCTCTGGTACGATTTCAGCCATTAACGAACTTGATCTGTCTTTTTACATAAAACGGTTAAATATCGAGTTTCGTAACAATCAAACAAAAATTGCGACCGCTAGAGCGTTAACAGACAAATATATATATATATATATATATATATATATATATATATATATATATATATATAATTTTGAACTGACCTCATTTTTGTCATCTCCTTGGTAAGATCGATGGACATTTGAAGAAATGTTTCGAAACTCGCGTCATGAGTACGACCTCAATAGCTGATTTCCCTTAAGGGAAATCTGCTAAAATGTACATGACATGTACATTATTATTATTTTTCTTATTAATTGACGTCCACGTTTTGCTACTATAGCTAATTGGGACAAGTTATGTACATGTTACCCACCCTTTTCAAACCAGGGTGGGACTATTGTTATTATTTAATGAGTTCATCACTAAATAAATACCTGTAAAAAAAATGTTTAACTCTATTAACCCGTTCACAATGCATAAGTGGCGTTAATAATTTTCCAACAATCTTTTCATAAATAAAAATATAATATCAGGATCCCTACTTGTGAAATGCTCAAATCATAAAGCTTGTGATAATCTTATGAAGTGCAAAACATTTCATGAATATAACATATCTGTTAAGCCTCATAGTACTCCTAATTATTCCAAAGGCGTTTTTGGATGTCAAGACGTAGAAGACATGACAGACACAGATATAATTGAGGATCAAAAAGCTGAATGCAATAATATAGTAAACCTAATAAGAATAACTCCAAGAAAAGGAAGAGCGTTTTTTATATTGCGTTTTTAGATTTGTGAAGAAAGGTGTATAGTCTTTAAATGTTTGAGAATATGTAGTTTCCATGCATGGACTTCCCTTAGTCAGTAGCCAATGTAAGTCGTGTGGTATCTGTAAGGAATGGCGTTGCTTTGCAGTCAATATTAAACTGTCCGAGGTACATAACAACATCGACAAATCGAAGAAGAGACAATAATAATAAAAGAAGAAGAAATATGTAGGGCATATATACAATTCTTGATAAAATCCTTAATTGAGTACATCTCCTAATTATATCATAGAATAGTAGCAATATCAATAGCTTATTTCCCTTAATCTGCTGCTAGTTCTATACTATAGTATTACAACACAACTATCGTTGAAATTTTTAAAGTACTCAATTAAGTTTTAGCAATGACGTTTTATGAGTTTGAAGGAATGTAGAAAACCGAAATGATTATGTAGGACATTTATACATCTTTGAATTACAGATTCCCTAATCAAAGCCTCATTCAATAACTATAATTTATTTGGAAATTGAAAAGGTGGATTTATGGAAAATAATATCTCTGTGTATATACTCTTCTGATTCAAATTTTATCCACTTTTCTCTTATTTTCAGTTACGCAACTCTCCTGGATCAGAATACAGTCTATTAAAAATATGTGAAGGCTGTTTTTATGTAGCTCAAAAAAATAATATGAAAAAATAAAACAGGAATAAGTGAATAAATAACCCTACAGTTGCACGGTTTCATTCACCAAAAGTAAGCCAATCGTAAATTATTAGCAAAACGAAGAGGCGATACTGGCACTGTGAATAGATTGCAATGACGGTAAAGAAATACCAACTAGGGCTTATTGTAGTTTTATAAATGTCTTGGGTCAGTTGACACCAACCCCTGCAACGAACCTTGCATTAAAATGCAGTAATCTATCCCAAGAACAGTATTATTACTCTAAGTAGAGAAAGGTCTTTTCATGGTTCACTGTCTAGACTGATTGTGTTTTCACAGTGGACAAGGGGAACTCTGTACAAATTACTTTCCGCTGTTCCTTTCCACTGTCCTTTTATTTACTAAACAGTTAGTTCTCCTTTTTCGTCTATTTGCTCCATGGGCTAATTAAACTGTGCTTGGTAGAACATTCCGTGGAAACAGCAAGATACAGAAAAGAACCTTTTTTCCAAACAACCACGTGTCATTATAGCTACAAAAAAAAAGAGAGTTTATAGCTGTCATGTAGGATTTGTGAAATTAATGAGTTTCCTTCGTCCCTTATTTATATATTTAACTTTTATTTATTTAATTATTCTTTGCTATCATACACCATAAACTGGTGAAATATAAAATGCACAAAAGTATACTCAATGGTAATAAGATAATTTATGTCTCAAGAAAGTGACCTTCTTAGCCACCCATTTTCCTTTGTCATTGAAATACTTTTTTAATAGGTTAAGTATAAGTTGTTATCTGATAGGACTTACTGAATAAAAAACCTTCATTTTCTCCTTGACTTTCTTAACGGATACATTCGCTTACCTCATTTAGAACTTCCTAGTTTGATTTATTATTAGTCCAACTGGTTCTAGAGGCATTGAAATAAATCCACAAATGTACTGCTTCTAACCAATATGTTCACTCCAACAACGAACTAAGCTACTAAGTGTCTAAGCTAATTACATATTTGTTATTTAAACTATTTCTTTAGTTTTAGATATGCAAGTATAACATATAGCGCATTTCTTCTATGAGGGTAGTTTACTGGTTTCTATATATTGGTATTTCCCGTGCTATGTTTCGAATTACGTGCATGGATACCTTACCCGGGGATTTTTTCTCTGGAAACCAACACCGCCAAATTCAACGCTCCACTTCAAATGCTGAAGAGAGACAATGATTGCCAGTTAATAATAGTTTTATTAATATGAATTTATAACATGTTTCAGTTGATGGGAGGCTTCCTGTTTGTTCTAACTGCTTTCATCTAACTGTGTTGGATATTTAAAATCCGTGAACAGGTATTCAGTAACTGTTTCAGGGTATTCTATATCATTAAGTTTACAGATGGTTTTATAACCATCAATATACAGCATTCCTATTAGAATTGAACTCTATGCAATACGGCTATAAATATCGACAATTTACAGGCATTGTAATTTCAAAAAGTCTTCCATTCAAAAATCTTTTCTAAATCATTCCCCAATGGATTAGAAGCTCAGGAAAGATGCATTAATACGCAAGCCCTTGGAAATCAAACTACACAAATTCGGGCAATGGCCTAAGACTCTGCACGATATGTTACCAACGAAATTAACCACTCCGTAACAAGAATGCCCCAAAAAACGTCCTCTACAAAGATATGAAATAGCGAAACGGTGTAACAAAGGGGGCCATTTAGTTATCTGCTAACATTTTCTGTACTGGTAATAAATCCAGAGTGCCTATCTTTATATACAAGTACCCAAGAAGTGGAAATCTTTCTACAGAAGAATTCAGGGGGTAGCCAGCGTTATATGCAAGAATCCAAGGTGTGGGCTTCTTTCTTAAGAACAATCCAAGGAGTGGGGATTTTTCAAAACAAGAATCCAATGAGTGAGCAACTTTCTAAACAAGAATCCAAGGAGTGGCGATGTTTCTAAAGAAGAATACAAGAAGTGGACATCTTTCTAAACAAGAATCCAAGGAGTGGACATCTTTCTAAACAAGAATCCAAGGAGCGGGCTTCTTTCTAAACTAGAATCCAAGGAGTTGCCATCTTTCTAAACAAGAATCCAAGGAGTGGCGATTTTTCAAAACAAGATTCCAAGGAGTGGCATCTTACTGAACAAGAATCCAAGGGGCGGGCTTCTTTCTAAACTAGAATCCAAGGAGTTGCCATCTTTCAGTATAAGAATCCGTGAAGGGGAAGTTGTTATTCATGTTAAATAAACTTTTATAAGAAAAGGAGATACGCAATCCATCTACTTATGGCCTCATCACACATCTAACTTTTTTGTAAAGTATATATAAGCTTCATGTAAAGCACAAGAAATCAAGTTCGTTAATGAGTGAAACCAGACGAGGAGTGGTGCTTTATAGAACGAATAAAATATATTTAAATCTTAAACTATGAATCGGATTTAATATTACCGATGCTTTTTATATTTTTTTGTTTTCATTCTTCAGTTAACATTCAATCCTCATAAGCGTTTCACTTAAAGAAATTAAACAAACAATTTGCTCGATAATACGTTACTAAGTATCAATTAACTTCAAAAGTTAATTAAAAAGCAACTGGACTCACTTCTTGGTTTACTAATGCAGCATATCTCTTTTCAAGCAATTTTAAGGGCTGAATATATTCTCCCCTGTTCCTTAGGACAGTCTGTAATGTCCAGTGATGAATATGTGTACCTTACCATGCGCACTCCATCGTTCACTTTGTATGATGTGCCTTCTGCAATGCTAAGTTGGAGTGAATGGGAAGCAAGGAATCATGTAAGTTACCTGAATCTGAATGAAATAGAAGTCTCCCATTACACCGAATCTCCAGAATCGGGCTCTGTCCTGGTTAGAGTAAATACTTCAGAGCAAATGTCTGAAGCCATGTGCATCTTCGGCTTCTGAAATTTGATAGATGTGACGTGTACGATTTTTAATTAGTCATATATCTACGTTAAACAATAAAATTTAAAGTTGGTTGGTCTTGCATGTCTAAACCTCTTATCTTCAGCTAATAAATGTCAATGTCAATTTAGCCTCCTTTGCAAGGGAAATAAAATATTAAATGTGAGATGAAGTCATTTGGCCGGAGGAAATCTGCTCAGTTTACGCGCCACCTGGGTTTTTGTTTTCAGTTTATTTTATCTTAATGTTTTGCCTAGGGCAACCGAGCAAATAATAAAACTTTTTTTTTTTTTTTTTTTTTTTTTTTTTTTTTTTTTTTTTTTTTTTTTTTTTTTCTTTTTTTTTTTTTTTTCTGAGACACAGCTACAAAATAGAAAAGACTAACCTATTTGACCTACAGACTAAGTAACTAAAAAACTAAGACTAAAAACTAAGCTAGCCTAAGACAGAAAAAGATGATAGTCATGTGCTTTGGCACTTGGTTGAGCGGAGAGACTCCTTTCTCTATATCAGGGATATATTTTAAGGAGAGGATGAGGTAGGGGTTAGGTTTGTGTCATTTTATTTTGTCTGCGAGCTTTAAGGGTAGCTGGTATACCCCGTAGGATTGGAGGGTCAGGGAAAGAAGAAGGAAAAGAGGAAAAGAGATAGGAAGAGAGGAGGTAAGAAATCGAAAAGGAAAGGTGGCCTTCCGGCCGACAAATTTATATTTTATATTGGTTGTATTTTATGCACATGTTTTATTTACATATATTTACAATATTTACAGAAATTTATGTACTTGTTTTAAGGGGGGTCGGCAAGTTCAATGACGTCGACCTGCTGTATGCCGCCTCTTCCTTGCCAGTTTTGAGGCAGTGGTGGGGGGATGAGTGTATTGTATAGGGGGTTTGGCAAGGCTCGGGCGGCGTCAAAGAACTTGACGTGTCGTTTCTTGATGGTCTGCGCCACGGTATCCAGATTGAGGGTCTCTCGGATGAGGGTTTGGGGTTTGTTGGATAAGGAGGTGTGTCTAACAATCTTCCGGATTACTCCGTTTTGAAAAGATTGTAGACTGGAGAGGGAGGTTTTGGTGAGGAATTTGAGGAGGGGGGCTCCATAGAGGAGGGCGGGTTGAAGGACGCCTCTATAGATAAGGAGTTTCAGCCTGAGGCTGAGGTTGGGGGAGAGGAGGAGGTGTTTGAGGGAGTTATACCGAGTCCGAGTGTGTTTGAGTTTTCTTTGGATATGGGTGGAGAACCGTAAGTGGCGCTGTACATGGACCCCTAGGTAGGTGATAGTTGCTGCGATGGGGATTTGTAGCCCGTTTAGGGTGAATGTTTTGGGGAGGCGCCGCTTATATTTGTAGAAGGAGAAAATGAGCCCGTCTGTTTTGGAGGGGTTCACTACTATGTTGCGGGCTAGGAGGCGTAAAACGATTTTCAGCTTTGCACATTTCATTAATCCACGTCTAAAGGAGTCATGCCGAGGCAATGAGGATAAGCGGTGGATTGAAGTAGCTACACAAAAAGAGAAAGAGAAGGTGAGAGGAGAGAGAGAGAGAGAGAGAGAGAGAGAGAGAGAGAGAGAGAGAGAGAGAGAGAGAGACTAGGAAGAGGAGAGGTGTAGCTGAAGGCATGCAGATCCAACAAGGAGATATTTTACCCTATTATATATTATTAGAAGGTAGAGAGGCAGGAGCGGTGGGTTCCTCAGATCCCACTCTCTGATTCCAAGGGTTCAATATCGTCTTCGCTATGGAGAAAGCCAGCCCTCATTAGAACCTCTTACAGCTTTTTTCTTTAACACATATATACACAATAAAACCACTTACAGAGAACACGTGCCCTTGTAAAAAAAAGTCACACATATTTCTGTGTGTTTATTTTCGAGTAATTGAGCTTTGAAATTTAAATCCAATGAACAATTAATACTCCGCAAAATATTCCTTTTCCAACTATTCACATGGGTATGCAAAATTAAAGAATTACACCACAAAAAAAATAATAATTTAAATGATATTGCTTGTTTATAATTCGTGGAAGCCATATTGGTTTGTAAATAGTTTTTCGAGTCTAAGGAAATCAAACAAGACTATCTTCATGAAAAAGAAATTTATTTCGTAACCAATGTTGGTTACTAAGTGGGTCACCATTCATATTTTGGGGGCTCAGGTTAGCCATGCGAGTTAAAACGTTGTCTTTAATCTCACATGGTAATCCTAGAGTGACTAGTTTGATTCCCGCCTGGGCAACGGAATTTATTTAGTGACGAAATTCATTAAATAAAATCCTAAGTCCCACCCTCACTAGAAAAGGGTGGTGACCTGTAGATAACCCGTTCCAATTAGCCTTAGTTGCAAAAAGTGGACGTTAATAAATAATAATAATACTAATTCATATTTAGGCTTGTATTTAAAGATCTAGCCAGTTTAATCAAGGAACTCGGATCCAGACTAGTCCCTTGATTCTGTTAGATGATGGAAGTAGTGCGTCACAAGTTCTTTTTTATATTCAAGCCAAAAGTTGACCCTTTTGGAGAATCAATAAAATGCATTTATTGCTATTGCTGTTTGACCGTAACAAACATCTCCATTAACAGAGTTGCATATGTGTCTCCGAATGATTAAATCGCCAGATAGACAGAACTGCCTATTTATAGAACTTCGTCAATACAGTAGACTGTGTAGCATGTCTCTATTCATATACAATGGAAGACCATCCTTCTAAGTGAATTTAATTTAATGGTTTAAATAAAGAAATATGATAATATAGGACTTCAACATGTGGGCACACAAGGCAGTGAGTTAAGTATTTATATATCAAATTGATTATAGCCAAATACAGCTGTGTTTTTGTTATTTGTCACAGAATTGGGGATAAAGAAAACTAGGAGAGATGCAACACAAGCGAGGATAACGGAGGGCTATGAAGTGGATGGTTTATCTGAAGAAATGGACTATTGAACAACGAGAAGGAAAATGAAAATAGAATCTAGACCACCTAGGCACAAATAACTCTCCGGAGTTCGGTGCCTATGTACTATATAATAAAATAAATAAATAAGTGAATTTTACATCGACCTTTAAGTTCTGTTTTCGAAGATTTTATTTCAATTTAGGTCATTCAAGACACAGTTTTGTGGCTCCTGAAAATTTATTTTTAAAAACGCTTAGCGCTTTCTGAAATTCACATTCCCATCATGAGAGCGTAAGACGTGCCTAGAGAGATGCTACTGGGCTGAATTTTGCCAATTCCCTGAGGATGGGAACGTAAATTCCCGAAAGCGCTAAGCGTCTTTAAAAATGAGTCGTGAGGAGCCACAAAACTGTGTCTGGAATAACTAGATTCATCACCCCCACCACAGGAAGAAAAAAAATGATATTTTAATTTATTCTGATAATAGGACTAAAAGAAGACTATATAACAGGACAGTACTTTACTGCAGGAATAGTTAAAAATTATGTATTGTTCAACAACTATTTAAGCGTATATTTGTAACAGTGGTGAAGTTTAAAATAAAATATATTTGACTTTGATAATTATTATTATTACTATTATGCTACTAAATACCAGTGCCTGTTGAATAGAAAAAAATCAAAAACTCGTTTCGAAAAAGATTAGGTACTTGAACTCGTATTGAACAGCGAACTAATTTCTTCTACCTTTTAAACAATACAAAATTTCACTCACCGTTCAATAAAAATAACTATTGCGTAAGCTCGATTGCCTGTTTTTTCTCAGAACAGAGCTGCGTCCTCTATTGTATTAACACTCAATTACTGATTAATTATTGATATTTAGAAGAATTTATCTAATAATTCCGATCTAGCTAGACACAATTATTATGAAACCATAAAACTACTTATTAGCTTGCTTAATACAAACCAGCCAACGACTACTTCTTTTAAGTAATTGACTCCCTCCCCTCAAAAAAAAAGCCTTTTATTTACTTAACAATTCATATTTCTTTCCTTGCTAATATTTTTCAGGGGTACATATTTTTCCTGTACCTTTAAAATATTGAGAGTTGTAAGAAGTCCTAAAATAATCGGGAATGTTTTTATCAAGAATGATAAATTTGTCTAGATTTTTATTTTATGTCTTTCCTTTTTTTGAAAGCTCTTTGGCAAGGTGTAATGCTATCTAGCCTCTTTATCTACAGGTACCGACCTATTTTATTTAACAAGGTAGAGTCACATTAAATAGAGATTTTATCGGCAAATAGCCGGACACTGGCCATTTAGAGATTTAGTCCAGGGATAGTCAAATTGGATAGCGACTCTAATAATCAAACTACACGATGTCGCCTTCCTCTAGATGGAGCAAGAGCCTTCAGTGTTTTATGCAGTATTCCTTATTTAGATCAGTACTTCTCCTTTGTCTCTCTTGTTCTTCTTCGTACTAAAAATCGTTGAGAAATGCTAGAAAAGTTGATAAATCACGTAGTTTGATAACCTACAATGTTACACCTACAGTTATATTATGTCCCATACCAACTTATAATGCAACTATGCGTACCCCTTCCGAATTAACTGATTCCACACAACAAAATTAAATACAACAAATTGTATGTAAAATCAAAAATAATACCCACTAATGTTTCTTTTATTATTTTATTTATTTGGTTTGTGCCCCACAGCGATGGTGATTGGCATAATTAGAATAATATATTTACTCCTTCATGTACTTAACTTACATTACTTTTACGTTTTACTTTATTTTTATATTATGGAAAATATTTCTTACATATCTAATTGTTTCTCATATCCGTGCTTTGTCTAAATGAATATAATAAAAGTTAACCCTTTTAAATCATTTTAAGTGTGCTGTAGACCTATTCCATTTTGACTATAGGTTTTTGTAAATGTTTATGTGTTTTAGATATGTAAGTATTTGTGGAATATATTGGCTGCTGTCATTCAATAGTTCTGTCATACCGTAGAGTATGTGAAGGTTTTTTGTTGGATGCAGTCTGTCACTATGTGTTTTATCGTTAGGTGTTTGCTGCAACAAACAATTTGCATATAGAGTTATCAGTCCTTGTCATTAAGTGTCTATGTGTCAGGTATGTGTGACCGATCCTGAGTCTGGCAAGAGCAACTTCCTCCCGTCTAGTACTCCTATGGCTCGATGCCCACTCCTTAATAGTACTTTTGATACTGCGGAGGTGGTTCTTTACTTCCATCATATCTATCTATCTTTCTATTCTTTCTTTTAATAACCAGCTAAAAAGAAAAAAAAAGGGGCTAATTTTTTTACTTGTGTCGCAAGAAAGACATTTTCCATTGTTATCATTATCCAATTCTTATCACCTTTTCTAACTCCAAAGCTAGTAAGAGAGATATCCAAACACACTGAGAAACGTACTATTTTAAAACTTAGTACTTATTTTAAAATAAATCTATAGTGTTCGAGTGAGCAATATGAGTTATTGATAGCAGTTTGTTCACTTGTTAGATTTGGATTAATCAATGTAATCATGGGGGAAATGCTAAGATTGGAAAAAAAATCATAATAATAATTTTTAATTATTAAAAAAAAGGTTTTACCTAGTTAGTAGAAAGAAAAAAGGTTTCATTAAAGAAAAGTCCGTCTCGCAGGGGTTGTGTAAACTAAGCAGATTTCCCACGTGAAGTTTTACAATAGATAAATCTGCCTAATAATAACAGTAGTAGTAAGGAATCTCTAGACATGGGTCTAAATAGTCACGAAGGATGAATAGTTACGGAAACGGCCGCACTAGCTTTCGGCGGAAAGTCCCGAACATGGCCGACTCCTGCCGACCACACACACAATACAAATGCAAATATCTCGATTAATATTCAAGATACAGAATAAATGTATTAAACAATATTTATAGTAAATTTAATTTGCAATAAGATTGAATTTATACAATTTTTCGATCCGGCGCATAATAAGGGAGATATTTAGAATTTTCAAAAATCCCCCCCTCCCACTGGTCCGATTTCGGCCATTAACGAACTTGATCTTTCTTTTTACATAAAAGGCTTAAATATGAAGTTTAGTAACGATCAAAGAAAAATTGCGACCGCTAGAGCGGTAACGGACAAATATATATATATATATATATATATATATATATATATATATATATAAATAAAATATATAAATAAATATGAAGTTTAGTAACGATCAAACAAAAATTGCGACCGCTAGAGCGGTACAGACAAATATATATATATATATATATATATATATATATATATATATATATATATATATATATATAAACACACAGTTTTGAACCGACCTCATTTTCGTCATTTACTAGGTAGGATCGATGGACATTGGAAGAACAATTTCCCACTGGTCCGATTTCAGCCATTAACGAACTTGTTCTTTCTTTTTACATAAAACGCTTAAATATTAAGTTTAGTAACGATCAAACAAAAATTGCGACCGCTAAAGCGGTAACAGACAAATATATATATATATATATATATATATATATATATATATATATAAACAAACAGTTTTGAACGGACCTCATTTTCGTCATTTACTAGGTAGGATCGATGGACATTTGAAGAAAAATTTCCCACTGGTCAAATTTCAGCCATTAACGAACTTGATCTTTCTTTTTACATAAAACGCTTATATATGAAGTTTAGTAACGATCAAACAAAAAATTGCGACCGCTAGAGCGGTAACAGACAAATATATATATATATATATATATATATATATATATATATATATATACACACACAGTTTTGAACGGACCTCATTTTCGTCATTTACTAGGTAGGATCGATGGACATTTGAAGAAAAATTTCGAAAATTCCGTCATAAGTACGACCTCAAAAGCTGATTTCCCTTAAATAAATAATCAGGATTAGGAAGGTTAGAGAATATATAAGGAAGAAAGGGCATTAAATTGGCCAAAGAAATTTAATAAACAATTTGCTAGATAATACTTTGCTAAGTATCCGTTAACTTCAGAAGTTAATAAAAAACAATTGAAATCACTTCTTGGTTTTACTAATTCAGCATATCTCATTTCAAGCTAATTTAAGGACTATATATCCCCTTCCGTGTTCCTTAGGCCAGTCTGTAATTATTAAACGTCAAAGGTTTCAATTAAAATTTTACAATATTAACTACTAGATATAAACATTTGATCATTTAGTATGGATTTTCGAGGAATCCCATAAACATTGTTGTTTTAGTGAAATGTGAGCTATGACATTTGAATTACCATAGACTCGAAAAGGCGTAACATTTCATCGTTGATGCTTGTTGGAGCATGTAAGTCATGAGCACCCATGACACTCTTACGTTCTAAGTAATGATGGGCTAAGGAGGTGAATTAGGTCCTGACAAAGGGCTCAGGAGTTTATTATAAACCCATTAAAATGCTATCGAGCCCCCTTTCTCCGAAGGGAAAGGACACGGCAGTAGGCCCTAAATAGGCACCTTTCCACCCAGTTCTCCCTTTATTAATAACAGTATGGCCGGAGAAAGACCACATGCCTCACCGCATAAGAACGGCAAGGAAAACCTCATAAAAAGCAGAATGAGACCGGCCCTAAAAGGGTTGGTAATTAAAAGTTAATGACACCTCAGTTAACACACACAAGGGAAGAAGACTTTAAAAATAAGTGGCAACGCGTGCCTGCCTCTATTTACTGTAGACCACGTGACGCTCTTAAATATTATCGAAACAGCATATGTCTCCCTACTCCTAGCATCTATTCTGGGATTATGGGAACACTTAGGAGAAAATAAAATAAATAAACCAACCATCCTTGAGTAATTGCAGTAGAATTTGAAAGGACTACTAGGACATTCCTCGTTACCGAAAATAAACCATGTTTGAAATCTAGCAGCCTCATTATTGTTGCCCAAGCCATAACGTACAGAAACAAAAGGACCAGACTGTAAATAAACAGAAATGTTTCTTACTTATCTTTGCCATTTAGAGGCAGAGTGTCTTTTTAGAACTTGGAGCTCTGCCAACTCTTTAATTCGTCATCAAGTGGTCAAAAATACATGGATGTCTGATTGCTACATATTCAGAAGCCATGTTGACGCCATTCATGATGAATGCCAAATATTCCATTCTTTGAACACCGATAGTGGAAAGCCGAGGGAATACTATCCATCCAATTGGCTGTGTAAAATTGGTTATTACCAGACACATACATATAGGTGGAAGGTAATGGGAACAAGTCACGTTGACAAGTTGTTTTCAATTTTTGCGAATACTGTGGAGGTCCAAATATAATCACGAAATCATGTAACCAACACAATTAATTAACAATTAATTTAAATTAACAATTTTAAATTAAAAAAGAAAAAGAAAGAAAACATAATTAAAATATAAGGTAACGGTCATAGAATATCACTGAACCTTACATTTTAATTATGTTTTTTCTTTTTTTTTTTTAGGTTAAGATTGTTAATTTAAACAGTATTGGTTACAGTGGTTGTTAATTTAAATAGTGAAAGTGTACTCTATCAAAATAAAACATATTGTAGAGAAAAACAGGCCTACTGTACATATCCAGACTAATTCGTTCCTCTACCTCCCAGCTTCCCAAGAAGAATTAAAAGTACCTTCATTTTGTGTTATTATTATTTATTAACATTCTCGTTTTTGCTAATATGGCTAATTGGGATGGGCTATCTACAGGTTACCACCTTTTTCTAGCCAGGGTGGCACTAAGGTTTTTATTTATTGAGATCGTCACTAAATAAATACCTATTACCCAGGTGAGAATCGCACTTTCCAGTCTAGGTTTACCTGGTGAGATTAAAGACCAACGCTTTATCTCAGATGGCAAACCTGAGCCCCGAAACATTTTGTGATATACCATTATTTTATGTATAAATATAATTTACTATATTTGTTTGGTGTATAACTGTTGATTATATTACTCTAATACTTAAAGAAGTAAAAAAGTCTTCAAAAAGGTTCGTCAATTTGAGTCTCCACCTGTCTGTCACAGATTTTATATCTTTCCACATTATCTACCAGATCTCGGTATAAAGAAGGAAGAAATAAGGAATAGATGTCTTCTAAGATATTGAAAAACATCTATTAGGATATTGAACTACCATTTTTCAAATTAAAGTTTAACTTAAGTTGTTCCCATAGCAACTTCCCGAACAGAAATAATTATATAATATTTAACTAAAATTTATATAATTACCCTAAAAAGGGCAGGAACCTGGCATTGATACGTATCCCAAAAAAGGGGTAGCTCATTTTGTTTATTTGTGTATATATCTTTATATATATATATATATACTAGCTCAGATACCCGGCTTCGCCCGGGAATTGATTTGAAGCTGAATGGTGATGGTATTTTTTTGGCAAGGCTTTACTTTGCACAATATTTTGATATTTACCCGTCCAAGTGTTTAGGGTTAATACCCGTTGTTGGCATTTGTTAATAATAAAATTAATTTTTTATGTAAGTCTTCACTGTCCTCCAAATTGTCATATTTCCCGTCTTCTGTGCATTATGCATAGATTTCAGTTATTAAGGACAAAATATTAACATAGATTTGAATTAATTTTTCCAGGTGATGTACCTCATAGTTCAAATTGGAATGAATTGTTGAGCATATCAATATTTGTACGTAAATTACTTACTCCACACATTGTTCCTGGAGAAAAGTATAAAACAAAATTTAATTTAAATAACAAAGTAAACAACTTTTGTTATGTGCATGTTTGTCGAAAAACAAATAGACAATGAAATATCGCGAATTTTTATTTCAGGCCTCTCTTATAACCCCCACTCCACAAAAAATTTTAATATAGCTTATAATCATGGAAGAATTAATGCTAATTGACATACAGAGATTCTTTAAGTTCGGTTTAATCGTTAGCGCCCAATGAAATAGTTGACTCCCGCTTTAGTTTATAGTGTATATCTCCTTTATACTTTGTTCAAAGACAAAAATGAATAAAACAAAAGTTACTCTAAATAACAGAATAAACAACTTTTGTTATGTTCATATTTGCCGAAAAACGAATAGAAAACGAAATACCGCTATTTTTAAATTCATGCCTCCCTTCCGTCCCTAGAAATGTTGGTATGGCTTGTTGTAATGAAAGTGTTAGTGCTAATACACATACCGAGTTTTATTTATTTCGGTTGGGTCTTTTGCCCCAAATAAAATTGTTCACTTCCGCATAGGTTTTAGCGTATAACTCGGTATACGAAAAAAGTGTACATAACTAAAGTTACTCTAAATAACAAAATAAACAACTTTTGTTATGCTCATATTTACCGAAAAACCAATAGGAAACGAAATATCGCTATTTTAAATTTCTGGCTTCCCTTATAACCCCCACTCCTGCTCGTCTCAGAGGATATTAATATAGCCTAAAGTCTAAGTTGGATTAGTAGTAATATACATACCAAAATCATAAAATTCGGTTCAGCCGTTTATGCGTGAAAAGGTAACAAACAAACAAACAAACAAACAAACATACACGAAAGAAACAAAATGCAGATATGGTGTCTATGACATGTGAAACGAAAAGTTATCGTGAAATTTCGCGAAAAAAAATCAATGTACAGACAGAGGTTACAATTATATATATATATATATATATATATATATATATATATATATATATATATATATATATAAAAAACTTAAAGTACTAGTCAAGTAAGCCACAGCAGTGCTGAAACAAGCGTGGCTTATAAGGTCACTAAACAACGGCTAAAATAAAAGCAGTTTAACAAACTCAGCTGTGCTTTTATTTATTACCTCACAAACACCCACAAAAGACATTTTACGTAAAGAGTACCGTTTTCAATGAAAGAATGATCACAACTCACTAACCATTTTTCCATAGTGACCTGTATCCACCACTGGCATCTATGTGTTGAAACCTATAGTCACAATTTACAAATAAAACGGCACAGTTAATGCACAGACAACAAAATAAATTTGTACATAAAATCATTTATTTAACCATGAAACAAACTAACAATAACGTTGGCGCGGCGTGCCATTGCAGCTCGCTATCGCGTTTAGAATATTGTAATCAGAACAGATATATTTTTCATCAGATAAGTAATGTAATTATTTGAGATATTTACCAGTTTGTTTTTTGACTTTATTTTAACCGTTGGATTCTATGATTATTTCGAATTAACTGAAGCGCCCTTTGGAAAATCCAAGGTTCATATTTTCCAAGGGGCACACCTGCCAGTCCAAGTCACAAATAAGCTACAAAAAATGTTAAATAATTTTAAAGAAACAAACAATGTGAAAAACTAAAAAAAACATGTAACAAAATTTAAAATTCTGTGACAAAATGAAACATTAATGAAAACTTGATTAATGGCACAACAAATATTTAATGAAAAGGGTAAAAAAAAAATTTTAAAACAAAAACAGTTCCATTCATATAAAATAACTAACCATATTAGCTTATCCACTTTTATTTTCAAATTTGTTAAATAATATGTTTACAAAAATATGAACAATTACAACGATACTTCAAAATCTGTATTCCCTCCGTTACTGTTCCAAGCCTTTATAGAACACCCCCTCCCTTCCCCCCATCCTCATTAACGTTATCGACGAGTGTTAGGCTCACCCTGTCGGCTGCAGAGTATTTGATACCTCATCTAATTTAGTTTAGCTGTTAGGGCTGATATCCCTTAATTTTCTTATCTCTCCTTCTCCTTTATCTCTATTATTTTCTCCTTCCACCACCTTTTCCTTTCCTTCCCAAGCTCGCACTATATTCCTACCCCAAGCCGTTTCACCAAAGGTATCTCCACTCATCAACTTAGACCGCAGGTCATCGGACCTACATCGGTCCAGTTCTTGGACCTGCGTTATCATTTACAATTTGATTTTATAATCTAACTACTGCAGGAATGGAAGGCATATTTGCTTTATATTTGTATTTAGAAGCAATTATTGTTCTTGTCTCTCACTTTATTTTAGAGCAAACTGGGCGCAAGCACCTTAAATTACCTCGAATTGTAGAAAAATAGTGCCATAAAGGAAATTCATTTAAATTATTTAAAATGGGACATGAGACACCCATCTCTTCACCCAATAGAGGATATCTGATCATTCACGAACTTTATTATTTTTTTAAAAAAAAAGAATGAATTGTGAACTAAATGTATTAATATTTGTTTAACTTCTGCTATAAAATAAAGTCCGTCGCAGGATCTTCGAAAACTAAGCAGATTTCCCACGTGCGTCCCATCAAAATTTGCATTTACCTCAAAACGTAAAAGTTCAATGAGAAGAATATGTAATATTTAGGCAAGAAATAATGTTCTTCATAATATAACAGTTAGTTGTTAATAAGACATGAGTAGGAGTGGGGGTTTACTGATGGCCGAAAACTGAAAAATGCAAATATCTCAGTTAATAATCAAGATAGTAAAAAAACGTATATAACAACATTTATTTGCAATAAGATTGGTTCTATATAATAATTCAATCAAACTCATAATAACGGATATATTTCCGTTACTGGTCCGATTTCAGCCATTAACGAACTTGATCTTTCTTTTTACATGAAACTACTAAATATCGAGTTTTGTAATGATTAAACAAAAATTACACCCACTAAAGCGTTAAGAGACAAATATACATATATATATAATATATATATATATATATATATATATATATATATATATATAAATTTGTCTGTTAGTATATATAAAGTTTTGAATGGATATCATTTTCGTCATCTCCTTGGTAGGATCGATGGACATTTGAAGAAATGTTTCGAAAATTGCGTCATGAGTACGACCTCAATAGCTGATTTCCCTTAAGGTAAATCTACTACAAATGTGACATAACACCTGTAAAAGTATGAAATTGCGTTTATACTTTGTTTATGTTTAATCGTTATCTTCTTAAAAATATTCTATCTATAGTTAATTTCATTTCTTTGTAATTATTCAACTTCGAACATTTTATGCTCGTAAAATGAATTCCGTCACGCCAAATCGCCCAATGGCCAATTTAAACTAAGTACGTCTATCCATATATAATAAATACTCGATATATTTAATAAGTAACTACATCGATATATAATAAATACTCACATTGCTTTATGAACATTACTTTTTGTTCCGGAAACTGTATTATGTTGTAGGATTATGGTATTAAGGAAAGTCTGATAAGGCCTAAATGTGATTGAACTTGAAAACCTAAATGGTAAAAAATCTCTAATAGTTTGGACATAAGTGAGTCAATAACGTGTGTGAATCGTTTTTCTTTATTTATTATCGTTTTTTTACACTTTTATATTTTTTGATGCTTACTTCATTCACTTGCTACGGTGTATGATAATATAGTATTTCTCAATAGTAGGCTCACAAGAATATAATTTAGGTATTTTTAGCTTTTGAACAAACGGATTTGCCTAGAACGCATTGCGGTTGTGGCTATAGTTAATGCTTAAATTGGTAAATGACCAAGTTCGTTTAAACAAAGCACGATGCTTGTATGCTGTAGAATGGACGAATAGATCACAAGCAAGACATTGTGTGCTTAAAATTCAGTGATTAGCCGAGTGCAGCACATTTAAGTTTGGTACTTTTTTTTTATTTATTTATTTCCTCTACATAGTAACCCTATGTGGAGGGATTTTATTTTTCTGCACATCCCATGCATATTTGCATTATATAACATTGTCAAAATGTTTACAATTTTTATATAATAATATATATATACCTATTAAAATGTAAATAAGATTATAAAATTATAAACTTGATAAAATAAACAAAAAACATTAAATAGTACAATTAAATGACCAATATAAATTACATAATATTAATTTTATATTATCTTTTCCTCTCTCACCTTAAGGATATTTCTTTTAATAAATTTATGTGTTTCGAAAATAAAATATTGGGACTAATTTGTATTTCCGTGTGCAGTTAGTATTTGTGTGAGATAAAATGTATGGACTTATATATAGAGTATGAAGTAAATTTGAGTGGCGTACTGTGAGTTCACTGATCCGGGGATCCTCTATTTACTATTTACATATAACAATATATGTATGCATATATTTTAAGAAGAACATTAATGGTAATGAAGCAGTGGGAGGATAGAGTGAAATAGGGAGCTAGTTGGTGAAATGGCCACTCTCCGCTCAATAGACTTCTTTGCATGGAATTCACATCATTTACTTTTCAATTTGGTTTTATTAATGGAATTTCAACGATACAGTTCCTCAGTTAAGTTATACAAATTTGTTGTGTTAGTTTATTGCTGGAGGAAGGCAGGCTAAAGCAATAGGCTACAGCTGTAGATGTATTCCTTCTCGCGTTATAACTTAGAGGCTGATTCATTACTGGCCAAAGCACCTCGGGTTTATGGTGGCTCTTCATGCATAAAAGATGAAAAGCCGATTTTCGGATGGTGAATGACTGCCACTGTCAGTTATGTACGCAAAGTAATACTCCGACCATATTATCATAGGGGCCGTTTGTGTTGAATAAAATAATAAGCGTAATTTATTCTTTTACGCCGCAGAACAACCTTTTTTTTTTCTTATTGACATTTATATAATGCATCATTAAAGCTCATGTTTTATGTGGATGGTCTGCGTGGGTGATATTTTTGATTTATATTTTATTCATATTCACTTCCTCAAGAGATAAATCAGACTACAAAGCATCCCTTGAGGGCCGGCTAAATGGGATGAATATGTTGTCCATGATATTAATTTATATCATATAATAATATAATGTAAATAAATAATGAAAATCAAAGGGTAAACAATAAAATAATATAAATAATAGTAGGAAAAGGTGGTGTACATTTTAGTGAGAAACCTCTTTAAGTTCTATAGTCATACCTGTCGGTGGAGACCGTCGTTATGTTATGATACTAGTCCAGATCTGTTTACTTACCTCTTAGATCTGTCAAACGAGGGGTTTTTAGCTAATAACGTAAACAACCTAATACGGTGAACAGACGCATACAACCTACTGACTTACGGCTAACTAGCTCAGTACAACTTTTGACGGGCTTGAAGATGGTGCCATCGCATCGAAAGCGCTTGCCAACAGTGCTCGACCACCAGCCAGTGACTACGGTCTCCACCGACAGGAATGACAACAGTATCATTTATACTGGCGGTTCTAATCCCTCTCTTTAAGTTTCTTAAAAATGTTAAAGTTTTTTATATAGTACTAGCTAAGGTTCTCCCGGGAAATCATTTGATGCTGAATGATGATGGTATTTTTTTTTTGGCTTTGCTTTGTACAATATTTTTACATTTTCCCGTCTCAATACTTAGGATTAACACCCGAGTCCGGAGTGCTAAAATTGTTGACTTCCGCTATAGGTTTTAGCGTGTATCTCCTTTATAATTCGGTAAACGAAAAAAGTGTATGTAACAAAAGTTACTCTAAATACCAAAATAAACAACATTTGTTATGTTCATATTTGCCGAAAAACCAATAGGAAACGAAATATCGCTATTTTTAATTTCAGGCTTCCCTTATAGCCCCCACTCCTGTTCGTCTTAGAGAATATTAATATAGCCTAAAGTCTAAGTTGGGCTAGTAGTAATATATATATATATATATATATATATATATATATATACCAAGTTTCATAAAATTCGGTTCAGCCGTTTACGATTCTAGATATAAAGGACATACAAACAAGCATTCATTTTTATATACACATATATAGATAAATATTTTTGTCTGCTAATGACCCTCTGGGTTGAGACAAAATAATGATAAATGGTTGCTGAATCATGAATTGCTTTTTTCCAGTTGATGAACGTTAAATTTGTTTGAATTTTATTTCATTACGAGATCTATTAAGTAGAATAGTAAAATTTACTATATTTCGCATAAATAATCAAGGCAGTTTCCTTGTTGAAAAATGAGTTTCGAATTTCCCTTAAAATAACGAGTATTGATCAGCCGAAATGATTATATAAAACCTCTCTGATATAATACAGTCTTGAGGTCTTTTTAAACTTAAATGTTTTTACATTTCCTTAGCGTCTGAAATCGCCATATCCCTCTAGACTACATTTGTTTCAAGTTAATTGCATAGTAGATTATTGAGAATGAAATTGATTCACTATTTGATGAGTGGGGATGACGAAGGAGTTGAGGAGCCAAAAAACGGCCGGCGGGAAGTGGCCAGACGGTAGGCTGTCAGCACCGAATGGAAGCCTCATAAATCGGGCGGGGCCGAGGAATCTGAGCGGCGTAACGCCCTCAGTAGCCGTCTCATTAATATGTTAACCACCTCTACCAACGAGGAATGCCGGTGGGAAAGGGAAAGGAAGCTAAAGGAAAATAAACAAACCAAATGGAATAGGGAAGAGCAAAAAATCCTGTTCATTGGAGGATGGAATGGGGGTAAATTAGCCCTTTGTTTATTGGTTTCTTAAGAAATGGTCAAGCTACAATACAAAGGATCAACTCCACGTAGACGAGCTTGGAGGATAAAAAGGTCCATCACTCAGAAGTTGAGTAACAGCTGAGCAGGTTTTCTAGATGCACGAGTGGAAGACAGATAGCGACAACTCTCATTCTATTCTCTATTTCTCCTTTAGACAGATAAAAAATGGATAAATAGACAAAATGAACGGCCATTATTCTCATTATCTTCTAAATAGAGTATTAGCTATAAGTTCATATACCTAAATAGATAGATAAATAAATAGTTAGTTACATACATACCTACTGTTGCGAAATTTACATATTTTTTTGCTAATGTAAAATAACGTATATTTAATCAAGTATTTAAAAAGTACAAAGAAAACTAATGCATCCCTACGAGAGATTGGCAAAGATGGAGTCAGGACGGGAATCCTTTTTCTTGCGAAAACTACGTACATGATTACAGAGAGTTAATCACGTATTTAAGAAGTACGATGTAGATGAAAGGCACCGACCGATGGAAGGACCAGGACAGTTGGCGCCAAAGAATGTTCTCGGCGATACTCGTCTGGATCTAAGCTGGTCTAGGGACCTCTCTTTTGACCATGCTGCCCGTCTATAAAAGCTGCACAGCTCGGTCATCAGTTTAGTTTGTTTTCAGTAATATTCAAGTGAACAACTGTGGGTTCAGTGCGGCATTAGTGAACAGTACATTTTAGTTTCAGTGTGGTACCGTGTTTGTGTAAAGAACAGTGAAGTACCGTGTTCTTTGTGAAGATCAGTGCAGTGCCGTGTTTTTGTGAACTTCAGTGATCGTGAGTTGTACTATGAAAAAATAATTGAATTTATCAGTGGATATTGTGAGTAATAGTTAAGAATAATTTATCAAGTGTGTACACACATTATGAAATAAATTGTACAATGATAACTCTTAAAGCTTGTGTGTTTAATTTTGCGATCCAAAGGAACTCTAATAAACAACATTTATAGTATATTTAATCAGGTATTTAAAAAGTACAAAGAAAATGAATGCATCCCTGTTAGAGATTGGTGAAGATGGAGTCAGGACAGAATCTAGAACCTTATAGACGAAGAACCCGGCTCCGACCAGTCAGCGGCCGAGTTGGCCCCTGGAACCTACTAGAGCGACCATTTAAAAGTCGCCACCTCACTGGCAGTTTTTAAATAAGCATCACTGATTTCAGTGATTCGTGAGGTATTATGCTCTGTAATAAGAACGTGAAGTTAACAGTGTATATTGTGGTATGTAGTGAAAAATTGACCAAGCGTGTAAAAATTTGTAGTGTGTCGCCCAATAAAATATGAAGTTATAAAAACGTTAAAGTGTGCGTATTTAATTTTGCAATCCAAAGAACCCTAATAAACAACGTTTTATATGTTAGTAATTAACGAACCAATATGTTTGTCTATTAACGCCCTAGCGGATGATATTTTTGTTTCAACGTTACTGAACTCGATTTATAAACTTGTTTTTTTTATGCAAAACTGAAGATGAAGTGTGTTACGGCTGAAATAGAATCGGAGGGTGCTTAGAGTGCGAAATATCTCCGTTATTATGAGTCAGATCGAAAAATTGTTTAGAATCAATCTTGTTATAAAGTTAATGCTAAGCTATTCATTTTTTTCTCTATTAATTCAGATATTTTTCTTTTTCTTTAATGTTCAGTTTTCAGTGAACTTCCCTTCCTTATAAGATTTCCTCTATGAGCATTTGGGCCTCTAAACACCCCTTAAATTTCAAGTCGTGTTAACATAGGAATCTTATTACAAAATATGGAAAAATATGGAATAAACGGTGTCAGATTCATAGCGAGTCGAGGTCAAGCTCAAGCACGTGAGAAATCGTTTTAGTTTGCGTAGCTCCTGGGGTACGGACTTCATATATCTTCACTTTTTTGCAGTCTCTTTGCAATAAACCACTGCTTGGCAATTCTTTTTCTTCTTTGCTCACTCCTGTTTGATTTACTGTTACAGTATTTACTATTAACATGAACAATGACGGGTTTTAGATTGTAGGCAAAATGTTACAAGATAGGATCAGTAGACATTTGAACCTCAATGGCAGATTTCCTGTAAAGATTTTCTGCAAAAAAAAAATATTTCAAATTTAATAAATAATGGAACAAGATTATATTTACATAAAGGTATGATGTTATTTTATTGCAGTTTAATTAATGGTTTGTGTTGACGATAGCTCAACAAATAAGTTAACAAAAATAGGAGATCTTCAGTTGTTGTTTTTCATCTGCTTACATGACATAGAATTAAAAGTAACACTTATAATAAACATTGAAGAAGGAGACAAAATTAATAGAAATGATGGAGGTCCGACAGCTGGAGAAAACTACAGTAACATCCAAAATCAAAGGTTATTCAAAATTTCATAATAAATGAATTATTATGATGGTATAATTAAAGAACATTTTCTAATTCATACACCCCTGCTGGTATAACGATTTATTGATGATACAAATAATTTGTTGTTAATAATAACTTTTTTTTCCAATTTATTTTTTAAAATTTTAAAATAGTCCAATAATGTAAAACGTATTTATTGTATTCATACATATTAAATACAAATGCATAAACAATAAATGCTCTTCCTTAAACGAAATAGAAGAAATAAATGCATTAGTTTTACACGTACCCAGGATGTGTTTATGTGAAAAACAGTTTTAAAAGAATTGTTTAAACTTACTTATTTATATTTAGAGTTTTATATTGAGTTTGTCAAAGGTTCATGTTTTCTCTGCCCTTCCCATTCCATTAATGAACTGATCTGCTTGTTTAATGTTTCACTGGTTTAAATGGCATGACCACAACAGCAAATCCATGTTTGCCCAAACTAATTAATTGTAAACACTGATGAGTTTAATTCGTGTCCCATTAACTCTTATTTGTTTACTACAAATAAACATTGAGTATCCGAATAGGGGATAATCAATGGCCCATTTTATTTACTTTGTTTGATCAGTTAATGAAGAGGTGTATAAATAAGTGATCCCTTGCTGTGATGAAAGATTCAACTTTTTCCCATATTATAAATTAAAATTGAGCGGTTTTACAAAAAAAAGGGTTTACATATTTAAATTAAATTCGTGGAGGGAGGGGGGTGGAGTTTAATTTCCCAAATAAAAGCCCACGGATAACTACTTTCTTAAAAAATATTTTATTGCATTCAAGACACAATAAGAAAGTCCCTTCAAGAAGGGTGACGATCACCCACTTATTGAATGAATGAATATTTTTATTGCTTTTAAAATTTAACAATTTCACAGCAAAGGTTCAGCCTATGTTCATGATTTCATTTTTCATTTATCTTTTCTTTATATAAACATAAACAGGGAATTCATTTAAAAATAAAAACTGTATACAATAATTACTATAGGAATAAAAAGATAAAACATTAGTTTTATTTTAGTATTATATTGTTAGCATTATTTTTCCTCTGACGTAAAGACTTTTAAGTATGAAAACATATATGTAGTTTATTTTATTCTTGTCCATAAGGTCAAACAGATTATCCATGGATTGCTGTGGAATGTTGAGACTTTTCAGGAGGTGGTTTCTTCTCTCTGCTAAAACAGGGCATTTAAGGATGAAGTGCGTAACGGTGTCTTGGCTATCTTCGCAAAGGGGGCATGGCTTTTCTGGATTGAATGTGTGAATTGTCCTGCCAACTAACTATCATTGATTTTTTGTCCCTCATAAGAGGACATGAGATATAACTTTGGTCTTAAAAAATGGCACATTTTGGTACAGGTACTCCTCGCCTCTGCCAAGAGAGCTAATTCTTCTAAAGTACTGGCTATATGTGCTGTTTAAAACTCTTTCAATGTCTAACGAGATTAAATGGTTCTCGAGAGCCTCTAAATAAGTCTTTATTTTTCCATTAATATTTTCCGCCCTTTCCAATTCCACCAAGTTTCCTCCTATGCGCCCAAGATATCCTTCCAGTTCATTCACCCAATTAAATGGCCTTGACTAACTGGCATATAATTCCTTTAGGCGAATGTAACACAGTCTTGATAGATCATCTGCTGACTTCTCTTGTAGAGCCTTCCACCAATTCAACATCCTCTTGAAAATTTTCAGTCGTCACTCACTTGCACTATTTATTGCTAAAGATATGAATAAGAATTTAGCGGGTCTGCTTAGTCTTAACCTTAAATAATCTTAGGAAAGATTAAATACCCTTAGCAGTGATTATTTCATAAACGGGAAAATTAATAATCATTTCATACATCATATATTTTCTCATAATCTCCAGAATCAAGTTGAACCATAAAATATTAAATTCATTTCAAATCTTTTCTCTAAATTGTCTGAATAGCACGAGGAGTTTAAAGAGAGAACATGTTAATTGATTATTCGCATCATAATTATTCTTATCGGAGGGTCCGAGCTGCGGACCCTACTGAATGCTATAATTTCGTTAAATGGTGCCCTGGGGGCTTAGCAGAGGCACATGACCTAAGGAAGTAAATTATTTCTCTATGATAGCAAAATTAATGTAATTAGTTAGAACTCAGCCACTTGATTACCTCAGCCTGCAAACGATCAACTACGCCGTCAAAAAAAAAAAAAAAATCCGTGCTACTTTGGTAAAAAAAACTTCACCTAGTTACAACTATAATATTCACACTACCATTTATTGATCACCATGGAGAGTGGCCTGTACGCACTAGCCAAGTAACAATTACATACTCTATAACATGATTGTAACAATCTCTCATTGTATTGTGTGTTGTATGGCAATTGACAAAAAGACTTATCCACCTCTGGTTTCCCGAGAAAGACGGATAAATAAGTTCAGCTTCAGGCATTATTTCTTGGCAGAAATAAGTGAGCTGCAGAAACATTGCGATAAGCGACCAAGGTCATTCAAAATATTGGGTTGTAAAATAAGTTCATAGCGTTTATCAATATTTCAATTTAATACTCTCTGTGTTTATAAAATCATGTTTAATTGGCCAATGTTTAAATATTCTAAAAAAAGATTAACTCAGGTGCTTTTATGCATCAGTCAACTGAGATTCCTTATCTTTAAGTGGTATGCTTGCTCAAAATGGAAGAGAAAAGCAAAGGCATAGTTTTTCAGACCCAGTAGAAATTGTTGTAATTTGGATGGGAAAGGGAAGCCCTTATTGTCCAGACCTTACGCCAACAAATTTTCACTTATTTCAGTCCCTTCAAAACACTCTTAACAGAAAATACTTTAATTCGCCCGAGGACTGCAAAACGCACGTACAGGAGTTCTTTGTCTGAAAAATCTGAGTTCTGGGAGGACGGAATTAAAAAATTACCTGAGAGATGGCAACATGCAATAGATCAAAATGGGTCATATTTAATGGATTAAAAATATTTACAAGAATCTGAAATTTTATTGAAATCGCCATTAAAAAACGCTATTAACTTATTTTACAACCTAATAAAATAATATTTACAAGCAGCCGACACAGATGAGTTGGTCAAGAATCCACAAAACTATGTCATATAATGGCGCCGTAGCAGACAAAAAATAACATACGATACAGAGTTCTAACGTTAGGTAACTTTTTTTTACGTGGGTAGCCTATTCAATGATGAAGTGAGAGTTATTGGTGATTATTCGGTTGTCGATTTGAACTTTGACTTGCTAATTCCCTTCTCATTTCCATAAATGGTGTAGCAGTGACATGCCCGTGCCTTGAAGGGCATAACGGTACACAGTTGTCCATAGGAATCAGCCCCTTGGTCAGGTGAACCCATCGAAGTTGGACGGCCGGTAAGCAGATCCTAGGTCTCGGTTTCAGCTTCCACGTGCGTGTCGGACCAGGCTCCTAGCGGTATTGTTTACAGCCACCCGCATAAGCACGTGAGTTTTTTCTCACAGCCTTGTTAGCTGTCCCTTGTGAGGCCTCCCGGTACCTCGCCCCTATTTACTAATCCCTTTCCCTTTCTCTCCCTTCCACTCCAGGAATACTCCTACTCAAGAAAACCTGAATGATTAGACAATCCTATTCAGCAAATTCTGCATTTTACACATGAAACAGAAATTCAAATCTTTGTGCCATCAGGATCGCTAACACGTTAAATTTTAGCACAACAGGTAACTTAAAACTATGTGCTATTAGGATTATGTTTTAAAAAATACAACTCCACAGGTGGAAAGCATATTATTTTTCAGCATAAGACATCGTCATTGTCTTTATACAGAAGGTACCACACTTAGAAGAAATCTAAAATTGTTCCCATTAATGTATATACTATTTTTAAATATTGCTTAGCATGTTTTAAGTTCTTGCTTAGTTTTACCATTAGATAAGATGCAGCAAGGATAGAAGTTTGCAGTGAGGATACGTCTATCGTCCTGCTAAACGTATGTAACCGATATGTCTGTCATCTATGCTTGAACTCAAGGATAAATGCTTTTAGCTGAATGTTTTCATAGGTGCGTAAAGATATACTCCGTTTTATTTACAGTTTATCGGGTTTTCAGTAAATTTAGAACAATAACCAAAATGTTGAAATTCTGTAGAATACTTTATTTTCAGAGGGTAACCCCTTTTTATAAAATTGTTTCGCTTGAATCGTTAATGGGTATTAGACTTTCTCGTGTCAAGAGCTTAACTTCTAGAAGCTAAAATACGTATATACCTCAAAAACAACTTTTGGCATTGGCAAGAAGGTGTCGAGCCACTGTATGGAAACACTGTGCAGCTTGTCACAGCAGACGTTATGTAGGTAAGCACTTTCTCAGTGAGAGGCGGCTCTTATCACTCCTTATCTCAACACCTATTGAGAGTCCCTGCGGGGGCTTATCTCCTTAGCGTGCTCTCGGCGGGGGCGCCTCTAAGATGGTATTTAGCGCGGCTCTCACTGAGAAGGAGATTAATAGTGGCATAGAGACAGTACAAGGAGGTCCACTCTGAATTTGTCACGCCAGCAGCTGATAGGGCCCGGGGGACAATGAGATCGGGTGCCAGAGATATGGCCGACCATTAGCATAACCGACCACAAACTCGAGAGCGGGAAGCTGCACGTGCCCTTCCCATATAACCCCAGCCAGAAATTCTTCAAGTGCCGAATTAGCCGAAATGGACCGACGCAGACAATTGGTAAGCTATTTGCCAAGATTTAAGGCAGAAGGCCAGCTCCTTTATGTCGCTCATTGGCCGGTACTCTTTTTTGTTTGCAGTGAAATGTTTCGCGTACCACATTCTTTTTTAGAAACTGGACCATGTTCATGGTCATCTGCTCTGCCTTGAAGTCTTCGAATTCATTCAGAGTCGCCAAATTGTGTACTTGAAATTCTTTCAACCAACTCTCCGTTCGTCGACATTAAACTCCCATTTTAAAAGTGATCTTATCACCGGTTATTATGTATTTGTAATATTCTATGCACTACATAAGGATAATTCACAACTCTACATTGAGCCTAAATCACTCTACAAAACAAAGTAGCCTGCCAAAGAAAAATATCCCTACCATCTGGTGGGTTATGTACTTAAAATCAATACAAAGAGTAAGGACCTTTATCTAAGCTCTAAGCTTCAATAATTCAGAATAGATCAGTTCTCTAACAGTAAAAATTGCTCCAAAATTCTAATATATTTGTTATAAATATTGGGTTGAAAATAAGTTCGTAGCGTTCATGAATATTTCAATTTAATCCAGTTTGTGTTCATAAAATCATGTTTACTTGGTCAATAATGTTTAAATATTCTAAAAAAGGATTAGTTAAGTTGTTTTAATGCATCAGTTTTAACCGACATTCCATCTTTAAGTGTTATGCTTGCTCAAAATGAAAGAGAAAAGCAAAGGCATAGTTCCCCATCATGACAACGCCCGTCCTTACGTGTCTTTGCAGACCCGGCAGAATTTACTGGAGTTTGGCTGGGATGTGATCCCCCAACCACCCTATTCATCAGACCTTGCCCCAATAGATTTTTACTTCTTTCTTAACAGGAAAAACTTTAATTCTCTTGAGGACTGTAAAACGAACGTAGAGGAGTTCAAAAATCAGAGAAGTTCTGGGAGGGCAGAATTAAAAGATTAACTGAAAGATGGCAACATGTAATAGATCAAAATGGGTCATATACAATTGATTAAAAATGTTTACGAGAGTCTTAAAACTCCACTAAAAAACGCTACGAACGTATTTTACATCCTATTAGAAGAAATAACTAAATTGAGCCCTTTCAAAGTGGCAATAATTTCCTAAAATGTATTGCATTATCAAAAAATATCAGTAAATTAATAAAAGAATGTGTGTAAATATTTTACAAGTTAAACTACTGTTTTGACATAACTTCATAAGGCTATATTTCGTTGTTGAGTCAGTTTGAAGTATTTAAGTTAATTCATTAAAAGTTATCTTGAGAGGAGCACCTCTGACTTTACTTTACCTGCTACCTATGGATCCTCGATCAGTTCCAACAGAGAAAACACTACTAGGAAAAAGATGTTTATTATCCCAGCGTTTCGTCTTAATTTTCAGGCTATTATCAGGGCCAAAACAGCGCACACAAGGGTAAAATGTAATCGACTTAATCTAAGCATATTTATAATTAAAAACAAAGATATTAAATTAGATAATTATACCACTTTTTCGAAAAAAAAGGAGTATAACCAATGTTGTTTTAAGTTTAATTTTCTACTAAGTGTTCTATATAATTTCTATAATTCCAATATTATCCGAGATATTTTTATTTCTTTGTTTTCAGCCATTCAATACCACTCATTACACTGAGCCAACATACCCAATGTAACTCATTTTATTCCCCAACTATGTACGGCAATTTTTGTTTATCTGATTCAAATATTAACCAAGTTATTTTTATTTTTTTAAGTTTAACCCTCTCTCCTATTCTTGACATAGTTAATATTTATAAAATATTTTATAGCAACAAACGAGTTACTTTTTTCTACGTGATTATCTGTGAGAAAATATCTGGAATCAATATATTAACAGAGGAGACTTGGTGAAAATCGGCTTCATGAAAACTGGAACCATAAAAGTTCCTACAGAATTGGATGACATCGAATAATTCTTACTTCATATGGAAGCCAGTCCCAAGTCCTTTGTTGGAGCCCGCAGCATAGGACACGAAACAACCGCCAGTAACAAAGATAATATACGATATATATCAGCTTCAATAAAGACTCGTTTTTTGTGTGACGATAAACTATATTTTTTAATCTGAGGCTTCCCCTTTAAGAGACACGCTATTTCTCTAATAAACCTATCTAAAAATTTAAGCACCTGTCCCATCCAATGTCACACTTTCAGCTTTGTTGGTTTTACAAGCCAGAAGTTATTTAATAATTCAAAATATTATCGAGGTAAATGACTTCATTATAGTTTTAGAAAAAAAAAAAACAGATAATAATCTATTTGGAGTATAACATAAAATTTACAAGACTCATAAGAAGCATTTTCAATGATCTTATTAAGAGCGAATGCAGAACTAATTTATTAGATGGATAGATATTTTAGTAGCTTATGTTTACATATTGCCAAGAGTCTGGCCAATTACTGTTCGTAGGGTTGTTGATATAATATAACGTATTAAAAAATGTGTAAATAAAATAGTTATTTATTATACAAGTGACGAAAGTAGATCATTCTACAACTCGAGCGAAACGTTTACCCACTCGAACGAAGCGAGTGTGGTAATTTCACGAGAGTTGTAAATTCTACTTTCGTCACGAGTGTAATATTAAATTTTTTCTGTAATCGTGTAATACATGATCAGATCTAACCAGAATATGAACAAAATTAGGATGTTGTGAAGATTATGGTATGTTGTTGGTAGGTTATAAGCATGTTTGTGAAAGCTTATAAGCATAGTTATAAAACAACTAGTGATGATTGTGAAGTAGTGCAGTTATAAACAAGTGCAGGTTATAAACAAGGAAGGTAATTATTATTATATTTAAATTTTAAAATATATTGATTATTTCCACCAATAATTCATTCACATTTCAATTTATTTTGTTAAAATAAATTCTTACAATGTTAAGAAAGATTTAAAAGCATTTAATTTCCAACTTCAAATTATTTTGTAATTTATACTTATTACTAATTAAGAAGGCAATTCACTTTCTTCACTTGTGAAGAAAGTGATTACTTTCTTCACTCTATTGCAAAATGTTTCACTTTCTTCACTCATTTCAGTTTAGTAATGTTACCATTATTCAACGATTACAGAAAAATAATATTTTCTAAATTACAAATTAACAGCATATAGGTTGGTAAATAATATAATATAAATATTATATATATCTAAAAAATTATAATACTTAATTCAATAAATCATAATTTAATGTAAATGTAAATTAAATATTTTTTTTTAATAAGATCAATTTTCTGACATTTCAAATTAACATAATTGTTCTCTATGATTTATGACAAATAAAATACTAATAACAAGTTTTATTGTATATAATAAATAATGTTCCAATTATTGTTGGTTAAGCACCCTCATAAAGTTAATAAAACTCATGCTTTTATACTGTTAACTTTCACAAACTTTTGATAAGAAACGGGACAATAATAACTTTATTTTCACTGTTCTAATCCAAAATGTTTCTCAATGATAGGTATTCTGTTTGAGGCACTATATATTTGTCATGGAATTATACCCTGTGTGATGTAAATGCGGGGTAATACAATAGTAAATGATTCAAATGTAGATAAATATATTTTTGGCACCATTTTCATGTCTCTCCAGTTTTTGTAAAGTGAGTCATGCTTTTATAGGATAATTTTAATATTCACAAAACGAAATCCTTATTTGACTGGTAAGTTTTCTTTTATTTATGTTCCTGTGAAACGATAAATGATTTTCAGGGAGAGTTGTTAATTCCTGCTATCAATTTTACATGTGCCACCCAATTATATTTTATGGCGCTTTTCATATTGTTTAAACTAAGGAGCATAAGAAAACATTTTTTTGGAAATCGGTGGTAAGGCACTTTTATACAGAAATTAATAATTTTCTTAAAAATAACTACCTTTAAGTGAGCTCGGCCAGTTTCCAAACGGACTATGTAATTCGGGGTACCTCTTGGCCAAAAATACAAATACTTTAACTCAGCTGTACAGATTTAACAAGGTCCAAATAACTTAGAACCCAAATCTCTGTTCCTTAAAGAAGAGTAGAAGAACAAATTTATTACAAGTGGCATATACATATATAAATAAATATATATATATATATATATATATATATATATATATATATATGTATATATATATATACATATATATATATATATATATATATATATATATATATATATATACACACATACACACACACACACACACACACTCAAAATTTGAAATAAGACGCTCTGTGATATATATACATACATACATATATATATATATATATATATATATATATATATATATATATATATGTATATATATATATATGTATATATATATATATATATATATATATATATATATATATGAATATTTATTTATATTTATATATTAACCACAGTTTTCATTTTCGTCATCATCTAGATAGGATCAATAGGCATCTGAAGAACATGGTTCGAAACTGTTTATAAACTCAACATTTGTATGGCAAATTTCCTAAAGCTCCAACCCTTAGTTAGCCACAATTTCACATATGCTGTTTAAATTATTTTAACAAAATTATGCTAGTAAGATTAATTTAATTTAAATTATAGTTCGATAGAAATGTATTTATTGTTGTATTGAATCATTACAATGCCATTTACAATAATGTAAGCGAGGGTTATGAGAGTCCAGCCATAGACTGATGATGGGACACTGATGGGATCTGATAGAAGGCGAGACCATCGTGCCATTACATGCAGGTCGTGACTACCAAGTCATTAAAATAATCGCAACTATTATTTAGATCTTGCATAAATAAGATGAATTAAGTGTTACAAAGGATCCCATCTATCGCTTTCCAGATTCTTATCGTAAGGCTGAAATGTCATTCAGAAATTAGATTCATATTCGATAATTGATTCTCAGTACCGCACAAACTGACTTCCTACTTTTCTCTTCCCTCATTCTAAATTCAAGAGAATTGTTAGGGGAACCTATGGTTTATTTACCAATTTTTAGTGACCCCCCCCCTCTTCGTGCTACTATGGGAATTTGCCTACTTTTCAGTATATTCAGGGCAGGCAATCAAACTGAACCTTAAATAACCTAGTGATAAGAATAATGGAAGCTGGTCAACAAGCTGGCCTCAAGTTAGCGACTCTGAAATGACGAAGTGTCGTCGTTGAAAACTCAAGTTAGAAGCTCTGAATTAATGACGTGTAGTCGTTGATAACTCGAGTTAGAAGCTCTGAAATGATGACGTGTAGTCGTTGATAACTCAAGTTAGCAGCTCTGAAATGACGAAGTGTCGTCGTTGAAAACTCAAGTTAGAAGCTCTGAAATGATGACGTGTAGTCGTTGAAAACTCAAGTTAGAAGCTCTGAAATGGCGACGTGCAGTCGTTGATAACTCAAGTTAGAAGCTCTGAAATGGCGACGTGTAGACGTTGATAACTCAAGTTAGAAGCTCTGAAATGGCGACGTGTAGTCGTTGATAACTCAAGTTAGAAGTTCTAAATTGATGATGTGTAGACGTTGAATACTGAAGTTAGAAGTTCTGAATTAATGACGTGTAATCGTTGATAACTCAAGTTAGAAGCTCTGAAATGGCGACGTGTAGTCGTTGATAACTCAAGTAAGAAGCTCTGAAATGGCGACGTGTAGTCGTTGATAACTCAAGTAAGAAGCTCTGAAATGGCGACGTGTAGTCGTTGATAACTCAAGTTAGAAGTTCTAAATTGAAGAGGTGTAGACGTTGAATACTGAAGTTAGAAGTTCTGAATTTATGAAGTGTAGTCGTTGATAACTCAAGTTAGAAGCTCTGAAATGGCGACGTGTAGTCGTTGATAACTCAAGTTAGAAGTTCTAAATTGATGATGTGTAGACGTTGAATACTGAAGTTAGAAGTTCTGAATTAATGACGTGTAGTCGTTGATAACTCAAGTAAGAAGCTCTGAAATGGCGACGTGTAGTCGTTGATAACTCAAGTAAGAAGCTCTGAAATGGCGACGTGTAGTCGTTGATAACTCAAGTTAGAAGTTTTAAATTGATGATGTGTAGACGTTGAATACTGAAGTTAGAAGTTCTGAATTAATGACGTGTAGTCGTTGATAACTCAAGTAAGAAGCTCTGAAATGGCGACGTGTAGTCGTTGATAACTCAAGTTAGAAGTTCTAAATTGATGATGTGTAGACGTTGAATACTGAAGTTAGAAGTTCTGAATTAATGACGTGTAGTCGTTGATAACTCAAGTAAGAAGCTCTGAATTGACGATGTGTAGTCGTTGAAAGCTGTTAAATGGACTGTAATAACGAAGCGTAGTCGTTGAAACCCCAAATTAGAAGCTCTGAAATGATGACATGTCGTCGTTTCAAACTCAAGTTAGAAACTCTGAAATGTGTAGTCGTAAACGCAAAGCTCTTAATAAAACTCGAGTTGGTCATTGACTGCTAGTTATTGCTTCTTTACAAGTAGGACCCATTGAAAAAAAAATCAAATGTGCGCTTTAAAAAGCTGGAAGCCGAAAACATTTCCTAGTTTGTGTGGGAAATTACCAGCCAATTCTTTTTACTCTGAAAGACTTAATTTCAAATTAAAAAAAAAAATAATAATAATAATACCAACAATGAAAGGGTGCTTCTGAATAGGTGCTAACTAATGTTTTTAAATCTTTTCTGGTATCTGAAAAATTTAATCATTTTGGAAACTTGTTTTACGGCATTATAAAGCGTTTGAATATCTACTAACAAGAAAAGGTCCCTTCAATTCTAATATATAGTAAGGGTTGGATTGGAATTGTAAAAGTTGTATTGTTATAATTCAAAATATTTGTTTCTTGGTGTTAACTAGTGCAGTGTTACATTTTTCAAAACACTTCATTATGAGGTTCAAGTATTTAGCTGTGACAAGTAACGAGTGGTGGTAATTAAACAGGAGTGAGGAGGTGAATTTTGCGCTGAAGGTGTGCGATAAAAATGTTGTAAATGGAAAATAATCCTGGCAGAGGCGGCTTGACCTCGTAGCAATGCGAAAGGCTCGGCCGTCACAAGTCAAAAAAGGACTAGAAAAAACTCAGGTTGCAGCGCATCGTTCGACCAACGCCGCCATAAGAGAAAAAACTAAATACCAACGGAGTATAGAGAGGGAGAGAGCGAGGAAGAGGGGAGAGGGAGGAACAGAGAGAGTGAGAATGGTGGGGAAGACGGGGAATGGACAAGAGGGAAGTTTTTTTTGAGAAGACAAAGAATCCCAAATTGGTGGGAGAGCCAAGCTATAAATAAGGAAATGATAGCTAATAAAAAGTTGACAACAATGAGAAAAGAAGGATGAAAGAAGCTATTAAGGGGGGGGGGGTCTGTATATTTGGCAAGTAGCGCCTGAAGAAACCTGCCGATTCTCAGGGCCGTTCAGGACAGTCAGACGCAGAAACTGGATTGAAAATCATACGAAATATTCTATAAATTAGTGATTTCCCACAAACTATACCTTTACGAATTTGAATCAAAGAAGAAAACCGTCTCTAATTTATGAAACCATTAGTAATTCATATGTGCGATAAGTACCCAAAATTGGACTTTTCGCACTAGTATATCGAGAAGGTTAGGGGAGGGGGGAAAGAAAGTCATAAGTTTACTTAGCGCACACAGAATACAAATGCTCCCATAACTAAGCAGGAAAATTGAATATATTGCAATATGACGCTGTCTGCAACACGAATTAACTGAATACTTAAAATATTAATTTACCTATGTACGATATAAGCTGGCAAGTTATGGATGAATTCTTCATTACATAATTAAGTGATTTTACGTAATATTTTATTTTTAAAAAAAACTCCATTATAAAAGGATATGTATATGAATTGTACGTCAATATTATTCTCCGACAATGTAGGGCAAATTTAAAAGGCTTTATCATGCAGATGACAGATGTGAAAACAACCTCAATTGTAGTAAATATCAATTAAACTCCAAAACTTGTTTGTTGTTGTTTATAAATCTAAACCTAACACGGATTTCATATAGTATGTCCGTCAGTTCACATCGGAGGGATTCCAAGTCCTCGTGAGTTCTTATTGGGGAACCTTTATACATAACACGGAGAATAGTCTAAGCTCCAACAAGACCTGTATCGCATATTTGTCAGTTAGACAACATTGCTAAGCCTCATTGAAATCTGGAGCAGGAAAGATGAAATTCTCACTTCCCAAGATAACAAATTATAAATATTAGTTATTAACGTCCCTTTTTGCTACTGTGGCGAATAAGAACCCGTTTAGCAGATTTTTCTAAACAGGGTAAGACTAAGAATTTTATTTAATGAGCCTTCACAAAATAAATGTATATTGCTCATGCGGGAATTGAACCCATGACTCTAGGTTTTCCAAATTCATTAAGATTAACGCTTTAAATCACAAAGCTAACCTGAGCCCCAAAAGAAATTATAGAAGACAAAAATGCGCGAAAATGACGAATGTTTTTTCGATTTTAAGTGAGAACCTCGATTTAGGTTAAATAACAGAAATTCCATTGTTACTTTTTCACAAATTTTATATTTTTAGGATCATAATATTTAGCTTGTTCCTCACGGATGGAATATTAGGGGTTGATATTAGAAGGCACTACTTAGACTAAGAGTACGTTGTACATACGTGCATGTCTCTTGGCCGCGGGCTATAGATATATATCGAGGAAAAATGCCGTTAACACAACCACAGATTATATGTATTCATGCTAGCGAAATCTTTACTCACTCTCAGTGTTCAGTTATTTCAAATCACAGTAATCATTTTAGTTAGTATAAAATAATATATATTCATATATTCTAACTGTACTTCAGTTGTGCTTTCCTAACAAAACTGTGGTCTGGAATTATAAAACTGCTCATTCAGACAGCTCTTCAAAAGCTACCTGTATTATGAACGCATTAAATACTAAGTTTTAATAAAACCGATAATTAGTTAAGTAAAATAAAAAAAGTTGAGCATTGTTCCGCTCATTTTATATATCTGATCTTGGGAACATTGAAACGATTATCAAAATTTCTCCATTAAAATTCTTCCCAATAACTATAGTCAAAAAACCTAATTAACTAGTTTTAATGGAGGGCTTCTGCAATAACGTATTTGCATTGGAAAAGAGTAAAGCAGTGAAAAATTAATGATGGTATCCTGCATTCTGTTCTCAATTCCTTCCATAATAAAAAGAGAGTAAAATATTATTTACTTACGTCCATTCTGTGATGCTGTGGCCCATAATATGAAGCTTATTCAAATAGGACTTATAATTTTACTTGAACAAAAGATTCTTCTTGATATATTTGAAATGAGTGAAAACTGCATGAATAGAAGTTGGGATAGCTAAAAGCTTTAAACTAAATAAAACAAATAATCCACTCTGACGAGATACTTTTCAATTATTCAGTTTTCAATTTAGAGCTTAGTGTTCATAGATGGCACCACGACGGGAATTTATCCAAGTATCTCACATAGTAAAAGTTCCATGAAAACAGTGCGTCGTGTTCAAGATAGAAATATGGTCATTCGTGGTATATTGTTAATCTCAGATGGACAGGCGACGTGGTTTACAAAAGGCGAAAATACATATATCTCGGTTAATTTTCGAGTTTAAAAAAAAATTGGAAACTCAACTATAGAAAAGTAAAACTGCAACATGATTGGTCAGCCAAATAAAACTTAGTCAACTTGAGCAGCCCCCCCCCCCCACACACACGCGCACTTACAAATCAATATATATATTTATATATTAAAACGTGTGATTTCAAATAAATTTTGAAGTTGGGCCATGGGGAAGCGATAACTGCTTTATGTAATGCTTTCATTTTTATAAATGATAATTTATGATTCTCACCGAATGCATGATAACTACTGAAGATATATTCTTTATGTCAATTGTGGATAATTCTAGATCTTTTGTACTTCCGGACATCCTTGCACCTATTAGCACACTCCATTTTTCTACCTCTATTACCTCTTCTTTTCCTCAATTTCAGTTGTCTAGACATTGGTTTCGAACCTCTCTATGGGATCTAGAATGAGTTCTGTTGAATTATTGTGGCTCTTTTAGGTCATCCAACAAGAGGCTTGCACGTTACTTCTTCGTAGACTTACCGGTCTTTGACGTATCTTATTATTAATTGGGCTTTGTCTGTTCTAACATTAGTGTACCAGCAGTTGCGCAACTCTCCCCATTTGCAAGAATCTAGGACATGATGTACGGCTAAAATCTCACTACTATAGCTGCACTAGATTAATCCAAGGTTCCTAAAAGAGATTGAATACACTGGAATTAGGTTGTCATTCATTTTGACAGCCTTCGTCCACTCTGAATAATATTAATATTGGAGTAATTCGTACCGGGGGGGGGGGGGAGGAAATGCAGAGCATAAAGTAATGCAAAAGATTTGGAATACAAAAACATTTATTGATCACGCAAACAGTAACGGGGCAAACGTACATTACGCATCTTGTACAATTTAGGTAAATAACGAAATTAATATTTCGATTAACATGTAACATTTAAATATCTAATTTGTTAACGCTAAAACTAATAACTGCAGAAGCTGGAGCATTATACTACAATTTAAATTCTTATCGATAACGTCATACTAAAACAATTATCTATTGCACTCCTAGTAAAAATAAAAAAAAGTAAGTTTATAACTTGACATTTGAACTGATCCGCGTATGGTTATGCTCTCTCTCTCTCTCTCTCTCTCTCTCTCTCTCTTATATATATATATATATATATATATATATATATATATATATATATATTATATATATATATATATTATATAGGGGCATTTGTTTGATCAATTTATCTTGCTGAAAAAAACGGCCAACACTACCACAAAATCACACCTTTGTATTCAAATCTCCATAAGAAGTGTTATATAAATGTTCTATGGTATAAAGGCTCATTAAAGAGCATGTAACAATACTTAGAGCTCTCGATTCAATATTAATAGAGTTCATGGGGTTCAACCCATTTTTTATGAAAACAAAACCTAAATACGAAAGAAAATGAAAAATTCTTAATAACTTTTAATGGGTTTTGTATTAGAACTATATTGATAATAACATTTCCATAACAGTAGTGTTGACAGAATTGATGGACTTAAAAAGTTTGAACTTCATTGATAAAGACTACCGGAATAACTCATTTTCATTTAACGATAAGTATGTTAAAAAGGTGTTCGTTTCCACACCATTCGGGGATTTTCCTTGTTGAGAAATAACTTGAAGATAATGAAAACATTTTGAATTAATTAGTATAATTTTCACACTGCTTATCCGTTTTATTCCCTGGTTTGAGCATGTGAAACGTTGTGAGCATAACGGTATGTGCACCTGACTAGCACGGTTACCACATGGAAACAGCACACATGAAATGCAATGTCCTGTTACCTAAGACCCCAGCCATGGAATCTATTTGCATTATTCTAGCTGTAAATTATACAGTTAACACGATATAATGTTTACCAGATCACGGGCGGGGAACTTAGTTCTGAAAATTTGAGTCATCTGACAACAAGACCTCTTTGTTGTGTTAAAAATGAATATTAAAACATATATCTTTCAAGAATTTCCACCTTTTTCTGCTGATTACTATGATAAGTACAGAAGTCGTATTACTCAGTAGAGCGTGGATTTTACAACTCATAGAGGCTTTATACTAAGAAATTGCCCTATATTTTCAGAGACTTCTTAAGGAGGAATGAGTGAAGTTCCCCATGCAGAATAAATAGTATATTCCTAAAGTTAGGTACTGTGGCCCCCTCCTCATAATTGAAAATAATTGAATATTAGAATATTCGATTATTTTAATTTAGGAATCAGGGAATTCTGTTAACTTAGAATTTAACATAGAGAAGTATTGTGTTGGTTAACATAACGTTTTAAGTTCATATGGCACCTGTTCAAAAACGCGACGCTTCGATGCCATGAAACAGGTAGTGATTAAAGAGGCGAACCCAGCAACAACTGATTGTACTTAAAACAAGAATTCTAGCTGTTCGTGATAAAACGACTCGCCAAGGCATCCATAAGTTGATCAGCAACCAATGAACGAGTTCGTAGAAGGAGACTAGCTCATATTGTGAAACAAAGATTAAATAGACAAACAATTCTCTAAAAAATACCATATAAATTATGTTTGGTCCTTTATTTATATAATACTAGCGGAACCGACAGACGTTGACCTGCATGATATTTCAAGCGATTAGGATATTAAATTTAATAATATCATGTTTAAAACAAAAGCTACTTTTAATGCACAAAAAGCAACTTTTGTTATGTGCACGTTTGCGTAAAAACAAATAGAAAATGAAATATTGCGAATTTTTTATTCAGGCCTCCCTTATAACCCCCACTCCTGTTCGAACCTAAAAAATTTAATATAGCTTGTAATCATGGAAGAATTAATGCTAATTTAGTTTGGTTAAGTTCGGTCCAATCGTTAGTAGCCAATAAAATTGTTGGCTCCCAGTTTAATTTTTTAGTGTATATCTCGTTTATACTTTGTTATACGACAGAAGTGAATAGAACAAAATAAACAACTTTTATTCTGTGCATATTTGCCGAAAACCCAATAGGAGACGAAATGTCACTATTTTTAATTTAATGCCTCCCTTACAACCCCCACTCCTGCTCCATCTGCCGGACTGATTTGTGAATCTGAACCATCCTGTGCGTGGCCCAAACGCATACAAAAAAATTCATTCAAATCGGTCCAGCCGTTTAGGAGGAGTTCAGTGACATACACACGTACAGTAGAATTACATCTATATATATATAAAATTGTAACCTCTGTCTGTACATTGATTTTTTCGCGAAATTTCACGATAACTTTTCGTTTCACATGTCATAGACACCATAACTGCATTTTGTTTCTTTGGTGTCTGTTTGTTTGTTACCTTTTCACGCATAAACGGCTGAACCGAATTTTATGAAACTTGGTATGTATATTACTACTAACCCAACTTAGACTTTAGGCTATATTAATATCCTCTGAGACGAACAGGAGTGGGGGTTATAAGGGAAGCCTGAAATTAAAAATAGCGATATTTCGTTTCCTATTGGTTTTTCGGCAAATATAAACATAACAAAAGTTGTTTATTTTGTTATTTAGAGTAACTTTTGTTATATGCACTTTTGTTGTATACCGAAGTATAAATAAGTTATAAGCTAAAAACTATAGCGGGAGTCAACAATTTTCTTGGGCTCAAAAGACTCAACCGAACTAAATAAAACTCGGTATATTTATTAGTGTTCACGCCATAATTATCATAAGCCATACCAACATTTTTACGAACGAGCAGGAGTGGAGTTTGTAAGGGAGGCCTGAAATTAGCTGTAGTGATATTTCGTTTCCTATTGGTTTTTCGACAGACATGCTAAACGGGAGTCAATAATTATATTAGTACTTATTTAAGGGCTTTATATATATATATATATATATAATGACAAATGAAGTTATGTTTTCGTCTTATATGATAGTTCAAAGTATGATTCGGGTTAGTGAGGTTATACATTTTCGTCACCCCCTCCTCATTTATTTATGTTTCCTAGAAAATAACTTTGTTATTTATTTCCAATAGAAATATAAACTATAAGAGCATTTCCATTATTTAATTTGTATAATGTACCTTGATGTTATTGAAACAAATATGTAATATAATAACAATTAAACGTTAATGGTAATGTCACTATGACAAAGAACAATATGCGTTTAAACTCGATATGATATTTTTAGGGTACCACTATTATTTAATTCCATCAGGTAGATAAATTATAAAATAATGTTTTGCATCAATAATATAAGTTGAAGAATGTTGAAAAGTCTAATGCGGGAGCGGATGATGACGGGAGCCTTACCAGTTAATTGAGTTACTTATTTCCAGTCTGGCATTACTGGAAGCGATTTCCAGTGAGATTCACTATTACAAATATAATCTTACGTGCAAAACTTTGCCTATACTATGTGAGCTCGGATTGGCATTTGAAAGGAAATATGTTCATTATAGATGATATTTTATCGTAATAAATGCTACCCATGATTATGGTTTGAAATATTGAAAAACTGTGTCAAAAAGTGTAGAGGGATAGATTAGGAACACATTTTCAAAAATAAAAAAAATAAAATTTCTGTTCTATTAATCCCCAAAAGTTACCCTTCAGGGTTGGCTATTTCGGAAAATCATTACGTCGTGGAGGGAAGTGTAATTGTACACAATGAAGTCTTACTATCAAAATACCATCATTAGTCAGTCAAGAATGATTTCCCGGGCATCGCCGGGTACCTTTGTTTTTATTTTGTTATTTAGAGTAACTTTTGTTATATGCACTTTTGCCGTATACGGAAGCATAAATGAGTTATACGCTATAAGCTATAGAGGGAGTCCAAAATTTTATTTGGCACTAAAGACTCAACCGAATTAAACCAAACTCGGTTTGTGAATTAATACTAACGCCTTCATTATAATAAGCTATACTAGCATTTCTAGGGACGGGCAGGAGTGGGGGATATCAGGGAGGCCTGAAATTAATAATAGCGATATTTCGTTTCCTATTGCTTTTTCAGCAAATATGCACATACCAAAAGATGTTTATTTTGTTATTTAGAGTAACTTTTGTTATATGCACTTTTGCCGTATACGGAAGCATAAATGAGTTATACGCTATAAGCTATAGCGGGAGTCCAACATTTTATTTGGCACTAAAGACTAAACCGAATTAAACCAAACTCGGTATGTGAATTAGTACTAACGCCTTCATTATAATAAGCTATACTAGCATTTCTAGGGACGGGCAGGAGTGGGGGTTATAAGGGAGGCCTGGAATTAATAATAATGATTTCCTATTGGGGTTTCGGCAAATATGCACATAACAAAAGTTGTTTATTTTGTTATTTAGAGACATTTGCTCAACACTTCTTTTCAATATGAACTACCAGGTACCTCACCTGAAAAAATTAATTCAAATGTATGACAATATTTTCTCCTTTATAATCAAATGTATGCATAATGCACAGGAGACGGGAAATATGACAATATGGAGGACAGTGAAGTCTTACATGAAATATTAATTTTATTATTAACAAATCCATAGCAACGACAGGTATAATAAACTCTAAACACTGGGACGGGGAAATGTCAAAATATTGTGCAAAGTAAAGCCTAGCCAAAAAAAAAATACCATCACCATTCAGCCTCAAATGAATTCCCGGGCGAAGCCGGGTATCTGAGCTAGTATATATAAAGATTATAAATGAGGAGATTGAAGTTATTATTGACAAATATGTGTTTGCTATCCCTCACTCCCAAAACACGTATTATTCAATCATTTCAGTTTGTATTGTCTTTTTTTCGGAGCACTATTATGTTATAACTTGTTATTCTATGAAAAAGAAACCAATTAATTTCTTCTTTTCCTTTGGTGTACAGTTTTCTCTGGTGAGATTCCGATATGTGAGTAATATTATTTAGCCATTTATATCATAGTAGTACCGTTTACGGCAGAATTGTGTCTCGTAATCGGGCATACATCGCGTTTTCTTAACTCCGTCAAAATCGGTCGCCAAAGATATATCTTGTGAGAGACCAACTGAATTGAGTAAAGCGGACTATTAAGTAGTCATAAATAGACTAAATGGGGCTTGTAAAGGCGTTGTCACTATGATTTACAATCATTGCTACTTTTTTTTGGTTGTTTTTCTTCCAATAGAGTTTGAAATACATAAAATATTTTTGAATTGGTTTCGAAAACTGGAATCACATATAATCTATAAAACCTACTCAATTAGTGATTTTAAATTTAATAATTTGGTCAATTATTTTTCAGCAAATCTATATATGAATTAATTTTACAGGTTAAATACATTTGAATACCTTTATTTTTGTAGACTCTGTAACATTATTGTAGTATAGAGATGCCATCAAATCTTCATACTTGTTATTTCTCTTGTTATTAATAAGAATCCATATTAAAAGATAATATGACTGGCATTATTTCTACTAGTTTGGTGTTGCTTTCCATTTCATTGATTGGGAGAAAAATCCAGGAAAGAAAGCGGGGCAAATCTGTTGATGGTTGGAACAACGAAGAACAATATAACACTTGTGCCTGAAGTGGCCTCTGTTCATAACAGAACCTGTCCTTCTTGGAACCATAATTGACCCAATGTCCATTTGACTTATTCAATTCGGAAGGTTTTTCCCCTTAGTACAGACAGTGAGAGGCCTCCTTTTCAGTTTTACTACTGACCTAGTCACACCATTTACAGTCGTAAACCTGTCAAACTCTAAGTAAACCAATTAGGGTCAGGCGGGACAGATTCTTTCGAAAATTCTTCAGAAATAGCTGAACGGAGTGGGCTTTCAATTCATTTCTATTAGTAACTTTTCTTCCATTTACAAAATTTCGAAACCTTCACTTTTACCGCACTTAGAGAGTTCGAAGAGGGCCTAACAAACAATTTTATAACCTAGATTCAGTAAAGTTAATCTAAATATTACATTTTCCAAATGTTTCTTAATGAAGCTTTTACTTGTTCCATGGCCATTATATATTCACAGTTATGGTACATCTGCGTACAATGAGTTATGAAAACTAACCTAATAAAGAATCATTTAGCTTTGTAAAAATGTTAATATTTATTTAATTTTGTAAAATTATATTCAAACTTGTTAAAAGATGAATCGCCATTGTAGTCGTATCTCAAATAATAATAATAATAATAATAATAATAATAATAGTAATAATAATAATAACGGACTTGCTGGATCCGAGTACTTACAAAGGCACAATAACGTGGCAAAAGTATACCATCAAGCTATAGCCGAGAAATTCGGCATGGTAGGCAGTAAGGTCGCTTATTATCGCTATAATCCTCAAAAATTATTGGAGAAAGATAATATAAAGATGTATTGGGACGAAGCGATGATAACTGACCATACTGTGCACCATAACAAACCGGATATTCTCATTATTGACAAGATCAATAAGACTGCTGATATTATTGACATTGCAGTGCCCAATGATGAGAATATTCGAAAATCCCATGCCGAAAAGTTAAGAAAATATCAAGAATTGGCTATCGAGCTCAAAGAGGTATACAAACTGAAATCTGCCATAGTTACGCCTATTATAGTAAGTTCAAATGGACTAGTGCCAAAAACAACGATAGCAGGCACCAAGAACTTGAATCTGCCAACAGCAATTATAAAAGAAGCACAGCAAGGGGTACTTCTTGATACTGCTAGAATCGTGCGAAAATTTTTAAATTCCCCTTAATATGTAACACTCACAAACTCCATATCGGTTGGATTTTCCCCCGACATGGATTTTACTCCAGTTTTCACTGAGTATAAACCTCCCCCATAATAATAAAGAAACGTGATAGTACGGCTTTATTATTATTTACTGACTTTTTTTTTGTAACACATACACCCGGTCTTCGTTTCCATGAGGAGTAAGTCCTGGATTCAAGAAATAGGAACAAAAAGGGTTATCAGCTCCTGCATCCTCCTATGAAATGACAATGACACCTCAAAGAGTACAGATCCTTTCCCCGAGAGAGTCATCTCTCCGTATGCTCTACCACTAGGCATTAGGTGACTTGTATTAGCAGCTATCAAGGTCAAAGTAAAGTGTTAATGTACCTACTTGTAGTTTTCATATGCCCTGACATGGCAAAAGTATATGTGTGTGTGTGTGTGTGTGTGTGTGTGTGTGTGTGTGTGTGTGTGTGTGTGAGTGTGTGTGTGTGTGTTATATATATACCAAATAAGGTGGTGCCTTTTTTTTCTCCTCTTAATAACCCAATAAGAAGTTATTTATTTGAGCACAAGTATCCATTGTCACGTGGCATATTACATGTATGATTTTGTTTAAATGCATTTTTACAATATATACTCATTAGTGGGTTATTAACATATAATGAAGTACAATAAAAAAAAATAATTAGAATAAAATAAATAAAAATAGAATGAAATAATAAAAAAGACAAAATTAAAAAAAATTGAAATAAGTAAAATAACTGCAAATAAAATTAATAAATGAAAAATAAAATTATATAAATTTAAACTCACTCGATGTTACGGATTTTCTCCTTCTGTAATTTGCGAGTCTATGCAAGGTAAATATATTGAATTATGTATGTATATCTTCTCTTTCCTCAATAAACTTTATATTCTAATGTATTTTTGCTACACCCATATCTATACGTTTGATAAACTTTATGAGTTCTTTATTATATTTATTAAATAATATATGAGGGCAATTAAAAATGATGTTCATTATGAAATTTGATCTATTTTGCTTAAATGTTGAACAGTCATAGGTTATATGTAAAAACGTTGATGTTGGTGGTTGGTGTTGCCTTTGTATCGTAAGTACATTGTCTTGAATTTTTAATCTTGTTAAATAATGTCCTGTCTGGACATGTTCTGTTAGAAATTGTGTGCATTTGTGGTGGCTCGTAATTGTGTTGTAGTTGTTGAGAGTTATATTTGGAATGTATTGATGTACGCTGTAAGATTTGTTACATGTTGTCCATTTATTTATTGTGTCGGTACGTAAGTTTTTTTTGAGAGAGGTGTGAAAAATAATTCTGGGATTAGTGTTGTATCTTGAGGTGCTTCTTTTGCTAGCGTGGCAGCTTGTTCCTTTCCAATAGTTGGTGCCTTGCGTGAAATATTGAGATCATGAATACAATTTTGATATAAAATATAAACTTCGTTAATGGTGATTTCTACGTTTTTTCCCTTGACCGAAATGAATATTTAGTTACAGATTGGTTATTTCACAACAATTCTTTTTGTCCAACTAAGAAATGCTGCACATTTTCAGAGCGTTTACTAACTAGGCAAATTTCACAAAACTATTATTGAAAATTGTTAAAAATTGTTCCAGCTGCAAAGCTCTTTAAGTAGAGCGTTACAAATTGATGACTTCTATTTTGACTTGCAGACAGAACTGGCATTTGAAAAGTGAAACCATTAGGAAACATTAGAACACATTGTTGTCCCTTAACGAAGAGAGGACGGTTGTAGCATTAAGACTCACTTTTCAAAGGAGCTCTTAGGAGGTAGCAGCCCAGACCCTTCGCAGAAGGAGCTCAAATAGAAACCAAGACAATACTGACCTAGATTCACTCAGGCTATTTTTGTTAGTTCCACCTTGTAAATATTTTCCGTTGTTCACTTTCACAGTAGGTCTTGACACAATGTCCGATTCCGGCGACACTAAATATATCAAGATTGACAAGTGGGTCAGTGAAGACAAGGCAGTTTGCAAACAATGGGGTAAGGCCTGAGGCTTTACGAGCCTTAGGGCAGTAAATGAAATTGTCAGGGAGAACCCAGAACGGGCAATAAACAGAAGGCGGGCAGCAAAAGGCCTACAAACCAGTCTCAGAAAGAGCGGGCATAAACGTGAAATATCTCAAAAGAGATCTTAGCCGCTTCAAGATAAGCCGGCGTTTTATGCCGCATTAGCAATGCCCAAAACAATTTTTAATTTGTCAGATGGTGAAATGAAACAACCTTTTGTTTCTCAAGCAATGTATTGTGGATATGAGCTACGAAAATTAAGTTTTAAGATGTATGAGTCACATACAGAGATCAGTTTCTTACTAAATTACAAAAACAACCTTCTTATAACAAGATTTGCTTTACAATTCTTATTCACAAATATGCTTAGTACACTGCCAACTTAATGTTACAACCTGGAAGTCTATTATAGGTATAAAAAAAGTATCTCATTATCGATGCCTACGACAAATTTATATTTTTAATTGGAAATTATTTATTTTATTACAATATACCGCATCTACTATTGTCATTATCGGGTAGATGGATCTACATTTCTTGGAACAAACAAGTTTCAGTTAAAAATGCAAAAAGCCTTTTTATGTCTTCTTCATCGTCTCTAAGGAGTTCTCTTAAGTTCGGTTTGAGGTTCAAAGCTCTTCTTGGAAGATCGTATTTTTAACAATTAAGGAGAAGATGTGAGACAGTAAGATGGTCATTACGACAATCACTGGTTGGTGGGAATAAGCCTTTCAATAAATAACTGTGTATTAATTGTGTATGTCCAATTCGTACACTGGAAAGAACAACCTCCTCTTTTCGGATTTTTCTACTTGCAGTATTCCAACGCTCAGTAATTTCTTTGATTTGTTGCAGTTTATTGTCATGTTTTTTCGGCCAGTCTGACTTCCACCTTTGAAAATAGTTGGCAATATTAAGGCTCTAAATTAAAAAGATTATTTAACCATGTCTTTCATAGGGCTATATTTTCTATGTAATTCTAATAATAAGTTAGCATTTTATAATATCACTTAATCATAATTAAAATTACCTGTTTACATATTTTTTTTAAATGATATAAAATTTCGTAAAATAAATCTGAAATCATCTTATATATATATATATATATATATATATATATATATATATCAAAAAATAACCATATATATAACAAAAAAAAAAGCATCAACAAAAAATTTAACCATAAATATTTCGCCAATTATCCCCTCAGATTTTTCACTCTGTAAGAAAGTTTTATATCACACACCAATTAATCACAAATATTCGAAAAATACAAGAAGAGAACAATTGACAAATTAAATTGCTCCAGTCACTCGGAAGGGTGGACATTAAGAATATTAGTTATATTAATATACATGTGAAGTTATTTATTAAAAGAGAGTTACTGACAACCATTTTAACTCTTACCAGGCCTGTAGAATCACGCCCAACGACTGAAAAGAGCAGTGGCAAGAACCAATTAAAAGAAATTATCACGGGAATTATACAAGATGGACAAACACCGAATCGGTACTACCAAAAAGTTACCAAGTTCTCCTTACAATATCATGTATGGTTATTCAAATCTAACGCATTTCTTCATAGTAGAAAGAAAGAACACTCCTATCTGAACTTCCACAAACTTGCCTCCTGCCCCATTTGTGGGCCATCAATAAAACCCCTAATAGCAGGATGTATAATTAGCTAAATAAAGTTTGTGGTACAAAGTCCAAGTGATATACTACTTGAAAGAACTGCTAATGAGGGTGTGCACATGATTAACAGAACCAGAGAATGATTTTATACTATTTGTTAATAATTTTAGCAGATTTCTCTTAAGGGAAATCAGCTATTAAGGTCGTACTCATGATGCGATTTTCGAAAAATTTCTTCAAATGTCCATTGATCCTGCCCAACAGATGACGAACATTAGGTCCGTTCAAAACTATATATATATATATATATATATATATATATATAATTGTCTGTTAACGCTCTAGCTAACGCAATTTTTATTTAATCGTTTTATGTAAAAATAAAGATCGACATCGGACTAGTGCGAGGGGGGGGGGGTTAGAAGTTGTAGTAGGGTTTACTACTATAAGTCGGATCGAAAAATTGTAAAGAACCAATCTTATTGCAAATGTAATACTCAATAAATGTTGCAATGTAAGTTTTGCTCTATCTTGATTAGTAACCCAGATATTTGCATTTTTTAGTTGTCGGTCTTCAGTAAGCCCAACACCGTCATATCATACTGACAGTAAGGTGTTATATTATGAAGCATATTATTTGAAGCCGAAATACCAAATATTGTCCTCATTGAACTTATACTGTTTCAGATAAATGCAAATACGTGTCACACGTGGAAAATCTGCTTAGTTTACACAGCTCCTGTGTGACGGACTTTTTTTCTAGTTAACATCGTTCAACATACTTCCTTTTATTTTTATTTTCGTTTAAACGATTTATTCTCCATGCCTTCTGTTAAAATCACATCAGAATATTATACTCATATCAGAACTAAAATAGTTAATGTTGACTATTGCGTTTCAAGAAAGTGAAATCCTTGCTATCTATCACCATCTATTATGTTCTTTACATCGCAGTTTTCAAAAGCTGCTCCAATTTCCCTACACAGGCGGGATTATTACAAATATATATTGGTGCTTATGCTCAATACAAATTGCGACTGCTAGAGGTTTGAGTAACGTGACCATAATTTATACTTTTGTAAGGATCTTATTTTGCCATCACTCAATAAGACGTCCTTGGAACAGCTCCTTAAGCGGGCTTCTCTTGAGAAAAATGTGTAAAAGTTATCCAAACATTGATCTAATTCAATTCTGATTTTGCATAAGATTAAAAAAGTATTCATCAATATTTTATGAGCAAGTTTTCGCAAGATGAAAATAAATATGATAGTGTGGAAATATTCAAGGAATGCATGATCCCACAAGCTTACTTATCCAGCTACCTGTGTAACGTATCGATTTCTCTTCAAAGCTGTCGATGCAAGTGATAGCCTCAATATGATTTACGAGCAGCAGGTAGTACCTACGCATTTGAGGCTATCTACTCGTCCCGAGACCGTAAAATATTGAAGTTATCGAGATCCTAAACTTTTATGGCTAATACATCATGAGTTATATATCAAGGATGGTAAGGAATAGTTAACTATTTGAGGGATCAACCTCAAGTATTTGTGTATGGGGATATTTTTATTACGAGGGTATTCATGTCAGGGGTGTTCACTGAACCCATTGTACAAGGAAGAAAATGCCACTTTTACCGCCTGCTTATCAGTTGCACTTTATATCAGTTCTTGGAGATCTGTCTGGCCTTTCTGAGAGAAACATTTATTACTCGCCAATTTATGTACAAAAAGCATATATTACCCATAATTTAAATATTCTTATTAGATCACGAGGCAAGTTTTAGATGTATGAGCATTCGAGTCTTCAAGCATGCAAAGACGATTCTTTGTTTGTGTGGCCACCGCCTTCTATTAAAATTAAATTATTTATTAACGTTAACTTTTTGCAACTGAGGCTAATTGGGACGGGTTATCTAGAGGTTGCCACCCTTTTTTTGCCAGGGTGGATTAAGGATTTCATTTAATGAATTCCGTCGCTAAATAAATTCCTCTCCCCAGGCGGGAATCGAACTCGCCACTCTAGGTTTATGTGAGATTAAGGTCAACGCTATTACTCACACGGCTAAACTGAGACCCTGTCTTCTCTTATGGCTCCAATAAAAACAATATAATGTTTAGTGAACTGATGACATATCTCATAAAATAGTTTAAACAAGTAGTTTAATTGTTAATTTATTTAGGCGTTTCGCAATTTAAGCGATTCACAGATTTTCTTGTTATAATACTAAAACAGTAAAGGTAAAGCCACCTTATAAAAACCAATAAAAAAGGTTAAAAAATCTACAGAGGTAGGTAAAAGTATGGTTATTTATTTTTTCTCCAGTGGATATTATTGCAGTCTAGTGTTTGATTATTTAATGTTACATCTGGCTGTAAATGTGTGTATCTTTGAGGTGTTTCATGACTTTTATAATGTTTGGGCTGTTGTGTAGTAGTTCATATAGGTTGGTGGGTAGGTTCTTGTCGGTTATTAGTCTGCAGTCTGTAAGTAAGAGTTTGATAGTTAGTTGTGTATTGCAGAGTGTACATAATGGTGGTTCAGTTCTAGTCATGAGGTGTCCGTGTGTTATCCGTGCCTCAAACGAGCAAGGACTACTTCTTCTCTTCTAGTATGCACTATATCCCGATTGCAACTTTAGTTGTTTGCGGACAAAACTGAATGTCTCCGAATTAGTATACAATCTTAAAAGGAAATGCAATTGGGCTTATTAAGTAACTTACCACCCTAATTATTTACTATGCGCTACAGTCTTATGAGGGCCTGTGCCTCTATCACAATTTCAAACTTTTCTGTGTGGTGTGCAGTTCCTCCAACTCCTCCCCAGCGTTTGTTGGTCAACAAGCCCCTGTGCCTTATCCTCACTCCATCCGGTGTACTAATCAATATTTTCCGGAGTTGACTGCTGGCCCATATTCTACCAGCGGACGTGCCCTTCCAGCGAAATCCGTCTTTCATAACAGCATAGGCGACATCCAGATCACATTACAACTAAGTCTGTGTGAAATTGTACCTGATCGGATATCTGTGATGCTCTCTTACAGTTCCAAACATCTCTTTAAGGCCTCTTCTCTTAATTGGTCAGAGTCCATGTTTCAACTGTTAAACAAGTCTCTCGATAGTTCAGTGATATTTGTAAACTCGCCTTCCGATGACTAAGTGCAATGATCCTTCGCAGAAGCAACTGAACTTCGGCCGTTTTATATATGATTCTACACGGCAGGAATCCCAGTCAATACGGGTACCTCCCTGTTTACAACATGTCATGCATAACTAACTTGTAGTCATTTTATGTTCGTCTTCGATTTCGTTTTATAAGAACACTTCGAAAAATCTAATAAGTCTAACCTATCTAGGTATGAGTGTAAGTATATATATAAAGAAAAGAAGAAGATGGAAATTCCCTTCTTCTAAGAAATATTACAAACAAAGCTCTTTATATACGAGACTCTGTCAAAATAACAGAGAATCGTGTAAAGAGAAAAAATATGTTATTTAATAGATTAGTTCAATTTATTCCAAGGGCGTGAATAATAAGGTAAATCCAAGTTGAAGCACGAAAAACACATTTCAAAATGTCAGCCATTGTCACGAATATGATAGCATACCCTGTTAAATATTATCCACTTGCATAACAAACTCTTCTTCAAATAAATAAATGAATTGACTGGCATGAGATAGGAGATCCCCGGATCAGTTCCTCCGTTATGAATATCTCCGTTCACAATCAGATCAAATGTGTGTTTGAGCTGATTTTTCTTAAGTAGTTTTCCTTTAACTCCAATAGTAACTGAGTTATTTGTATTTTTTTAATTTTTTTGTGAACCCCTCTAAAATATCTCACGTTAGCAAGAATTCAATATATTGTCTTATTTCGAACTTCAGTTTTCATCCGACAAGAAAGAGTGAGTTCAGAAAAAGTGGAAATAAAAACCGTTTGATTTATAGGTTTTATTTTTTATTTTTCTATAGTTAACCTCCATTTCTACTCATACGATTTTTGCTCAAAGCAGCCGTTTCAAAGAGCTGCTCAGCTTAAATTTCATGTTCTCCTTAAAAGGGCATACTACAGTAGAATGAATCAATTGAGATACTTCAAGTTAAGGACCTGAAGAAAAAATTACTGCTCTAGCTAACATGACAGCTTCAGCCTGCTGGCTTTAAACAAGGAAGCTACTAGCTGTATTATAGGCTGGGTGGTGAGCTGCAAGAATGCAGGTGATGAGGGCGAAGAGGAGGGAGGCTAGATCCCTGGACTTGCAGCAATTCTGATAATCCAAGTTGGCTTTTATCTATTTATTTATATATATTTTTTAAAAATGCAGTAATTGTATGTATGAGTAAGTGTGTGATAAATTGATTTTAATTACTTGCAAAAAAAAACAGAAATAATACATACATTAAAAGTAAAATTCACTTAATTGTAACATTGGCTAATTATAATGCCAGTTGAAAATATGTACTTGTAAGGGAGAAAATATGTTTATGTAATATACTATTATTATATAGGATAAGTAAGTATATTGCCAGTATTAAAAAATGTTCAATAATTATTAATTTTCGGAAAAATATAAAGGCAGTTTAAAATATTAAGTCAGTCGCAAGAAGTGTAAATAGGTACAACGTAACTCGTGCTACTAGCACACTTCTTTAAGAAAATATAAATAAATAAAAATGTATTAATAGATTTAGTTAAGAAATAATTGTATAGAAAATTAGTAAATTTAATACCCTTAGAATATGACAATAATAAATAAAGTATCTACAATATATTAGTTGATATTATTTAAGACATAGAGTAAAACAGGGGCTTGTAAACAGCATTATACTACTATAAAGGGGATAATAACCTAGTTTTTGATTGCCCAAATCATATTAATCCTAAATCCTAACTACATTAGAAACAGAGAATGAGGTATGGAGCTAAATCATGAGCGTGCAATTGCAGAAGGGAATGATGCTTAATTTGTGCAGCAATTGCATGGAAAACTTTTTAGATTCATTGTGGCACACAAAAGAAAGTTTTTTTTTTTTGAATTTCTAATATGAGTAGATATATCAGCAACCTTGTCTTTACGCTACACAGATTCCCTCTCTACCCTTCAGTCGAATATGCAAGCTGAGCAAATAAATATCTACACATTTTCAATAAACGATTATATTCCCAGATACATGCACGATGAATATAATTGCATTGGGAATTTTAGGAAATTTCCTTTAAGGTCGTACTCATGACGCGATTTCGAAAAATATCTTCAAATGTCCATCGATCCTACCCAGGAGGTGGCGAAAATGAGGTCCGTTCAAAATTTTATATATATATATATATATTCTGTTAACGCTCAAGCGGTCGAAAGTTTTATTTAATAGTCACCAAACTCGGAATTTAATCGTTTTATGTAAAAAGAAAGATCAAGTTCGTTAACGGCTGAAATCGGACTAGTGGGTGGAAGGTTTAGAGGGGTTTCGAAAATTCGAAACATCTCCGTTTCTATACGTCGGATCGAAAAATTTGTTTAGCACCAATTTTATTGCAAATTAAGTTTACTATAAATATTTTTATACGCATTTATTCTTTATCTTGAATATTAACCAAGATATTTGCATTTTCATTAAGTGTGTGTGTGGATAACGGACGAGATGAGATCGGGTAATGTCAGTTCTATTCGTTGCCGCCGAAAGCTAGTTCTGCCGTTTCCGTAACTGTTCGGCTCTCGTGTGATTTCTATATTGTATAACTTCACGTAGGGAATCTTTTAGTTGACGCAGCCCCTGCGTGACGGGCTTTTTTTAAACTATTGTTAGAGTACGTTTAATATTGCCTTGATTCATTTTTCCAAATAACCAATGAGAAACCTAACCTGAAAACCTTCAGTAATTATATAATAGTGTTTTCATCTATCTGAGTGATCCATTCACACCATCAGCATATTGTGAAATGGCATTATAGACACATTGTTGTTGAATCTACAAATGTATTGAACTGCAAAACAGTGATTAAAGTTCCTTCTTCAAAGCACGGAATTAAGGTTACAATTCGTGGGCATTTAAAGTAGTTTACTAGAGCCGTTGCTGTAAACAAATGTGAAAGTCAACACAAACACGTCGACCACAAGTCAACAATCTATAGGATTAGATGAACGCAGGAGAACTGTTTATATCTGAGACAGATCTGATTTTATGTTGAGCATAAATGTAGTAACTGGTTTCGTTCAGGTTGCAAAATGGGTAATTTGAGACTGCGAGGTGGTGGTTACAAACTCACAAGGTGCAATTTCAAGTAGCAATGAAGAAATTCGCCTCGAACCTTGCATAATGATGTAGAATTCCCGTAAACAAGATTGACCCCACCCGTCGCACCTTCTCACTCTCTCTCTCTCTCTCTCTCTCTCTCTCTCTCTCTCTCTCTCTCTCTCTCTCTCTCTCACTCTCTCTCTCTCTCTCTTCTCCAACTCTTAATCTGCTAAATTACGCCAACGACCAACACCCTCCCCACTAATTGGAATAGCAAATTCAAGAAATCTTGCCAACTATAATTTTCTGTCATTTATATGGAAATGTCGTCATTTAAAAACACAAATTACACGTCAAGTGGAAAATCAACAGTTTCCTTTTAATAAATTCTGTCTACTTAACGCTACCTGTCATCATGCTTCGTCAACGTTCATTGAGAAAGACGTTGCATTTAAAAAAGGAAATCACTTGAATGCGTTATAAAACCTTGCATTAGAGACTATCTATTTATAAATATGTACAGCAGTAATTAACATACAACAATCTTTAAGCCTACAGTAAACAGGAATGAGCAGCGTTAATGATTTATCTCAAGGAAACACTGGAGTAAAGAAAATAGAGAACTTAATGGTTCAGGCTACAGACAAGTCTGGTTAGCGGAGGAGTAAGGAAAAGAAAGTGTAGTAATGTCAAATATGTCGTCGGCAGTTAACACAAGGACAGTATTATCACCTGCACTGTTTAACCTCAATTCGGAAATAAAAATATGGAAACCCCCAATTGGTATAATATGCATGTATGGACTCACATATAACACAGCATGTGCATACGCCTATGTTTGAAAAAAGGGCAGGCCTGAACTGAACGATCCGGAAAATGACATGATGATGACCTGAACACACCAATAGCCTGAACAAGACTATGTAAATAGGTATTGAAATGCAAGTTGGATATGAGATGTTTAGTGACTGAGTTTCTTAAAGTGTTAATCGCGTAAGTGGAAGTGGGGGTTTACTGAAGGTGACCTCTAAAAAAATTCTAATATATCCCTTAATATTCCAGACACAGAAATAATGCTTAGAGAAAAATTTATAACAAATTTAATTTTCTTTAAAATTGGTCATTTGCAATGTTGCGAACAGATTCGTAACAGCTACAAATATTTTTAAATTACAATTATCCCCAGGGTCAGAATTTAGCCATTAGCGAATATGATCTATATTTTTGCATGAAACGGTTAAATATAGTTTGGTAATGAACAAACAAAAGTCCTTCACGCAGGCATATGACACTGATGATAATATCTCAGCATCTATTCTTTTTTCTCCCACAGTAATAAACCTATCTAAACAGGAATTAAAACCCTTACTTTTAAACTTATTTTATTATTAAGATTTCCCTAGCAATGCCGGGTACCTTAACTAGTTTGTATATATATATATATATATATATATATATATATATATATATATATATATATATATATATATTGAAAATGTGGCCATACTGGATCAAAGAACAAATATTTCTTTTCTTCTTTAAAACATCTTATTTACTAAAATCCCCAACGTGTTTCAAGCTCTCTAGCTCCTTATCAAGGGGTTCCTTTTACTCTAGAATTACAATTTCAAATTTTCGTTTATTTTTAACATTCTTTATTTAGAATACTTCTCTTATTATTATTCTCTTATCTAACTTTTATGTACAACATCAATTTGCAAAACCAGCATTGTCAACTTTGCCCCACTTTTACCACCAACATTCAAAACAACCTTTTTAAATTTCATTAAAACTACATCTACATTGGTTGCACAACAGGTTAACGATTAAGAATGGAAGGCTAGGCATTGATACTATTTGTACAGAGGAGGTTACTGTTTAGACTATTGCTATTAATTCTGTATATTTTAAAAAAAGAATGTTTAATAAGATGGTAGATGATTTTTCATGTTTGAGTAAATATATAAATAAATATGTTTATATATATATATATATATATATATATATATATATATATATATATATATATCTATATATATATAAAATTGTAACCTCTGTCTGTACATTGATTTTTTTCGCGAAATTTCACGATAACTTTTCGTTTCACATGTCATAGACACCATAACTGCATTTTGTTTCTTTGGTGTCTGTTTGTTTGTTTATTTGTTTGTTTGTTTGTTTGTTTGTTACCTTTTCACGCATAAACGGCTGAACCGAATTTTATGAAACTTGGTATGTATATTACTACTAGCCCAACTTAGACTTTAGGCTATATTAACATTCTCTAAGACGAACAGGAGTGGGGGTTATAAGGAAGGCCTGAAATTAAAATTAGCGATATTTCGTTTCCTGTTGGTTTTTCGGCAAATATGAACATAAAAAAAGTTGTTTATTTTGTTATTTACAGTAACTTTTGTTATATACACTTTTTTCGTATACTGAATTATAAACGCGATATACGCTGAAACCTATAGCGGAAGTGAACAATTTTATTTGGGACAAAAGACCCAACCGAAATAAATAAAACTCGGTATATGTATTAGCACTAACGCTTTCATTATAACAAGCCATACCAACATTTCTAGGGACGGGCAGGAGTGGGGGTTGTAAGGGAGGCCTGAATTTAAAAATAGCGGTATTTCGTTTTCTATTTATTTTTCGGCAAATATGAACATAACAAAAGTTGTTTATTTTGTTATTAAGAGTAACTTTTGTTATATACACTTTTTTCTTATACCGAATTATGAACGAGATATACACTATAAACTAAAGCGGGAGTCAAATATTTCATTAGGCACTAACGATTAAACCAAACTTAACTCGGTATGTCAATTAGCATTAATTCTTCCATAATTATAAACTATATTAAAATTTTTAGGTTAGAACGGGAGTGGGGGTTATAAGGGAGGCCTGAAATAAAAATTCGTGATATTTCATTGTCTATTTTTTTTTTTGACAAACAAGCAAATAACAAAAGTAACAAAACATAAATAACATAACAAAATATGAAATATGACAATTTGGAGGACAGTCAAGACTTACATAAAAAATTAATTTTATTATTAACAAATGCCAACAACGGATATTAGCCCTAAACACTGGGACGGGTAAATGTCAAAATATTGTGCAAAGTAAAGTTTTGCCAAAAAAATACCATAACCATTCAGCCTCAAATAAATTCCCGGGCGAAGCCGGGTATCTGAGCTAGTATATATATATATAAAATTGTAACCTCTGTCTGTACATTGATTTTTTTCGCGAAATATCACGATAACTTTTCGTTTCACATGTCATAGACACCATAACTACATTTTGTTTCTTTCGTGTCTGTTTGTTTGTTTATTTGTTTGTTTGTTACCTTTTCACGCATAAACGGCTGAACCGAATTTTATGAAACTTGGTATGTATATTACTACTAGCCCAACTTAGACTTTAGGCTATATTAATATTCTCTATGACGAACAGGAGTGGGGGTTATAAGGGAGGTCTGAAATTAAAAATAGCGATATTTCGTTTCCTATTGGTTTCTCAGCAAATATGCACATAACAAAAGTTGTTTATATTGTAATTTAGAGTAACTTTTGTTATATGCACTTTTGCCGTATACGGAAGTATAAATGAGTTATACGCTAAAAACTATAGCGGGAGTCCACAATTTTATTTAGAACAAAAGACTCAACCGAACTAAACCAAACTCGCTATGTGAATTAATACTAACGATTTCCTTATAATAAGCCATACTAAAATTTCTAGGGACGGGCAGGAGTGGGGGTTATAAGGGAGGCTTGAAATTAAAAATAGGGATATTTCGTTTCCTATTGCTTTTTCAGCAAATATGCACATAACAAAAGTTGTTTATTTTGTTATTTGGAGTAACGTTTATCATATTCACTTTTGTCGTATACCGAATTATAAACGAGATATACGCTAAAACCTATAGCGGAAGTGAACAATTTTATTTGGGACAAAAGACCCAACCGAAATAAATAAAACTCGGTATGTGCATTAGCACTAACGCCTTCCTTATAATAAGCCATACTAACATTTCTAGGGACGGGCAGGAGTGGGGGTTATAAGGAAGGCCTGAAATTAATAATAGTGATATTTCGTTTCTTATTGGGGTTTCGGCAAATATGCACATAACAAAAGTTGTTTATTTTGTTATTTAGAGAAATTTGCTCAACAATTCTTTTCAATATGAACTACCAGGTACAGCACCTGGAAAAATTAATTTTAATGTATGTTAATATTTTGTCCTTAATAATTCAAATCTATGCACAATGCACAGGAAACGGGAAATATGGCAATATGGAGGACAGTGAAGTCTTACATAAAAAATTAATTTTATTATTAACAAATCCACAGAAACGACGGGTATAACACCCCGTATAACATTGGGACGGGTAAATGCCAAAATATTGTGCAAAGTCAAGCCTTGCCAAAAAAATATCATCACCATTCAGCCTGAAATGAATTCCCGGGCGAAGCCGGGTATCTGAGCTAGTATATATATAATTCTACTATACGTGTGCATGTCACTGAACTCCTCCTAAACGGCTGGGGCGATTGGAATGAATTTTTTTGTATGCGTTTGGGTGACGCCCTGGATGGTTTAGATTCACAAATCAGCCCGGCAGATCAGCCGGAGCAGGAGTAGGGGTTGTAAGGGAGGTCTAAAATTAAAAATAGCAATATTTCGTTTCCTATTGGTTTTTCGGAAAATGTGCACAGGATGAAAGATGTTTATTTTGTTATTTAGAGGAACTTTTGATATATTCACTTTTTTCGTATAACAAAGTATAAACTAGTTATACACTAAAAAAGTAAAGTGGGAGCCAACAAATTTATTGAGCACTAACGATTGAACCGAACTTCAACAAAACTCAATATGTAAATTAGCATTAATTTTTCCATGATTATAAGCTATGCTAATTTTTTAGGTTATAAGGAGACCTGAATAAAAAACTCGCAATTTTTCATTTTCTATTTGTTTTTAGGCAAACGTACACATAAAAAAAGTTGTTTTTTGTGTTATTAAAAGTAGCTTTTGTTTTAAACAGGTCTTAATAACAGGAAGTCTTCCCACCAATTTCTTTATTAAAGCACAAGGCCTATTTTTCACTCACGCGCACACACACACACACACACACACACACACACACACACACACACACACAAAATATATATATATATATATCTTTGATTCATCTCCCATCTTTTTAAACCCATTTTTTTTCCTAAATAAAATAAACAGAAGTAATAGCAATAGTCTATATAGTAACTTCCTCAGTATAAAGATTACAAACATTGGCTATTATACTCTTCTTATTCATTGACCTATTGTTTTGCAAACTGTCAATATCTTCTGAGTGAAGAAGATATATATATATATATATATATATATATATATATATGAGCCCATGTTCCAATTTCCTCATTTCAACTGATTTCTCTTAAGGAAAATCTGCTTAAATGGGGCTCAGGTTTAGCCGTATGCACCATTCGTCTCAGTTATCAGACAAGAATTCGACTCCTAACAAGAAACAACAAAATAACAATCCTAAAACCACCCTCCTGGCTAGAAAGAGTTACTACACTGTGAAGAATAAACAACTCATATTCTATTTTAAGCTTTGCTTATTAAGAACCCTAATGTATTGTTAAATGATGGAATAAATAAAGCTTTCATTCAAATCTATTTGCATCTGTAAATATCATTTGCATATTACTTTCTTTTTCCATTCTTCTACACATTTCTATTTGTACAAGAATGAGTTGTAATTACACATAGTATTTAATCAAGGTTTAGCTCATTGCGAACTAATAATATCATAAATACCTATGTGAGCTTGCATTAATAATGTAGACGGGCATTAAAATGATATTTTAAAATGATATGGCAGTCGGCCATATCTTTGCGAAACAACTTCAAACTTTCTACTACTAAAGTGAAACAAAAAATTGTACAAAAAGAAAATTTATGTCTTCCCAATCTATACTTCTAAATACCGACTTATAAATTTATAATTTTAAGAGATAAGATTTTTCCAAAGATAAAATTTCGATTCCTTAAACCTATTAATTGTTCACAGCTGTAGGCGTATCAATTAATTTGTATGTTCTTTTATTAAAAAAAAAAACTTTGCGTTAGCACTCTCAGGAATAATGGTTTTAATATTTTCGCACTTAAGTAAACTAGTCTTATAATTACTCAAAACGTTCTCACATGAATGCCATTTATGAATATTTATGATATGTCTTTCGTTTATTTTCTCAGACGTGATTATACAATGATTGGCCATTAATTTTTTTCAGAAGGAGCTAATAGAATAAACTAAACTCTTAAATTATGACATGTTGCTGGGTCCTTTTATCGTTTAAATATTCATTAATTGGGTATTTTTTTAACATATAATAATAATATGCATTGGCTCCAGACTTGACAAATTGTTATGGACATAAAATATGAAAATATAGTTAAATGCCTCGTTGAGTATGTAGCACATGCTTCCAAGAGGGAATTCAATTTCGTCTTCGAGAATCATGAACAGTAAAAGAAAATTGTTATTTCTTTTCATGTTTATAAAGCTTGTGCCCGAGGGAAATTATATTTCGCACTTCTATAAGTGCTTCACTATTTATATATTCTTCAATTTTCTCTGTCTATACGGAGATATTATACTGGTCATTTGCGTTCAAATTAACAACTGGGTTTTCATTTATTTTTCTAATAACACTCGATAGCAGAAATTCATTTTCTTGCCTCACGGAGTAAGTAGTCATTTCAGTTTATTACGGTTTTCAATTTACAACATGCTGAAAGCATTGAATAACTTATTGAATAATTCAATGAATATAAAAATCATTTTCAATCTAAAATTTAAAAAAAAAAGAGTCCTCACCAATGATAAAATCTACAGAATAGATTCATTATTAATTTTTATAAACCAATTAACAACTAAAACCTTTTACCAATTATCTACTCTCAAAATTTGACTTGTAGATCCGTATTTTTAAGCTGGCAATAAAAAAATTCTTTTTACTTTCAACTTTTCCACACCCTTATCATTTATATAGAGCACATAGCTGGTAATCAAAGTGTTAATTATATTCATTTGTAATAAATAAAAGATTTTTGTAGTACACCCGTTTGTTTTCAATTATCTCACTTAGTCAAGGTAGTCAAGCAAAAGAACAGAGCTGCAATGCATATCGTTAGGAGTATCTACAGTTGTGTTGACTGTCAGGTCTCCCCCCCCCCACATTTCAGCTGAAACTTCAGTCTGTATTGGTGGGTACACCAGTATTTTTTAATAATTTTATTTAAATTATGCCTTCTCTCTAATGCATACTTTACATTTTAACGATTTTCATAAGGAGCTAAAAATAAATATAATATAGAAGAAAGATAGATAGACCACATTCTAAAAAAAATGTAAGAATATTACAACAATAAACAATTCTAATGCATAGTCTAGTAATAATTGTTGTATTGAATATATTCTTATTTTATATTTATGTGCATATATGTTTTCTCTCTCTCTCTCTCTCTCTCTCTCTCTCTCTCTCTCTCTCTCTCTCTCTCTCTCTCTCTCTCTCTCTCTCTCTCTCTCTCTCTCTCTCTCTCTCTCTCTCTCTCTCTCTCTCTCTCTCTCTCTCTCACAGACACACACACACACACACAAATATATATATAGTCTGTGTGTGTGTGCACCTCTAATGCTCCAAGTGGCTCTTCTTAAATTGTTCGAAAGAGTAGTTGCTTGACAGATGGAACGCTGTCCATTTTGAAAATTCTTCAATTAGGTTGCAGCTTAAATTGTTGTTTCACCTTAAATGGTGTAAAATCAGACTTCTTACATTATACGATTGAGGATGACAGGCCAAAGTAATCAATCTTTGCCAAGGGTTATTATTTGAACTCACGTAATCGAGCTAAACAATCAAATTGTGCATGCATAATCAATAAATTATGATAACTGCCAAATTGTGATAAAAATCTAAGTGCATTTTTCATTTTAATTGCACGTAGCTATAAAAAATTAACAATTCACCCTCGACTCATTAAACAAATGATGATCCGGACACATCATTAGTATTCATTAATCAATACAGTCATAAATAATATTACGTATCACAATTAGTCAACACAAACATTTAGTCGCTAATAATTGTTATTAATAGCCAAATTGTTATTAATTCTCCTTTTAGAGAAATAGATAATTCTATTAATTACTTAGAAAATTATTTTGTTATTTTGGAAACAGTTGATGCGTAAATTAAAACGGCACTAGAAGATATACTTAAAGTTCGTATAACACGAAACGTATTTATAAAAAATAAAATAAATAAGCTGTTAATCATATCCATAGAGTAAACTATTTAATGCAGCGTACCTTACGAGTTTCTATGTTTACGTTCTACACCATATTCGATATTTACTGTTTAATTCAACACTAATGATCATATTAGTTAATGGAATCGGACCCAGAATATTGAGGAGGGTCAGGGAGGGGGAATTCCAAAATTCAAAATATCACCGTTATTATGAGTCGGATCGACAAGTGTAATAGAACCATTCTTGTTGAACTATTGGTGCTGGGAAATCTGCTTAGTTTACGCAGTCCCTGCGTGACGGACTACCATTATCTCCTATAATATTATGAGTTATTTAGGATCCGCTTATTGGTTATGTAACAAAACGTAGAACAGATAGATGCGTTATCCAAACAAATCCAAAACATATAGTTGGTGGCTCATATACTATATACACTCATGGCATATACTAAGTCTCTGGAATAGAACCTAATCAGCCTTATTTAGAGTGTCTGTGATTCTTGTACAGTTTATATAAAAATTTGGCATTAGCTATTATTATTTATTAACTTCCACTTTTTGCAACTAAGGCTAATCGGGACGAGTTATCTACAGGTTACCACCCTTTTCTAGCCAGGGTGGGATTTTAGGATGTTATTTAATGAGTTTCGTCACTGAATAATTTCCTTTGCCCAGGCGAATCGAACTCGCTACTCTAGGTTCGCCATGTGAGATAAAGGTCAACGCTTTAACTCACATGGCTAACCTGAATCCCTTGACATTAGCTTAATTTATATTTTTGTAGAGTAGTTACAGTTTTATGGTATTAATTCCAGCTTTATTTTCAACAATAGCACGTAATATTAGTATGTTTTATAGTTGCCATAGCATATTAGTAGAAATTTTATTCTCTTCTACAAAATGTGATTAAACTTAGTTGTTTTTTTTTCTATAGAATGTGATGTCAATTCGAATTTTAGGTTCCAGAAGCCCAGTGGATTAATTCCTTTTTTATTTATGAATAAAGGGGTGAAGGGAATATGAATATATATATATATATATATATATATATATATATATATATATATAAACAAAAAAAATAGAAGTAACCGGAGAAGAACATTACATATAACGACATTAATATTATTGTTATTCATTAACGTCCATTTTATGCTACTAAGACTAATGGGAGCGGTTATCTATAGGTCTTTTCCTAGCCATACTATGGCTATTTATTTTGTTTAACGAGTTCGTCATTAAAGAAATTAACATTGTCCAGGCGAGATCTGAAGTCACGAATCTAGGTTAACCAAGTGAGATTATGACCAACAAATTAACTCACACAGCTATCCTGAGCCTCCATTAATATAATAAAATAAACAACAACAAAAATAAATTATAAAAATCGTAGTCCTCAATTGAGCTTTAGGGACGTTTTTTACTTTACCCACAACAGTTACTTAATTCTAAAATTGTGATTTACGGTATCGTTAAATTGATAAAAGTAATGAACATATGTTTGAAATAATGTATTTAACAAGTTTTAAATGTAATCAACAATTATACTTTAATATACATTTCGATGAATCATTCATTTAGGAGGCCAATATACTTTCAACGATTTTAAAAAACACTCAAATATATCCTTGTTCTCGTATCTTGTTCTATAAACAAACTCACATAGCTATGAGTCCAGAAGTGATCTTTTGGTTCCACATTCAATTTTGTTCCTCCTTTTAGTGGTTTAACCCCCCCCCCCGTTTAACCACCGATTTCCTCTCTTCAACTTCTTCATTATTACAAAAAAAACTTAACGTTTTGAAAAACCAACCATGTAATAGAGAGGTTACCTCTTTCAGACATAAAATTTGTATGGCTTAGCAACAGTTTAAATGTATTACTTCCAACTTAACAACTAGAGTCTTTTTAATTTTCATATGATCACTGTTACTTCAAGAAGTAACTGGTGTGGGTAAAGTAAAAAAGACCCTAGCTTTATATAGACTTACGGTCCAACCGGTTGGAACAACCTATATATTGTCTTTTTCCGTTTACTAGAATGAAACAACGCTAAGCATCACACGCCAACCAAAACAACAACAGAACCTAGTTATGAAGTTTACGACTGGTCTGAAATACGATAATCGATATTTAGTAACATCTGATTGAGCAAGAGTTAGCTATGAGTTGCTCCGATTGGGCAGAAGGAAGTAGTGAGATGGCATTGCATCGGCTGATAGAGGCGGCGATACATCAACCTGCTAATTGCAGAGTTTCCACCTGTGCACCTGATGGGCTTTACCTGAGGCATTTCATTTATACCTGGCCATTGCCAGCTGGATTCAGACCAAACATATTTCAGATACTAACAACCTCTAATTATACCTATTGGAACTATGTGGAATAGCACCTCAGCCTCACGAGAAAGCCTTACAAACATTTACAAAATGATCAACTAATATTTATAAAAGTAAAAATAATATAACATACATTTTATGTACCTACATCATAGTACGTAGATAAAATGTCTGTTGAAATCCCTTGATCGAATTTCAACACCAGTCCATCTCATTTCTATTCAAAAAAATTAAATAACAGGTTTATGGTAGACAGAATTTTATGCTCCTCATAATATTTATGCTTACAGTGAACTGTAATGGCATTATCATAGCAAGGAATACAACGAATCGCTTAGAACACTTTAATTGTTAATAGGAGACAATATTTATCCATGGTTTTCTCTATTTAAGTCTTCTTCTTTTGCTAAGTCCTTTGTGCCTTTAAGTCATGTTCCTTAAATATTCAATTGAAAATTTTAATGTCCCTTTATTATTTAAAAAAAATATTTTTCTATTGACGAGTATTTTTATCTATCAGAAAAAGTGCATTAGCTTGTTCCTTGTTTAATGCGAACCCTGTATTTAAGTTCTCAAGATAGCAGTGGTTGAAAGCATATTGTGGGGAGCAGTAAACTCGTTGTTGCTATAACCCTACTACATTAATACAATAAAGGTTGAAGTTCTTCAAAACATAAAAATGAAATATATGTTAAGCATAGATCTAGAAGAATTTTGAAGATACAGGGCTTTAGAAATACCCCCAGCAATGGCATGACTTAATCAAATAGTCGATTGAAATTATTATCCATTTAATGAATATTAGAAATGTCAACTAGATGCAGTATTGGCTACTCGTAAGTTATATATAAAGTCTCGTGGAATTTTTATTAAAACGGCAGTTTACTAACAAGTATTCAATTAAATACAAAATTGATGAGAAGTGTGGCCTACGGGAGACATCAAAGGTTCCGAGGATGGTGTCAACTGTTATAAAGAGTTTATATTAACCAGTGTGTTACAGATCTGTAGGCAGATTATTCCCCAGGCATAACTGGCGATCAGAAGGGAGAAATGTGGAGTGGATTCACACAACTATCTACTTGAATGTTCAAAAATTCCTTATATATACTTTACATTTCAACAATTTTATAATATACGCAGTGATATTTTAGCAGATTTCCCTTAAGGGATGACGCGATTTTCAAAAATTGTCTTCAAATGCCCATCGATCCTACCCAGGAGATGTTCAAAATTATATATATATATATTTGTCTGTCAAAGCTCTAGCGGTCACAATTTTTGCTCGATCGTTACCAAACTCGGTATTTAAACGTTTTATGTAAAAAGAAAGATGAAGTTCGTTAATGGCTGAAATCGGACCAGTGGGAGGGGGGATTTAGAGGGGAGAATTTTCGAAAATTCGAAATATCTCAGTTATTATACGTCGGATCAACAAATTGTATAAAATCAATCTTATTGCAAATTAAATTTACTATACATAGTAGTACATATACTGTTATATTCATTTATTCTCTATCTTGAATATTAACCGAGATATTTGCATTTTTATTAATTTTGTGTGGTTACGAACGAGATGAGATCGGTTAACTTCGGTACTAGTTGTGAGTTTCCGTAAATGTTCGGCTCTCGTGAAATTTCTCTATTGTAAAACTTTACGTGGGAAATCTGCTTAGTTTACGCAGCCCCTGCGTGACGGACTTTTTTATTTACTATCCCAAAGCATGAAATGAATATTGAACCGAATATACATTGGTAAATAATGATTTTACCTACGGTGCTTTTCTTTACATGCTAAATTTCTAGATTACGTTTTCATTCATAGTAATAAAGGTAATTTTTTGAACACTATATATAGTTAAAAAACCCTAGTCCCACCCTGGCTAGAAAAGAGTGGTAACCTGTATATAATCCGTCCCAATTAGCCATAGTAGCAAAAAGTATAATAAATAATAATAATATACCTGGTTACATAAATAAGAAATATTTCATAATCATAAACTTGTACATTATACTAATATTACTTATCCTATACGTCTCTTAAGAAATAAGAATGTTCAAACAAATTAGTCAAACTAGTAAAGAAAAAAAAAGTTTTTAATTTGCGCCGGGGTTTTGTATTGGTTTTCTGCCTAAGCAGTGTACGTGAGTATCAGCATTAAATCGTCTCCATAAAAGAAAAAGAAAAAAAAAACACTAAAATTTTATGGGAAAGTCAAAATGAATGAGATAATCAGCTACAAAAAAGTACAATAAAAGAGAATGTTGCTTTATTCTTATAGTCAAAAGAATTCTTTTAACAGATTTCCCCAAGGAGAGATCAGCTTTTGAGGTTGTAGTAATACGCTTTTCGAGTTTTCCTCAAATGTCAATCGATCCTACCTGGTAAATGACCAAAAGGTCCATCTCTTAGGGGCTGCTTATTTGTCGGATCGTCGGAAAAAATTGATATAACAAATCATTGCAAATTTAATTTCCTATAATGCTTTTAAAATACATATTTTCTTTACCATGAATATTAACTGAGATTTCAGGTTTTGGTCTTCAGTAAACGCCCAATCCTACTCATGCCATATTAACAATAAGTTGTTATATCATGAACCACGTTGATAATGGAAGGGTAAATATCAAATATTGTCTACATTGACTTTTAGTAAATGAGATACATGCATAAGTCATGTAATGATATCATATTTAGATTATACGCTCTAACTCGAAAATATTTATTTAGTTTATACCATAATCGATATTTAACTGTTTTATTCTACACTAAAGTTCATAGTCGTTAATGACCAGAGTCGGAGCAGGTGGGTTAGAGGAATGGAGAATTCTGAAATTCAAAATATCTACGTTATTATGTGTCGTATCTAATAATATTATAGAACCAAACTTGCAAAACTATTGATTATCTACATTGTTTCTTATCTGAAATATTAAGCGAGTTTTTTTTTTTATTTTTAATTTCTTGTTTTCAGCCTTCTCAGAAACCTCATTTCTACTGATGGGATTTATTCTTAGAAATGTAAAATATATGGTGATTAACAAGGGAGTATAATGGTACATTATTAAAAAAATAAAAATAAAAATCGCAAGTCAAGTTTTAGGGGAACATTTTTTCAACTTTAAACCGAAGTAACATATGTATTATGTTAGATATGCATGGCTTTTAGTTGATTCTTGGAAATTCATTGGCATATAACGGAATGATTATCTTTTTGAAGAGTGGTTTACAACAGTTGGCACACAGCTCTCAGGAGCAATTACTGTCAGATATCAAACCATCTGGCATTAATACCCTCTTGCTTTCTGAATTTATTGAAGAACATTTTTTTATTGAAAGCAAGAGGTTATTTTCTTTGTACAAGGAAGTAAAAACATATAAACGAAAGTGGGAAGTATTTGCTACAGAGTCACTATAACTACATACATTTTCTCAAAATACTGAATTGTCTTTGGAAATATAACAGAGATAATACCAGATAACGGTACTATTCTATAATGGTCATTGTTAGTTCCAGAAAACTGACCCAGTGCAGACCCAAAGACCACCCACAGGTCAACTTAACTCTGTATCTTCGGAAAGCAGTTAAAGTGGGCAACAATAAGTACAATAGGGTTTATCCCTCTCATAATTGTTATGGATGAGTTATTTGGGTCTTTACATTTTGCCTGAAGGACCACACCAAAACCTAAATCCTGAGCTTTACTGTTGCCGGATCCCCTATACTACAAAAGTTGCCGACTCTGACAGAAGTACTAACACCGGGCAAATCTATCTTTTGTAAAAATTGTTCCCAACAAAGATTTTAGGAATATGTTCTAATCCAAAATGTTAGTGCTTAACGGTGCAATACAATTTTAATGGTCATTATTGGGTTTAGTTAGAAACAATTTTCCATCTCCTGCTATTCCACAATGAAAAGTAGTTCGAGAGAAAGCAAATCCACTGAACAATTTCCATAACTAGTTGTGCGTGTTAATTATCAATGATTTTAACATCCGCTGTCCAGATACTATGTATTCACTTTTCTTAATAAATAACAATAATTTTAATATTTCAGAATAAAGGCGAGAATATAGCGAGAAACTTCCTTTTTTTTTTTTTTTGACACTGAGGAAGTTCAACAACTAGGAATCCTATAATTAGTTATCTATTCCTTACTAGAATGAAAATTAATTAAAGTACACCTTATGCCATTAAGATTGACGGGGATGGATTATTTGCAGGTTACAACCCTTATCAAACTAGGTTGGGATTAGGGGTTTATTTAATGAGACCGTCTTGGAATAAATACCCATTGCCTACGCGGGAATTGACCCAACAAAACTAAAGAGTATTAACCCACAAAAAGTACCCATTTTATTCACTTAACAATTAAATATACATTCACACAGTAGCCGCCTGACTCTACAATTTGCATCTAATAATTATAATTCAGTAATCATCCGATCAAATTCTTCGAAAGAGTTTGTATGTGCAAGAGATAAGACCAAATACAGTTATGGGAATTATCTTAAATTTTATTTAAACTTTTAATTATTTTGCAATAATTGTAAAATAATAATAGTTTTTGTTCTCATTTCACTTAAGGATTTATTAAAAACTTTATTCATCACAAATGTATTCCAACTACAATTCTAATACATTTCATTATTCCATAAACACCAATTTATTTTTATTTTTTAAGTTAAGTAGTTCGAAACCATTCCGATTTATCAAGAATTGTTCCTACTTATTCAAATATAGCTTTCCTTTTAATCTGATTTAGCATTAAATCTATATATATATATATATATATATATATATATATATATATAAAATTGTAACCTCTGTCTGTACATTGATTTTTTTTCGCAAAATTTCACGATAACTTTTCGTTTCACATGTCATAGAGACCATAACTGCATTTTGTTTCTTTCGTGTATGTTTGTTTGTTTGTTACCTTTTCACGCATAAACGGCTGAACCGAATTTTATGAAACTTGGTATGTATATTACTACTAACCCAACTTAGAATTTAGGCTATATTAATGTCCTCTGAGACGAACAGGAGTCGGGGTTATGAGGGAGGCCTGAAATTAAAAATAGCGATATTTCGTTTCCTATTGGCTTTTCGGCAAATATGCACATTACAAAAGTTATTTATTTTATCATTTAGAGTAACTTCTATTATATACACTTTCGTCGTATACCGAATTATAAACGAGATATACGCTAAAACCTATAGCGGAAGTGAACAATTTTATTTGGGACAAAAGGCCCAACCAAAATAAATAAAACTCGGTATTTGTATTAGCACTAACGCTTTCATTATAACAAGCCATACCATCATTTCTAGGGACGGGCAGGAGTGGGGGTTGTAAGGGAGGCCTGAATTTAAAAATAGCGGTATTTCGTTTTCTATTCGTTTTTCGGTAAATATGAACATGACAAAAGTTGTTTATTTTGTTATTTAGAGTAACTTTTGTCATATTCATTTTTGTCTTTTAACAAAGTATAAACGAGATATACACTATAAACTAAAGCGGGAGTCAACTATTTCATTGGGTGCTAACGATTAAACCGAACTTAAAAAACTTGGTATGTCAATTAGCATTAATTCTTCCATGATTATTAGCTATATTAAAATTTTTAGGTTAGAACGGGAGTGGGGGTTATAAGGGAGGCCTGAAATAAAAATTCGCGATATTTCATTGTCTATTTGTTTTTCGACAAACATTCACATAACAAAAGTTGTTTACTTTGATATTTAGATTAACTTTTGTTTTATACATTTCTCCAGGAACAATGTGTGGAGAAAGTAATTTGCGTAGAAATATTATATTATAGAAAAATTAATTCAATCTATTTTAATATTTTGTCCTTAATAACTGAAATCTATGCATAATGCACAGGAGACGGGAAATATGACAATTTGGAGGACAGTGAAGACTTACATAAAAAATTAATTTTCTTATTAACAAATGCCAACAACGGGTATTAACCCTAAACACTGGGACGGGTAAAGGTCAAAATATTGTGCAAAGTAAAGCCTTGCCAAAAAAATACCATCACCATTCAGCCTCAAATCAATTCCCGGGCGAAGACGGGTATCTGAGCTAGTTAAATATAAAAGTGACTACTGGTGCAGGTACTATTTCAGTAAGGAAACCTCTTTGAGGGGATTTAGATCATGGACTGTTAAGTTCATACCCAACCCTGACCCTGGGGGGACAACAACCCTGTGAGATTGGTTACCCCGTCTCTAGGCTGACACGTCTACCGACTTCTACATTGAAAATCTTCAGAGCTTTTATTTTTTTAGCAGATTTCCCCCAAGGGAAATCAGCTATTGAGGTTGTACTCATGACGGAATTTTCGAGATTTTTCTTCAAATGTCCATCAATCCTACCTAGTAGATGACGAAAATGAGGTCTGTTCAAAACTGTATATATATTTATTTGTCTGTTACCGCTCTAGCGGTCGCAATTTTTGTTTGATCGTTACCAAATTCGATATTTAGTTGTTTTATGTAAAAAGAAAGACCAAGTTCGATAACGGCTGAAATCGGACCTAAGGGAAATCAGCTATTGAGGTTGTACTCATGACGGAATTTTTGAGATTTTTCTTCAAATGTCCATCGATCCTACCTAGTAGATGACGAAAATGAGGTCCGTTCAAAACTGTATATATATATATATATATATATATATATATATATTTGTCTGTTACCGCTCTAGCGGTCGCAATTTTTGTTTGATCGTTACCAAATTCGATATTTAGTTGTTTTATGTAAAAAGAAAGACCAAGTTCGTTAACGGCTGAAATCGGACCAGTGGAAGGGGGGGTTTAGAGGGGAGGATTTTCGAAAATTCGAAATATCTCCGTTACTATACGTCGGATCGAAAAAGATTACAGAATCAATCTTATTGCAAATTAAATTGACTATAAATATTGTTCTATACATTTATTCTGTATCTTGAATATTAACTGAGATATTTGCATTTGTATTCTGCGTGTGCTTGGCAGCAGTCTATGTTCGGACTTTCCGCCGTGAGCTCTGGCGGCCGTTTTCGTAACTATTCGTCCCTCGTGAATAGGTTTAGAGGTTTCTTACTACAACTGTATTAGTCAGATTTCTCTATTGTAAAACTTCACGTGGGAAATCTGCTTAGTTTACGCAGTCCCTGCGTGACGGACTTTTTTTTATTTGTATATTAAGTTAAACAAACAAGACAAGCCTCTGTCCATATTCTTTTTCATTTTTGTTTTAATTTTTATATTTTAAAAGAAAGTTACGAACTGTTACATTTTGCACTTGGCCAATTTTTAGTGTGTCCCTCGATCAGTGATGCCTACCGTCGTGGCAGACATTTGAGCCACCAATTTTGAGCCGCCTAACTATACAGTCATTTGAAAAGTTTTAACAACTACCCTCCTGCTAATGCAAGGGCCACCCATCTAGAAGACAACCTCCTGCAATATTAGGACTGAGCTGGACCCCAAACCTTCCCTCCTAGACAGTAGCAGAATGAGAGAGCAGCAGTGAGGGTAATTGGAAGGCGGTGCGATGCTTTGCCTCCTACTGCGGTGTCATTTCATAGGTCGCCAGGCTAGACCTTTGTAAATACACCCATCGCAGACTCTTTATAACGAGTTATATCCTCCATAGAATGTTTTTAAAGCAGCATTTTAGTTTATATTATTTATTTGCGTCCACTTACTGATTCTTGGATGGGGTATCTACAAATTACAGCCCTTTTCTATCCAGAGTGGGACTAAGAATTTTATTTCATCAGTTCAGGACTAAATAAAGTCCTATTGCCCAGACGGGGAATCGAACTCACCACTCTAGGTTTATCTTGTGAGATTAAGGCTAACACCAAGTGATATTTTTCCATTTAAAAATTGGCGATATCATCAGATTATAAAAATTCATAGAACACAATTTACAGATCATTGTAATTTTTAAAAAAAAGCAATGCATATTCTTTTTTGTATATCTAATAGTTACAGCAAAAATTGTAATATTCTATTTTCGCTCTCCTCTAAATCCATCTTCCCTTCCTATCCTCCAAACCCCCATTCATTTTGGCCCTACATTGTTTAGTAAAGTAATTGATTTTTATTATCTTATAAGTATCAAGTTTGATAACAGTCAAACAACAATAAAGACGCATTTAAAATAGTTGAAATCTTTATACATGGCAGAAAAACATTATTCTCTATTTCTCCCTTAGTAATAACCCTGTGTAAAGAAGGCTCATCCTTTAAGCTGTACATAAGATATTAAGTGATAAACTTAATTTGGTCAAATTCTAATAATACATTGTATAAATTTCATTAATTTAAATTATATACAATAAATTAGTTTCATTAACAATCTTAATTCAACTCTAAATATGTACAATTTTTTTTACAACTCTGAAAAATACATTTTTTTTGGCATTTGTTGACATTCAAGTTTACTAAAGGATGACAAGCTTCATAAAGGATGAAAAACTAGTCCAATCTTCTTGAGACATTGTACCTGATCACAAATTATTTTAGACCGATATTTATGACAAATATTTAGTAGTTTATTTAATAATTGAACATTTTTGAAAGTATTCATAGTGTGTATAAAAATATCCGTCATAGATGAAGTTCTTTAATTTATTTTTAAACAAAGAGTATTTTTTAACAGATTAGATACATTCGGTCAGGCGTTAAAGAGTTTTACTCCTAAAAATGATACGCTTCTCGGGAAATATTTATGTTTGTGGATAGAGGCTTGAAGCATATTCTTGTATCTTGTTTCATGAATATGTTTTATGCTATATTTTTAAAACTAGTGTATCACAAACAATATTGTTTGGTACAGATACTCGTATATTGAGGGAAAGGTCATTATTCTTGACTCCTTAAAAAGTAGACCACAGGAGTCTCTCAACTTACCATTGTATATAAACCTTATTGCTGTCCTTTGCAATTTAAGTATTAAAATATGATTCTTGTATTTGACCCAATGCATAACACCATAATTTAACCTTCTATGGAAATAACCATAGTATATTAATAACGGAGTTTCCATTGGAAGATATAACACATTTTAATAAGAAGCAAAGCGATTTTAGCTTGTTATATTAGGTGACTAAGTACCTCCACAATACATACCATTAATGTAATGAATTGGAAATTTCATTCTTAAGGCAAAAGTTTAAACATTTTACCAATTATAACTTTCATTTATATTATTTCAATTAAAACAATTATTGCCTTACCAATAGGATATTACTTAGTAAATCTGGTACACATTAACCAGCAATTCAGGAATTATTGAAGTAAAGGAGAGTGGCTCTTAAGAAGCACAATAGAAACCACAGATCCCATTATTTCCTACAGATGAGCATAATGCCGACTGGCGGTATTTCGGTAAGGAAGAAATGACACAGCTCGTTACTATTAAAGCAAGAAGGCAGAACAAGCTCCACGAGTAATTCCCATTGAAAGCAGCTAACAGGTTAATAGGAGCTAAGTGTTTGTGGGCTGGGTGGTCCTGATCCGATGGTTAAGCCCTTCCTCTTGCTTCAGGTAGAGCAATAAGCCAACCCGCCTCCACCGTTCGTCCAAGAGTAACCTCCCTTCACCTCTCTTGTAAATGACTTGCCAAGAAGACCTGCAGATCCCAGGGAAAGTTTACTTTAGGCAAAGGTCAACTTAAAGAAATTACTCACAGACTAGCGGGAGTCTTTTCCCCCAAGAACTCCAATTAGATATAAATTACTGCTCAACACGTTGCTAAACACAGAGCATAATTTCACATAAGTTCTCGTTACGTATAGAGAGGCAAGACTCGGCTACTAAATGTTGTACGTTGTTGAGTATTGCCCGTAGTTCCTCGTTTGATTTCTTAAATACTAACTACCGTGTCATATCACGTATGAGATTTAAGGAAGCCTTGCGTTCTCTCGCCCGTTCAAGTCCGACATTAATCAGTACCTCAGTCTTATGAAACCTAATAACAGCTTTACATGCCACCTCGTTAAATACAAAGTGTTTATAGCTGTGTGAAGGAATGAAGGGGCGTTAAAGGGAAAGTTTTCTCAGGATATGCTCGAATATTGGAAATAAGATTTTTGGCCTTCTGCAAAGCACATACAGACAACGTAATACTTATTGCGTGATGTTGCTGCATCCACAGATTACGCCTGGAGAATTGTCACCATGAGCAGGAAGTCCTGATTTACACGGAATGAGACAAAAAAAGGAGTTTGGTGGTTTCCCGTTGTCCTATGAATGAGAACATACAACAATAAAGTTATCAGAAAGATATTTTCATTCGAGAGCATAGTCAATCCAGAATTATTCCTCCCGTGTATCCAGACTATAAAATTAATGTTCGTCAGTCTTGCTCCACCGGCAGGGCATCCGTATGTATTATGCCAAGGAGAAAAGCAAAATTCTTTTATTCCAGTAATATACAATCAGTTTGGATGAAAACATGAATTTCCTGTATCAAATTCTAGTATATTATAACAATTCTATGCAAATAATGGGCTATTAGCAGATTTCCCCTTTTAGGAAATCAGCTATAGAAGCAGTACTCAAGGGGCGAATTTCAATGTCTCTAAACGTTGATCGATCCTACCAGGAGACGGTGACCTGGAAATTAGGTCCGTTCAAACTTTTATACACACACACACACACACACATATATATATATATATATATATATATTAACGCTTTAGTGGACCCAATTTTTGTCTGATCTTGGACAATCTCGATATTTAAACGTTTTATGTAAAAATGCAGACCAAGTTCGTTAATGGCCAAAATCGATTAGAGGAAAGGGGTAGAGAGGTTTAGAGAGAAAGAAAAAGAAAATTCAAAATCCCTTCTTATATCTTGTTATAGTTTGGAATTTTTAGTGTTCAGCAAACCCCCACTCCAACTCATAACAACACAGAAGCTGTTATATCACGAACCGCTAAATCGAAGCTTAATCGCCAAATATTATTTTCATTTACGTCATTAATTAAGATTTGCGGACTCAGAATTGGAGGGAGGGGGCGTCGAAAATCCAAATTATCTTCGTTATTATTATTCGAATTTAAACATGTTATAGAATCAATCTTCTTAAGCTATTGATTCTCTACTATTGTTGTTCCATTCATTTTTCTTGGTTTCAAAATACATTAAATACCCACTACTACTTCTTGGAGATGGATGGTGAGATGATATTACAACTTCTTTATTACTAGTGCGTCATATCAGCACATGGTAAATCTGCTTCGTTTACGCAGCCCCTGCGTTACAGTCTGTTTGGAACATCCTTAAATAAACTATAGAGCAGTCATTCTATCTGGGCGAAATAATCATAACTTTATAATTATTTTTTCTCCTGTTTAAAGCTCTATTTTAAATTTTGTTTATTTTCTATGATTAAAAATAATCGACCTCATACTTAAATTAAATTATAAAATACAAAACTGTGCTGCTTAATAATAATAAGATAAATGCATCAAACGACTGTTTGTTTTTTTAATATTGTAAGGAGATAAATTATGCAATGTATAAATGTTTGTCTGACTTTTGCAAGATCATGAGCTATTTCAAACCTAACCAGTCGCTTGCCCTTTCTGAAAGACATTATGCCAATAACCCATTTAAAACTGTAATTTCCTCCAGAAATGTTTTTTCCCCTGAATACTTTTTCACTAAATTATAGCTTTCAGTGTAGCCAAGTAATAAAAAAATAACGTTTTTAATTATTTCCTTCGCATTTTAATTTTTAAGGTTTCTACTATTAATGAGCCTTAGTTTAATCGTTATAACTATTACAAATTTTCCAGTTTGCAAACAATTTATCCTAAAATGTCTTTGCTTTTCAAAAATAAATTTAATTGACTCTAATATTTAACTTCTTTAAAATAAACAAGTTATAAGCAATTAAATAATTCTTTTCAGGGACCTAATATGTTTATCTACGCCGTTCTCTCCAAACTACTTTTTCTTAATATTTTAGATCATTCTTAGAACACAAAAAAAAAAAAAAACTTGGAGCAGAAGAAAACAAAGCAATATAAACCTACAAAGAAAAAGTTATTATGAGAATTGCAAACTCTGGAAAAAGTTTAGGAAGCTTGTTTTATAAAATTGTCTTCAAAAGAAGTTGTCTCCAAAAGAAAGTAAGGAAAGTCTGATATAAAACAATTAACATATTTTACGGAAACACCATTTGCGTAGGAATTGTTCATATTATAAGTTAAAGAAAACTTTTTTCATTTTACATAAAATTCTCAAAGAAATGAATTCCCTTGAGTAAATAAGTAACGATCATAAACAATAATATTAACACAAGAAGAGGGAAATGTTTAAAGGATATGATGGTAATAAATTGTTGCTTTTTTTTAATGAAATTTTATCTACATTCTTATTTCACCACCATTTTAATAACAGTTTTTAACGGACCTCATTTTCGTCATCTACTAGGTAGGATCGATGGGCATTTGAAGAAAAATTTCGAAAATTCCGTCATGAGTACAACCTCAATAGCTGATTTCCCGTAAGGGAAATCTGCTAATAAGCTGTTAAAAAGAACGAACTTACAAGTTCCACTTCATTACAAGGCTAAATACCAAATATTGTTTTCATTGAACTTTTATTTTATGAGATATATGCAAATACGTTCTGTTGACCAACCCTTTTTTTGTTCTTGGAATACTAAAATTTAAGTGATTGAGATAAAACTGATTCTGATTCATTACAAATTATAGCACTAGCTTTAGTAAATTGTTTTCAATAAAATTAATATGTTATATTCAGATATATATTTCGTTAATTCTTTGTCTTTTCGGCCTATCTGTTCAGCACTACGAGGTTGGCTGGTCTGTTGTTTACAATTCAGCCGCATTCCGTTGTAGAGATTATTAATTTCTATGGTAAGTTGACTGAAAGATTTCTCATTACCGCTTGTATTTATTCACTTAACACCCACGTTAGTGTTTCCTGTGTTTATTTTTATCTATTGTAAACCTTCGCGTGGGAAATCTGCTTAGTTTGCGCAGCTCTTGCGTGACGGACTTTTTGAAAATTTGAGTGTCTATTAATGTTGTTATACACATTTTTTCTCTATCTTTATTATTAACCGAGATATTTGCATTTCTTAATTTCAAGCCTTCAATAAACCTCACTTTTAGCAGATTTCCCTTAAGGGAAATCAGCTATTGAGGTCGTACTCATGACGCAATTTTCGAAAAATTTATTCAAATGTCCATCGATCCTACCCAGGAGATGACGAAAATGAGGTCCGTTCAAAACTATATATATATATAATATATATATATATTGTATATATATATATATATATATATATATATATATATAAAATTGTAACCTCTGTCTGTACATTGATTTTTTTCGCGAAATTTCACGATAACTTTTCGTTTCACATGTCATAGACACCATATCTGCATTTTGTTTCTTTCGTGTATGTTTGTTTGTTTGTTTGTTTGTTTGTTTGTTTGTTACCTTTTCACGCATAAACGGCTGAACCGAATTTTATGAAACTTGGTATGTATATTACTACTAACCTAACTTAGACTTTAGGCTATATTAATTTTCTCTGAGACGAACAGGAGTGGGGGTTATAAGGGAAGCATGAAATTAAAAATAGCGATATTTCGTTTTCTATTGGTTTTTCGGTACATATGCACATAACAAAAGTTGTTTATTTTGTTATTTAGAGTAACTTTTGTTATATACACTTTTGTCGTATACCGAAGTTTAAATGCGTTATACGCTAAAAATTATAGCGGGAGTCAACAATATTATTTGCCAAAAAAGACTCAACAGAACTAAATAAAACTCGGTATGTGTATTAGCAGTGAGGCCTTCACTATAATAAGCCATACCAACATTTCTATGGACGGGCAGGAGTGGGGGTTATAAGGGAAGCCTGAAATTAAAAATAGCGATATTTCGTTTCCTATTGGTTTTTCCGCAAATATAAGCATAACAAAAGTTGTTTATTTTGTTATTTGGAGTAACTTTTGTTATATACACTTTTGTCGTAAACCTAAGTAAAAATGAATTATACGTTAAAACTTTAGCGGGAGCAAACAATTTTATTGGGCACTAACGGCTGAACCAAACTTAACAAAACTCGGTATGTCAATTTGCATTAATTCTTCCATGATTATAAGTTATATTAACATTTTTAGGTTCGAACGGGAGGGGGGTTATAAGGGAGGCCTGAAATAAAAATTCAATATATTTACATGTATAAGAGACGGGAAATATAAAAATATTGAAGACAGTGAAGCCTTATCGAACAAATAATTCTATTATTAGCAAATCCACGGCAACGACGGGTATCAATCCTGAACACTGGGACGGGTAAATGTCAAAATATTGTGCAATGTAAAGCCTGCTAAAAAATACCATCACCATTCAGCCTCAAATGAATTCCCGGGCGAAGCCGGGTATCTGAGCTAGTATATATATATATATATATATATATATATATATATATATTTGTCTGTTAATACTCTAGCAGTCGCAATTTTTGTTTTATCGTCACCAAACTCGGTATTTAATCGTTTTATGAAAAAAGGAAGATCAAGTTCGTTAATAGCTGAAATCGGATCAGTGGGAGGGGGGTTTAGAGGGGTGATTTTCAAAAATTCGAAATATCTCCGTTACTATACGTCGGAATGAAAAATTATATAGAGTCAATCTTATTGCAAATTAAATTTACTATAAATAATAATATATACATTTATTCTCTATCTTGAATATTAACCAAGATATTTGCATTTTTCTGTTTTCAGCTTCTGAGATGAGATCGGCTAACTTCGGGTCTAGTCGTGAGTTTCCGTCAAGAGCTAGTTTGGGCCGTTCCCGTAACTGTTTGACTCTCTATTCTGAAATTTCTCTATTGTAAAACTTCACGTGGGAAATCTGCTTAGTTTACGCAGCCCCTGCGAGACGGACTTTTTATATTACCATATCTAAAGGAAATCAGCCATTGAGGTCCAATAGAAATTATTATTATTTTCTGAAGTAGTACTCAATCTATTCTATTCATAGATGTTTATTTTATTCAATCGGCTTGCATATGTTGATCTCTAATCTCCAACTTTGATTACAGCGACAGTAGGGGCGAGTCCAATTGATGAGGGTGGCTGAAAGGAGGACTTCCCGTACATGTTAGATGGAAGCGATAGTGCTAGTTTCATTAGACAGTTCCTCCATTCAAGCAATCCATGAAAAAAGGAGGGTAGGACTTCAGCCCGGATATTGCCTAACAATCAATACTCCTATCATTCATCCTGCTCTATCAGCAGGCTTTAAACAGCTGTTAACGTGGGGCTTTGTACACAGGAGCAAGGTCCCAACGCTACTATTTTGCATATTGATTGAAATCATTGACATCGGTAATCAGTATACTTATTTCTAATCCCTTCAGTGATAAACTCGCGAAGTATGTAAACAGTCACTGCGAAATGCTATTAACTTAGGGCTCTATATGGGCAAATGGTAAACAACCAGAACACATTATCTTTGTTTCACAATTTCTTTTTTACCAGATTTCCCTTAAGGGACTCAAAATATCTCCGTTATAATGTGTCGGATCGAAAAATGTTATAAAACCTATCTTCCTCAAATTTGATGGCAAGGGTCCAATAAAAATCTTCTTTTTTTTTCGGTGCAAACTTTATTGAACCTGACCTCTATTTTACATGTTTCTATAATCTATAAATTACTACTTATATTTCTGAATTCATAATTATATTTAATAAATATATCATAGATGTAGGCACCTTCTATTACAATATATAGCAAAAGAATTATTAAGGGATGTGTTAAATTAATGTTGTTAATAATTTTGTATATTTTTTAAAAAGGTATAGTCCCTGAAGAGGTGGCAAATAAGCCACAAAACATGTAAAATAGAAGGGTAGGTTCAATAAAATTTGCACCGAAAAAAATTATTTTTATTGGAGACCCTTGCCATCTAATTTGAGGAATATATAAATAATATTGCTCCAGAATAAGATGAAAAATAGTTATTTATTATACAAGTGACAAAAGTAAATCATTTTACAACTCGAGTGAAACGTTTACCCACACGAGCGAAGCGAGTGTTGTAATTTCACTAAAGTTGTATATTCTACTTTCGTCACGAGTGTAATATTAATTTTTTTCTGTAATCGTGTAATACATGATCAGATCTAACCAGAATATGAACCAAATTAGGATGTTTTGAAGATTATGGTATGTTGTTGGTAGGTTATAAGCATGGTTGTGAAAGGTTATAAGCATAGTATAAAACAATTAGTGATGATTGTGAAGTAGTGCAGTTATAAACAAGTGCAGGTTATAAACAAGGAAGGTAATTATTATTATATTTAAATTTTAAAATATATTGACTATTTCCACCAATAATTCATTCACATTTCAATTTATTTTGTTAAAATAAATTCTTACAATGTTAAGGAACATTTAAAAGCATTTAATTTCCAACTTCAAATTATTTTTTAATTTATACTTATTACTAATTAAGAAGGCAATTCTCTTTCTTCACTCTATTGCAAAATGTTTCACTTTCTTTACTCATTTCAGTTTAGTAATGTTACCATTATTCAACGATTACAGAAAAACAATCTTATTAAACTTCTCATGCTCTACAATTGTTATTCATTTTTTCGTAACTCAAGTATTAAGCGAGTTATTCGTACTTAACGGTTTTCAGCCTTCAGTGACTCCTACCCACCCATCTACTCATTAGTTTTTTTACATAGAACTAGAGAATATGTGGGGATGAGACCAAAAGTGAGCTATACTAGAACGTGGGAAATCTGCTTAGTTTACGCAGCCCCTGCGTGACGGACTTATTTCCATTGACATCGTGATTTTCTCATTTGAAACAAAGTCATTTCTTCAGAGAAGTACTTTACGAACCACCTAATTATGAAACTGGAAGCTCGATAGGATCGAAAGTACTTCACTTTCCAGATGAATAAAATGAGCAATAAAATTTCATCAGAAGTCGACCGGCTGCTTTGTTTCTAACTTTGTGTCTCTAACCGATCGCTGACGATGGCGCTCTTAGAAAGGTGCACTTAAAAAAAAAACAGTTAGAGAACAAAACCTTTATATTGAACCTCATTTTCCACAAAGGCATTTGGTTCCTTCGTATTCACTATATTAACATTATTTAATATAATTTATTACTTATATATCGTTTTAGCAGATTTTCCTTAACGGCAATCATACATTGAGGTCCTACTCATGAGTCGGTCTTCGAAATCATTCCAGAAATGTCCATTGATCCTACCTGGTAGATGACGAAGATGAGGTCCGTTCAAAATTACATACACATTTATATATATATATATATATATATATATATATATATATATATATATATATATATATATATATAATTTAGGCCGTTACCGCTTTAGATAAGCGTTTCATGCCAAACTAAAGATCAAGTTCGTTAACTGCTAAAATCGGACGGGATGGGGGGAGAGTTTAGAAGGGGAGAATTAATTTTTAAAATCTTTCCATTGTTATACGTCGGATCGAAAAAGTGCATAGAATAAATCTTATTGTAAATTTAATTGTCTACTTAACTCCACCTTGGACAATTCAAGAAATATCTATAGATACACGAATCACCAAACTCATAAACAAATCGTCCCAAGAGATCAACTATTGGAAAATAAAGGAAGCTTTCATTAATAAAATAGAAAAATATCAACACCCAAAGATAATATACACTGATGGTTCGAAAATTACCGAGTCTTCCTCCTGCGCCTACTACGAAGAAAATGCCTGCCAAAAATTCAAACTCAACAAATTAACCAGCATCTATTCCGCCGAACTATTCGCAATTCAATTCGCTTTACATCACTGCATTTGCACACACTCCACTCAAGAAAAATTTCTGATTTGCACTGACTCGTTGAGTGCCCTATTGAGTATCAAAGACGTATTCAGAAACAACCCAATAGTAAAAAAAATACAAAATCAAATACAAATGCTCCGTGAGCTAAAAAGGGTCGTATACTTCACGTGGATTCCAAGCCACGTGGGAATAGATGGAAACGAAAAACCAGATTTAGCAGCCAGAGAAGCCCACCAACTCGACTCCATCACCCCAACAACAATTACATCTGCAGAACTCTACCAACCACTCAAAGAAGAAATTAATAAAAACTGGCAACACATGTGGAATAAAACCCAGAACAATAAACTAAAAACTGTTAAAACCACCATCCGCCCATGGAAATATTCGGCAAGAGACAACAGAAGAGATGAAGTTGTATTAGGAAGACTCCGAATTGGGCACACAAGACTTACGCATGGCTATCTTATGACAAAAGATCAACCCCCGATTTGTCATAAGTGTAACACAGAACTGACTATATATCACATATTAATGGAATGTCATAAGTATTCAGATATTAGAAACAAATGCAATATTTCCAATAATATAGAAGTGGCCCTTGGAGATGACCCAAAAGAACTCGATAAATTGTTTAATTTTGTAAAAAACATGAGTTTATACAAAGAAATTTAAAGTGCAATCGTTTGTATCCTCGTTTATATTGTTAAAATGGCGATATGGATGAGGATACCAAAATGTGAATTATAAATATTACAGGGTGATGATAACCTGGTAGTTTTCCGCCCTTAAACCCTTTACAACAACAACAACAATTGTCTATAAATGTTGGCAGGCACATATTTTCTCTAAGATTGATATTTGGAACTTTTATTTTTCAGCCTTCAGTAAACCCCCTCTCCTACTCATTTCCTAATAAAAATAGGCTCTTATGACATTAAACTCTTCATTCTAAGCTTAAATTCCAATTATTGTTTCCATGGAACCACTAAATCGAAGCTAAAATGCCAAATATTGTTTTCATTGAACTTCTACTGTGCGAGATGCATGCAAATTAGTTGTGCGGTGACGTCATCAATTAGTTTTATGTTCTTGTACTAAAAATATTCATTTGATCTATACCATTATCGATATTTAATCGTTTCAATCAACACTAAAGATCATTATTGGTGCTTGGCAGAAATCGGACGAGGAATAGGGGGGGGGGGATCTTATATCCTTATCTCGTTATAAGGAGTCGGATCATAACATGTTATAGGTCAATTTTGTCCAAATATTGAAGCTCTACAATAATTGTTCTGTGTACGTTTTCGTATCTTAAGTACTACGTGAATTATTCGAACTTTCTTGTTTTCGGTCTTCAGTAACTCCCCCCTCCCCATGTGTTCCCCCTTTTACGCACCGGTTGTTATTTTCATAGATATAGAGAATATGTGCACTTGGGAAATCTGCTTAGTTTACGTAGTCCCTGCTTGGTGGACTTTTCTTCGACTCCATCTTCCCAGGCTATAATCTAGGGAAAGAAATACAAGGGGTGTATAAAGATTCGAGGAGAGACGTGTAAGCCATAGGACTTAGGTTTTTGGCTGTAAATTGTAGGAATGTATATTTACCGAGCGACAGCTCCGTGTATACATAGCTATCGGTTGCCAGTGCAAACAGGCCGTGTCCGACACCCGCCCCAACCTCCTGTGTCCACAGACCTCCCTTCTCTCCTCTAGCAGGCAGTTTGCCACAAAACTATTTTCAGTCGTTGGTAGACCTGATCACTGCAGTGTTTGCCTTCAACAAACAGCCATCTTAACAGAGAAAATACTATAAAATCAAACCAACGTTAGGTAACTAACTTATCCAGCTCAACTACCTAAAGTAAAATGTTCGTCACACATTTGAACCACAAACTAAAAATTGTCTTACGTGTAAGAAAAACGTCCGTCACGCTGTGGCTGCGTAAACTAAGCAGATTTCCCACGCGATGGTTTACAATAGATAAATATACATACAGGTAATACTACCGGGAATGTTAAAAGAATAAATACAAACGGTAACGAGAAATCTTTCAGTCACTTTACAATACAAGCTACTAATCTCTATAACGGAAAGCGGCTGAATTGTAAACAAACAGGCCAGCCAACCTCGTAGCACTGCATAGAAAGACCGGAAAGACAAACAGTTAATGAAATATATCTGAATATAACATATTAATTTGATTGAAAACAATTTACTAAACCTAGTGCCGTAATTTATAATGAATCAGAATCAGTTTTATCTCAATCACTCAGATTTTAGTAATCCCAGAACAAAAGAAGAACGAGAGGGGTCAACAGAACGTATTGGCATATATATCGCATTTATATATAAAGTAAAAGTTCAATGAAAACAATATTTAAAATCTAACCTTGTAATGAAGTGGTTCATAATACAGCTAAAAACTGTTAAGGCTCAAAACTGAAAAATGCAACTATCTCCGTAAATATTCCAGATAGAGAATAAACGTATATAAAAATATTTATAGCAAATTTAAGTTTCAATACGATTGGTTCTATACAAGTTTTTGATCCGACATATAGTAACGGAGATATTTCGAATTTACAATAATCCTCACCGCTAAACCCCGCCCCCTCCCATCCCACTGGTCCAACTTTAGCCATTAACGAACTTGATCTTTCTTTTTACATAAAACGTTTAAAAGTATCGAGTTTCGTAGCGATCTAACAAAAAGTCCGTCACGCAGGGGCTGCGTAAACTAAGCAGATTTCCCTCGTGATGTTTTACAATAGCGAAATCCGCCTAATAACAGCTGTAGTAGGAAGGGATCTCTAAACCTATTCACGAAGGACGAATAGTTCTGGAAACGGCCACCAGAGCTCTCGGCGGAGAGTCCGGACCATGGCGGGGTTCCGTCGACCACAAACACAATACAAATGCAAATATCTCGGTTAATATTCAAGATACAGAATAAATGTATAGAACAATATTTATAGTACATTTAATTTACAATAATATTGATTCTATACAATTTTTCGATCCGACGCATAATAACGGAGATATTTTGAATTTTCAAAAATCCCCCCCTCTAAACCCCCCCTCCCACTGGTCCGATTTCAGCCATTAACGAACTTGATCTCTCTTTTTACGTAAAACGCTTAAATATGAAGTTTGGTAACGATCAAACAAAAATTGCGACCGCTAGTGCGTTAACAGACAAATATATATATATATATATATATATATATATATATATATATATATAATTTTGAACGGACCTCATTTTCGTCATCTCCTGGGTAGGATCGATGGACATTTGAGGAAATTTTTCAAAACTCGCGTCATGAGTACGACCTCAATAGCTGATTTCCCTTAAGGGAAATCTGCTAAAATTGTGACCGCTAGAGCGTTAACAGACAAATATATATATAATTTTGAACGGACCTCATTTTCGTCAACTCCTCAGTAGGATCGATGGACATTTGAAGAAATGTTTCGAAAATCGCGTCATGAGTACGAGCTCAATAGCTGAATTCCCTTCAAGGAAATCTGCTAAAACTTTGAATCAAAATAAAGTACGTGCAATTCTTCTCCTTTTCTCGTGTCTACCAACATAGACATCATTGATATATTAACAAAGGGCAATCATATGTCCATTAAGTTCGTTATTTGTGTAGTTTCATAGCTTTTGCATAGACGTCCGGATCCTACTTCTAAACTAATTGCGAACTACCTCAATAGCTGGTGGCACAGATAAATTTCGGGTAAGTTTGTTAAAGAAAAGTTTGTTAATGGCTGTAACTGTCCCAGGAGGAAGTAGGGTTTGGAAAGGGAAAACAAAAATTCTATATATCTCCATTGTTACGAGTTGAATCAAAGAACGTTATATGTCATCTTTATACAAATTTAATTTTCTATAATTGTAGAACTATATATGTTGTTCGTACCTCGAATATGTAGCGACTTATCGATATTTTTTTTTCAGCCTTCAGTAAACCTGGAATTCTATTCATTCAATATTGATCTTCCAAAACTGAATCAATAAACATCATGGCCAGCTTAAATTTGAATTACTTTTTACAAAGTCTTCTTACTAAAAGAAAAGATAATAGTCTGGGACATATTAAGATCATTAAACGCCATTAATTAAGATTTTAGTGACCATCCAAATCTACTGCTAGGATTTTTATTTGGAAATAGAGAATATGTGGTGAGATGAAATCAGTATCGTATCATTCTAGTTCCAAGGAAATCCTTCTAGTTAAACAGAACTTGAGAGACGCGCTATTTAATTATGTTTCTTATGAAGTATGAATTTATTTTTTGTAAAGATTTTATGCTTGTTTTGAATTGTTTGCCTCTGTAGAAGGTAAGTGATGGCAAAACACATGTTAAGCCCCGCACCCCTCCCACCGCCACGAGATTATTTCCAAGTATGGAACGCTAAATTGTTTTCAGTAATAACGTAGAGTCCGTTGTTGGGCATCAATCTATTCACTCTCTCGGTACCTTCTCAGCATCCTGGAGTAATTGCAAAATTAGTTTCAAGGAAAGTAATTAGCAAGAGGTATGGAAGTCAAAATGACAACAGAAAGATGAGAGATAAAAAGCACCGACCACTTGTCGATCATCTCCATTTAAGAACCGAGTTTTTAGCAGAGTTCCCTAAAGGAAATCAGCAATTGAGGTCGTACACATGACGCGATTTTCGAAAAATGTCTTCAAATGTCCATCGATCCTACCCACGAGATGACGGAAATGAGGTCCGTTCAAAACTATATATATATATATATATATATATATATATATATATATATATATATGCCTGGTAACACTCTAGCAGACGCAATTTTTGTTTAGTAGTCACAAAACTCGGTATTTAATCGTTTTATGTAAAAAGGAAGATCGTTAACGGCTGAAATCGGACTAGTGGGAGGGGGTTTTAGAGGGGGAATTTCGAAAATTCGAAATATCTCCATTACTATACGTCGGATCGAAAAATCGTATAGAACCAAACCAATTGCAAATTAAATTTACTATAAATATTGTTACATACTTTTATTCTCTGTCTTGAATATTAACCGGGATATTTGCATTTTTATTAAGTGTAACGGACGAGCTGTGTTCGCTTCCATTCGTGTCCGGCGACAGCCTGTTTGGCCGTTTCCTTAACTGCTCGGCACTCGCATGGAGATTTCTCTATTGTATAACTTTACGTGGGAAATCTTCTTAGTTTACGCAGCCCCTACGTGACGGGCTTTCTTTATATTACGCCTTTACACAATTAGGCCGCCTAATGTGATTTAAAACACTATAAAACTCCGCCTACTTACTGTAGATAGTTAATGCAAGCTCGTTCATAAACATTTTTGTAGACAAGTCACATAAATACTGTTAGAACCATGTCTTAATAAGATAAACAGAGAAGAGAAAGGAATAGATTAGATAGGAAGGACAAACCTAAAGCGGAAACCAAGTTAGGCCGTGTTAGAACAACACTTAAATCGAGCATATCCAAGCCCATATATCAGGCAGTTGAGAGATACGTAGCCATTAATGCGAATAAGGGACGATATGTTAGGAAGAAACAGACAATATTCCCAATGAAGTGGGGGAATCCGAGAAATAAAATAGTAGGAATAAGAGAGGCGGGTAAAAGACAAAGCGGTTCGGAAAGAAGATTAAGAAAGGAGTTGGGGGCTATTGTTTATTTTAATGGGGACCGTAAAGTTTGAAATAAAGAAGAAGGTGCGTGTCCTTTGGAGGCGCCTCCATATCCCGATCAAGATATTATCTTCCCATTATTTTCGGTTCGAACCGCCACTGACACCCTGGCTCGACTCATAAATCCTTTTCACAATCTTTACTGATAACAATTTCTCTCATAGAGAATACCCTTTTATCATAGGCCTGTGTTTGCTCCAAATACCAAACATATTGTTTATAATAAATTCCAACCACCTCCATATAAAACAAATACTAGTATTTTATAAGTGTAATTCATCACAGCTACAAACAAACTAAGACATCTTTTAACTTATACGTACATATTTTATTTTTAATTAACATCCATTTAATACTGCTAGAAAGGGTGAGTTATTAGCATTAACACTCTATTCTAGCCAGGATATTATTTAATCAGTTTTTTTACCAAATAAATTCCTAGTGCTCACACTAAATACGATTTTTTTTTAATTTTTTAAGATCATATATGGTTAGCTACATTATTTTCTTTTGCACCTATTTATAAGACTATAGGCACTTAAATACAATTAATAATTACGAAACTCTAGATGATTTAAATATATGTGTTTCAAGAATTTGTATCCTTAAGGGAAAAACAGAGTGAACTAAAATAAGGTTAAGGACATAAACATCTGAATTAACCTAGTGATGATAGTATTGTATTCAATTTTTTGAAGTTCATGATTGATGTTAAGAACCGGTAGTTGGAGTCTTTAAGGTATGACAGAACAATATTCTCTCCCTGCACGATTATCTTTCAATTTAAAGAACTTGGACTATTTTTCATACTATGTAGAGTTGAAGACTATAAATTACATTTAGAAGCAATAAGAATCATATTTTTATTTTTTTAATAACTACTTTAAGGCACTTACATGCAAAACCATTATTTTACACCTGATGACTTTAAGTTATGTAAAACAATAATACTTCCTGTAATGCTAGATGGGAGAGGAACCAATCTTGATTAAATTAATAGCCTTTTAGCAGATTTCAGCTACTGAGGTTGTACTCATGACGCCATTTTTGAAAAATGTCCATCGATCCTACCCAGTAGATGACAAAAATGTCCGTTCAAAACCGTATATGTATGTATGTATATATATATAAACGCTCAAGCGATTGCAATTTTTATCTGATTGTTACCAAACTCGATATTTAAACGTTGTATGTAAAAATCAATATCTAGTTGGTTAACAGCTGAAATCAGGGATTTCGAAGATTCCAAATGGCTCCTTTTTATACGTCTGACCGAAAAGTGCACAAAGGCAGTCATATAGCCAATTTAATTTCCTGTAAGAGTTGTTATATATGAATATTCGTTATCAAGAATATTAACCGCGATACTTGGATTTCTTAGTTTTCAGCCTTCAGAAAACCCCCGCTCCTACTCGTGTCATATTAGTAAAAAGCTGTTGTAGCGTGATTCAAATCATTCTAAGATTAAATACTGAATTTAATTAATTTATTTCTGGTAGTAAGAGTCCCTTTTTATGTGAGATACATGTGAATTCGGAGAGTGATGAGGTCATAAATTAAGATTTTACGTTCTAACTCGAAAATGTTTATTTGACCCATACCTTATTCGATATTTAACTTTTTCTGTCAACAATAATGATAATGTTTGTTACTAGCGGAAATCGGACATGGAATAGTGGGAGGGAGGATTCGAAAATTCAAAATATACTCATTATAATGAGTTGGATCGTAAAATATTTTAAAACCAATCTGGTTCAACTATCGATAGGCTACAATTGTTGATCTATGCATCAACTCATCAATCTCATGCTCGTATTTCAAATACTAATGAAGTTACTCGTACTTCCTTATTGATAACCATTAGCCAACCACCCCAACCCCATCTGTTTCTCTTTTTTTTTAGGTCAAGAATATGTGCACATATACACTAGCTTCCCTCAACAGCACAGGGGAAATCTGCTTAGTTTATATAGCCCCAGCGTTTGGGACTTTTTGTTTTTGTTTATGAATCTACATGATTGAAGATTAAGTTGTACCTGGCTACTCGAAAGATATTTTACCGAGACTAGTGGTTTAGAAAATATAAGATTTTCCTCCCATTTATTGGACTTCTCATCGCTGTATTAAGTTCAAATCCTGGCATAGCATTTGAAACTTGACTTAGCAACAAAGGTCATGGAGCATTGAGGATGGACTTCCCAACAAGCTGTGGCAGGCCATGGATGGGGAGCCAAAAATATCAGGTTCAGTAAATAAAAAGTTTCCTTGCCTTAATCTCTTTATTAAATATTGCACTAGAAGTTTAGAAGTTTCGTGTTTAGTATGCCCATTTCTTAAGGGGCTTAAAAATATTCCTACTAGAGAAGTGCACTACTTGTTTACTACATGACAGGCCATTGAACGGTCTTAAGAATAATTTAAGGTCGACGAGCACATTTCAAGGGGGGGGGGATTAAAGCCCCAGAAGAGGTTACATATCGGCCACGAAACCCTCAAGAGAAACCTAAAATATAGATATTTTAAGGTGAAGAGGAATTTTATTTTCAGACCTTGGCAACAAATTAATAAGATATAATCAAATAACTGGGATACAATTAGCTCGTAGAAGAAAATATTATTATTTTTATTAACATATAATGAGTAAAAAATAACTTATACATAGAGAGTTTCAGAGATGCATAGAGAAAGGAGCTACTCTTTGAAGGACAGAGAGGGAAGGGCATATACATACAAAACAGAGTTGAGCAGTTAGATTATAAATGTAATGAATGACTCAGTTTTGCGTGATACGGTGACTACTAGCGATGCATAAAAGAATAAATATCACTACTGAATAAGCGTGAGATGAGTGACAGGATAAGGCATAAGCTCAGCGTGTGCATTAAACGCGCCATATATTGCTAAAGAGTGACTGCCTTAGGCGAAGACTTGTACAAGAAAGCCGAACGTACATCGTGGGCAATATAAAGAAGTAGCTACATTAATATTTCAAGCGACTACGTTTCTCAATGCCTACGTTTCTTAATGGGGAAGGGCTCCGGACCCAGTGTCATGAAACTAAACACTTATAGTCATTATCTGAATGTACACAATGACTAGCACATTATGACACTATTTGTTATACAATTTGAAGTGTCACATACATGCAATACAACAGCTGGTGGGCATCATGATAATGTCTCCAGCTAATCCATATGCTTAGCCTAATTTAAAATTTTTCAGATTTCCCTTGAGCGAAATTAGCTACTGAGGTCGTACTCATGACGCGATTTTCGACAAATTTCTTCAAATGTCCATCGATTTTACCCAGATGACTAAAATGAGTTTCGTACAAAATTAGATATAGATATATATATATATATATATATATATATATATATATATATATATGTATATGTATAGGTCAAGTTCGTTAATGGCTGAAATCGGACCATTGGGAGGGGGTAGGGTTAGAGGGAAGATTTTCGAAAATTCAAAATATCTCCGTTAACATAGGTCGGATCAAAATATGGTATATTACCACTCTTATTACAAAATAAATGTACTATAATTATTGTTATATACATTTATTCTCTATCTTGAGTATTAACTAAGATATTTGAATTTTGTAGCCTTCAGCAAACCCCCACTTCTACTCATGTTACATATAAAATACCCTGTTATGTAATAAACCACATTATTCGAAGCTTAAATCCCATAAATTGTTTTCAAGCGACCTTTATTATGGGATATAAATGCAAATATGTTATCGTGACCCCCCCCCCCTCCTTTTTAAGTTCTTGTACTACAAAAATTTGATTGATTGAAATAAAAAGTATTCTGATCCATTATAAATTGCAGTACTAGATATAGTAGACAGTTTACAATAAAATAAATATGTTATATTATGATGTATTTCCTCAATTGTTTTTCTTTTCTGTGAGACGTTGGCACAGTTGTTTGTTTACGTTTCATGAGCTTCCCTTCTGGAATTTTATTATTATCGTTTGTATTTATTCACTTGATGTTGGCGTTGCTATTGTGTTACCATTATGTAGATTAATCTATTGTTAAATATCAACAGGGAAATCTGTTTAGTTTACGCAGCCCCTGCGTGACGGACTTTAAACTCTATAAACACAAATCCTACTTTGGCCGTTTGATTTTACCGCTATGATATTATTGACTATTTACTATCCCCTTTATTAACTAGAGGTTACCCCATCTACAATCAATGTCAGGTATTCTGTAACTTGTCCGTCACATGGAATGTCAAAGGAAATATAATTTAAGGCCATCGATAGGTCAGTTGTCCATCGAATCGAGTGTAGTATACACGATCTGTGGCTGACAGGGTTCCTGTAAATAGATAATGTAATTTACAATAAGTATTTATGGCGAGTAGAATTTCGTTCAGAAAGCCAAGCACCCGAGCGAGCATTGTTCAGTCCAAGAGCAATCATGAAGCTCCAAGTTGACTTCATGTTTTCAGCACCATACATACATATTCCCTGATGTCTGGTATCAAATATATATTTTGAGTCCACTAATCATTCATTACCTAAAATATTTTCCCTGATACATGCTTTATATATATATATATATATATATATATATATATATATATATATCCGCTCCCCCATTGCCCAGAGCTTCCATCTTGCCGGCTCAGTACAAAATACATGCAAATCAAATTTTATATATATATATATATATATATATATATATATATATATATATGTATATATATATAGATATATATATATATATATATATATATATATATATATATATATATATTATAGGATTTATTTGGCAGTATATAACAAAAATTAATGACAATTGTTTTAAACAGTTGTCATATTAGCCGATTTCCCTTATCTATAAAAAGGGAAATCAGCTATTGAGGTTGTATTGCAGAAAAATGTCTTCAAAGGTCCATCGGAACCAACTTAGTAGATAACGGAAATGAGGTCCGTTCAAAATTATATATATTTATATTATTACAAAACTCAATATTTAATTGTTTTATGTTAAAAGAAAGATCAGGTTCATTAAAGGCTGAAATCTGATCCCACTGTGAGGGTGGGTTTAGAAGGGAGGAATTTCGAAAATTCTTAATATCTCCGTTATTATGAGTCGGATCAAAAAAAGTATAGAATCCATCTTATTGCAAATTTAATGCTCTATATAGGATGATATGTTCTTTATTATTTTTGTTTTTTCACTATCTTGATTATTAACCGAGATATTTGCATTTTACTTCCAAGGCTTTCGGCCTTTAGTAAACCCGCCCCGCCCCACCCACCTAAAAATTTCATATTATCAACAAGCTGTTACCTTATGAAACACATACTTTGAATACCAAATATATTTTTCATTGAACTTTTACTTCTTGAGATAGATGCAAATACGTGAAAACCGTGTGAATCAGCTTACGTTAGTTTCCTCTGCGTGACGGACTTGGTTATGAGTGTGCCCCGGTTTTTTCATTTTTCAGCAATTTGGATTATCACTCAAATGATTTGTCTATTAGTGGGGATAATTATTTAAATATGTTTTAAAAGTATGTTCTTAATTGAGTGAATGTTAACTATATGTCATACGAAGTTTTTGACTCATCACTGTTAAGCCAATTACAGGTTTTAATCCTATATTAATTATTTATATTTTATTGTAGATCTATTCAGTCAGCATACTTCCATTTATTCAATTTATTTTTTATTAATGTGAAAATAATGTATTAAATGATGAATAAATTGATTTTACGCATTTTTTTGTAACTGGGGTAAGTGGTAATTAAGAAACGAATGTTTGTCATGTTGTCCATTCATTTGAGTATGTTTCGGTTGAAAATATGTCTATCGTTTATAAATAATTTTCAATAAAATTATAAATTGTAATCCTTGAAAAAACTGGATACATTACATATATTAGCTGAAAAAAATGATGCTGATATCAATTTGTGCCAATCTTTTAACCGATAGCCACATGAAACTCTTCAACTGCATTTTTTGATTACTTCTTGTACGAAGTTCGAAAAATTTCGATTTTCAATAATTTAAAATGGCATGGAGCAAAACATTTTGTTTATTTATTTTAATATGATATTAAATACAGATATTATTATTAGGAATGTTTTTTCACCAGCAACCAAGGAAAAGGCGCGAGGGCGAACTAGCGGTGGTTTGATGATGACTAACTACGTATTAACAAATATTGAAATTTTAGATATATCAGCTCGTTGGATATTGTTTAGATTTTAATTACAATAATTTGGTAATAGTTATCATATTTGTTTATTTTAGCAGATTCCATGATGTTATTAACACTTCATCCTGAGATGATCTAATGCTACTTTATAAAAATATTGCCAGTGTGGTTAAATTAATCAAAGGTCATCATTATTAGCTTTGTAGCATAATCATATTTTTTATGATTAAATTTTTTAGCAGATTTCCCTTAAGGGAAATCAGCTATTGAGGTCGTACTCATGACGCGAGTTTCGAGAAATTTCCTCAAATGTCCATCGATCGTACCCAGGAGATGACAAAAATGAGGTCCGTTCAAAATGATATATATATATGTGTGTGTGTGTGTGTGTGTGTGTGTGTGTGTGTGTGTGTGTGTGTGTCTGTTAACGCGTCTAGCGGTCGCAATTTTTGTTTGATTGTTACCAAACTTCATATTTAATCGTATTATGTAAAAAGAAAGATCAAGTTCGTTAATGGCTAAAATCGAACCAGTGGGGGGGGGGGTTAGAGGTGGGATTTTTAAAAATTCGAAATATCATTTTTCAGTTTTCAGCCAACAGCAAACCACCACTTCTACTCATGTTGCATACACAATACTCCGCTTCATAATAAATCACATTAGTCGAAGTTTAAATACCAAAAATTGTATTCAAGAGACCTTAATTAAACGAGATACATGCAAATATGTCCCAGTGACCCCCCCGTCTTTTGGATTTAGGTTTTGGACTACAAAAATTTGATTGATTGAGATAACAATTATTCTGACTCATTATTAATTACAGTACTAGATATAGTGAATAGTTCTCAATAAAATTAATATGTTATATTCTAAAATATTTGAGTAATTGTTTTTCTTTCCGGTGTGAGGCGGGCATAACCGTTTCTTTACATTTCTAATCTAACGCTACCTGTCGGCAGGTTATTGAAATTGGATGAAACATTTCTTATTTCCGTTTGTATTTATTCACGGTGTTGTTGTGTTACCGGTAAGCATATTTATCTATTACTAAACTTCACGAGGGAAATCTGCTTAGTTTACGCAGCCCCTGCGTGACGGACTTTTTTGTATTTATTATTTTTATCGTTTAGAAAGGTTTTTTTTTTAATTCAAAAACTTGTTATTAATTACATATAATCAATAATTGTATCATGAAGCAACTAGTACAGATTAACATAATTGTATAAGATCAACCCCAATTGCATGGGAATAATCCTGTAAGCACTTGTAAATAAAATCTAATCTATTTTAATAGGATATTATTTTTCCAAGTGGCCATAGATCACACCACAGAAAATCGACTCCTAAACAGAAAAGTCAGTCACGCAGGGCCGTACGTGAGCCGAACAGTTACGGCCGAACTATCTTTTGGCGGGAAACCCATTCGTCTGTTAGCCACTACATTTAATAAAAATGCAAATATCTCGGTTAATATTCAAGATAGAGAATAAATGTATAGAACAATATTTATAGTAAATTCAACCCGTCCCAATTAGCCTGAGTTGCAAAAAGTGGACGTTAATAAATAATAATAATAATAATATAGTAAATTCAATTTGCACTAGGATTGTTTTAATACTTTTTTGATCCGACTTATGGTAACAAAGATATTTCGAATATTCGAAAATCCCCCCTCTAAACCCCCCTTCACACTGGTGCGATTTCATCCATTAACGAACTTGATCTGTCTTTTTGTATAAAACGTTTAAATATCGATTTTAGTAACGATCAAACCACTAAAGCGTTAACAGACAAATATATATATATATATATATATATATATATATATATTCGTCATCTCCTGGGTAGGATCGATGGACATTTGAAGAACTTTTTCGAAAATCGCGTCATGAATACGACCTCAATAGCTTATCTTCCTTAAGGGAAATCTGCTAATAAATTGGAGGTCCGACTTTGTGGAGGGGTCAATATTTTCAATGCAGTACTCTATAATCATGAAATTTATTTTAAGGAAGTAGTTATACCTTTTCTCGGGAAGTGGTTGGATTAAAAGTAGCGAAAAGTGGTATGTGGTTTCGGTTTAGAGAGGAGAGATTAACCTGTCAATTCGGTGAAGAGGCAATTTTGGCGGGAAGAGACTGGGGCAAACTGTAGATAAAAGAGGCCGAGACTATATGAAGAGCGGCCACCGGCGGAGTCCCCGGCAAGACAATAGGCCACTGAAACTGTCTCCGCTATTATATGTGGCTTCATTAGCCCCTCTTATCATCTGCCTCCATCTTCCACACGTCCTTCTCCTTATCAGATCCTTTCCCCTCCCTCCCACTACCCTCCCTCCGTCTTATCGCTACTGTCATTACAGCCCAATTCTACTTCCCCTCCATAAGGCAGGCGAGTTAGCCGGGGCCATCAAAGTTTATCCATGAATAGCACCATTGTACTAACTTGCATGTATCGAACTCAGTAGAGATAAGTCCGCTCTAACTTCTCCTTACATCACCGTCTGCAATAGTGATGGCTATGTCCACTCTCGTCTTAATGATAATTCAATTTGAAATAAATAATGAAACCTCCTTGTGTAATAATTATCTGAGGAATGATTTTTATGAAAAATGTAACCTTGTCACTGAATTTTACTGAATCAATTTTTATGACTCACAAATGTTTATTGAGTTATTAGGGAATAATTTAAAATCTCAAGTAAGTTTTATTTATTTAATGCATTGAATAGCATATCCTGAACAAAAAAATATCTTCCAATTAGCCTTAGTAGTCAAACTAATAATAAATTTTTAATAATAATAAACATTTTAATAATTATCAACATGTAATATTATTATTATTATTCGCAGGCTGCAAAATACTGGCAAGGACAGAATTAAGCATGCCTAAAATTATTGAGGCGGTATAAACCTAAAAGTTGCTTATTCAATTTTTCATTTGATTCCAACGTAAATTAATTTATGCTACAAATAAATAATTCTTTGAGCAAAGAATAATTTAATTCGAATATCGCGTCCATCTTATCCGACTAAGCCTAATTGGGACAAGTAGCGTTCCTTTACTTTTCAGGTTGGATCGAAAGATTTTCTTTGCCAAATCTTTAAGCAAGTGAATTGTCAAGTCAATGTAGGAAATCTAACTTATGTTTCCATGAGAAATGATAACAATACCTTAGCAAATATGGCAAATCTGAGCAATCATAATCAAAGATTAAGCAACTTATCAGCATCAGAGAGCTCACTCCGATCCCTGCTGTTCCTGGTCATGGAAATCAGGTCTCAACATTTATATTTTGACTGTTAAAAGACATGCACATCCACTGCCAAGGCCGGAATAATGTTTTGTGGTTGAATGAATGGAACTAAGAGAAGATTTGTAAAAGTTCATAAAATGGAAGATTCAGACAACTTTTTTTATGCGTTGTGCCAACCATGGATTCAGTAGCAAGCATTGCAAATTCACCATAAAATTTATGCTTTTCACGTATTTCGGGACTCTTGTATAATTAACATCTTACTGTAATACTATATGAAAGGCTATATAAACAAGGTTCTGTCACCCAGTATGCATTATTTGTTCAGAGGAAGCCTTGTATCAAATATTTTATTATCGAAAATTGCTTTGGAACTTTTAGTCCAAGTGGTACTTCTTTGAAACTTTTTTTTTCCGTAACAGTGGCAAGATTCTAAGTGATCATAAACAAGCTAAAGAAAAAAAGCACCTACATTATCGACGTAATTTAAAGACATTGCATTTAACACGAGAGACAATCAAACTAAAAATTATTTATAACATTGATGGAGCGAGCGGATGTTAAATGACAGCCTGTGGGATGCGGTATCTCAATTGATATAGACACTTGACTGGCATTCAGTCAGAAGTGATTAATATTTGATTTAGCACTGTTCGTATATTCTAGATTAGGCCAAATGTCTATTCATCCAACATTAAATATTCATTTCATTACCTAAGTCGGCATTCCATAAAAGCATTAGCACTAATGTTAATAGTTAAAGCCAGCATATAGCAGGCACATATTAGTACCAAGTTACATTCATTATTAACAGTCATTATAAATAATGAACTTAAGAGTGTCTAGGACAAACCTCTGTCTACATTTCAATGATGATTCCTTTAGAATATAAATTAGCATGTCATCGGACTTGCTATGTTAAACATTTTAAGAGATAATTAAAAAAAAAAGTCATTTAATGTATATTATAATTTTAAATGCAATTAGATATACTAATACCAATCTACTTACGAAATTCCGATAAGCTGAAGGCGTTTGATTAACAAGTTGTTTTCAATGCTAACTTATAAAGAGATACATTTCGAATTGAAATCCTTTGATTCCCATGACATACAGAAATAATATAATGACTAGTGTCTGAGTCAATAATCTCAATTCTGCTGCAATTCAAATAATCTAGTTTAACTTTGAAGAATTAAGTTAATTAAAACACACTGCCAAATATCTGTAACTAAGATAAGCTACCTCAATACTTTATTTGCTATAAAAAAACTCACTAAATTAAATTTATTTACTGAAAGTTAATCTCATATAATATGAGATACTAGTCTCATATTCAAGAAAAAACGGAGCATAAAACTGTCCGTTCTAGCTCCAAGCTACTAAAAACCTATAATAATAAATATACTTTAGCTAATTAAAATACCTATTTGGTTGTTTTTTTTAATTAAATAAGTGATAGTGGGCAATGTGCTTTGCTGAAGATTAGTTTAATACTTTGAAAATCTGAATTTTCTGTTGTGGTACATCTATATTTCGAAAATGATAATAACATGCACTATAGCCGATATCCCTTTCAACTGCAGTGCTACTACGTGCATTATGGCATAATATGTGTTTCAAGGAAATATCTCCTTGGTTCTCATCAAAACGTACATACTTAGTGATTGCTTTATATACGAAAATTATTCCGTAATACAATGAGATCTTAGGAATAGCTGAAAATTCTTTGCAGATATTAAATAAATCGAGTTTCCTATGATACCCGAATAAAGTATATTGCTGTTATTTTTCCCTAATTAGTTTCAGTAACCGCAGTGACAAATGTCAAGATTTGAATACGTTGCTGTAACTTCTGGCTCAGAGGCTATTTCGAAAGAGGCCTTGAGATGCTGGAGGAATAAGGCAAGCAATGGTTCGGCTTGAAAGGCGAGTTTGGGAAATATTATTTTGCTATAAGGTTTAGAGAGTTATCGTGGATCTCTTGAGGGCCCCCATAACGGGGTTTGGTCACGAATTTGGCGAATGCACCATTGTCCGCTCTTCTCCCATCTACACGTGTATCTTGCCCGCTCGCTCCTGACGAGACGTCGGCAAAAAGAAACGGTCTTTGCTCTTCGCTTTGATCCAATCTGAGCTTACTGAAATATTTGTTTTGTACAAAAGGGCAAAAGGTTTCAAATTGCTTTAAATGGGATAATGTTGGGTTGCAGCTTCTTGTTGGAAGTGAATGGGCATTCCACAGGCGAATAAGAAATCCTCTTATTCCTTGCAAGAGATTAAACTCTTCATTTAGCTTGCAATATATCAGTCAAACTATCAGAGCTATCAGTTTGGAATCTTTAAACAACCTGCTAATTAACTATCCTTTAAAATGAACTCATTATTTGAAACATAGAATTCTGTTCCTTGGATGAGAGTGCCCTCATTCGCAATTAGTGTCTGATGCATCTTCTAGTCTATCTAATCTTCGGTTTGCTGTTGGTTCAAAACCAATCGTATCAGAGGCCCCTGGTGAAGTACTGCTGGCTGTGCTTAATACCATCATCTCGTTTCTCATAATAGGTCCGACTTTTTGAAGAAACATCTCCCACACTTACTATTGTAGCTATCTCAGTTGTGCACTGAATTGTTTTTTAGTTTTAATATAGATTAGTACAATTTGTCATAACAACTTTTATTATATATGTTTACAATTGTTAAAGCAATTCTGAGTGTGGACTAAAACCGTAGAGAACAGAAATACAATGAAAGAATAGATGTTAATCACTTTTTGAAGCTTTCCACAGGAATGCATGAAGTAAGTATGTTATTATTATTATTTATTAACATCCATTGTTTGCTACTATGGATAATTAGGACGGGTTATCTACAGGTTACCACCCTTTTCTAGCCAGGGTGGGACTAAGGATTTTATACAATGTGTTAGTCACTAAATAAATTCGTATTGCTCAGGCAAAAATCGAACTCAGCACTCTAAGTTTACAATGTGCGAGCATGGCCAACGCTTTAATATATGGCGAAGATGAGCCCCAAACATAGTATAGTAACCGAGTGAAGTGGGTTTCACATGCACTAGAAAATAGTAGCAGAGAAGTAGAAAATTAATATTTTAAACCTTCTTCTTCGGGCTTGTAATTATATACCGTCAAATATAAAATTCAAGCATGTCACACAGATACTAAGCAGATGTCCCACATGCTGGTATGACACACTAATAATTTCAACCACCACTATCTCCCAATATATTCTCTATTTCTAAGCCAAAATTCGATGAGTAGTAGGGGGAGCTTACTGAAGGCTGACAACAAGAATGTACTAATAACTCGCTTAATATTTGAGTTAATAGAAAATTTGTATAACACAGCAAGCATTAATAGTTTAACAGGATTGGTTTTATGACAATTTTCGATCCGACTCATAATAACAGAGATATTTTGAATTTTTAAATTCCCCTCTCTAAGCAGGGGAGGGGGTGGGGCTGGAAAGATGGAATTTGAAAATTCCGGGTCTGATTTCTAGGACAGAAATTGAATCCGGTTCAATATTAAGCTCATTTATTACTCTAAAGGAAATGTTTAATATTTTGACTGCCAACACTTACTTTGGTAAATAACGATTGAGTAATAATGAAATACACTTACGGCTTTACTAACGAATGTGATATGAAAACCTGATAGTTTATGTTGTTCTTATGACACTATACCGTGGGGTTACAAGTGAAACATTTCAATTTTGGCACAAGTCAAAATTATCAAATTCCGGCTTTTTATTGCTTCTCTACGAGAAAAGGGTGATTTTTCTACTGGCGAAACCCGAAATCACCAGTGGTTTAAGTTAATTTCCTTTGCATACCTTAGTACCCAAAACGGTAAAAGAAAAAAAAATCTTTGAACAGAGATTTCACAAAATCGTTTTTTTTTTTGGAGGGGGGGTAGGGAACTATAAAATTACGTTAAATCACGCTCTAATACATATGAGTCACATCGATGTGGAGTATGCTACAACCATTTTAGGTGTTTACATAGGCCTATATTAAATCGCAATCTTTTATATATATATTTATATACATATATATATATGTATATATATATATATATATATATATATATATATTAACGGTGTTAACGGAAATGCCAATGATACTGTTAATTAGACTATATTAAACTATACAATGTGCATTAATCACCTCTTCGTGGAATATTCTCAATGACATAAATAAATAAGAGCAGTATGAGCTCTTCTAGTGTCCTTTTCGTCAATTTTTTCAGAACTTTACCTTAATTTTTCAAGCGATGCATGAATTATTTTGATTCTAAACCATTTACATCTCATACAAATTTGACCTTACTTCGTGCTACTAAGGCTTGTTGGGGCGAGTTATCCATAGCTCAACACCATTCTCTAGAAGTTTTATTCGGAGAGAGTCATGAGACAGTCTAACCCACGACTCAAATTTAGCCAAGTTTATAAGGTGAAAGTCAAACCATTAAAAACAGTGCAATATATTCTTCTTCGTTAACAATCATGCATTTTTGTTAACGAACTTCAGGATTGATAAATATGATTTATGATATGAGATGTTTGAGGGTAAGAGTAAGAAGTGTAATGTGAGGACGATTAGAAACGAAGCAATCCCAGATTCTCCAATGGATTATCAGGGGAAGAAACGAAGCGTATAATTGAATGAAGCTACATCCAGAAATATTGTAGTAGGCCAGCACATATATTAGCAGCCGTAATGTTCTTACTCCTCCGCTCGTCCCATTATTTACCTCTGTCACTTCATCAGAAGCCGGGACCCTTTAAATTAACCCCTATCTGCCCTAAATCTTAATACTCCACCTCTTACCTTCTGATTTATGGGGCAATTTTCGCTGCACATAAGAAGGCGGGAGGAAAACGGAATAGGACTAGGGCAGAAGGAAAAATTCGACTAAAGAATTACGGGTAACAACGGGAAGAAGAAATAAATGAAATCTACCAACGACCTGTCTAGAATGTTACAGGAAACCAGCAAGGTTATGTAATGAAAAGACAACCCTTTGCTAATTTCTGCTTGGAGTTATCTTTACCCTCAGCTAGCTTTGCTAACTTTTCATATTCCAGTCGGTCTTTGGTACATCTTTTATGGTTATCCATATATTACCTTATGCTTTTTGATATATTACAACACAGTTAAATGGCAATTATTCATTTTATAAACAACTACTCCAAACATGTATTTTTAGGAAACTTGTTATTTATAAGTCCCTTAATTTAAAATAATATTTTTAGATGATTATTTCCTGGACGTTATGGGAGACAGTATTAAATCATCTCTAGTTGTATTTGCAAATAACTTCTTGAAATTTGCATGCTACAGCAGACAAAACTTATAAATCATTATTATGTTATGTATTTATTAATACATGTATTAGTACTACTAATTATGTATTAGTTATTTATTAATTAATAACCTTTTACTGTCGAGACATCTTTTCATTTTCTTTTAATATAGTATGAAATATACTAATTAGTGTTTAACTCCAACATAAAAATATGTTTAAAGCCCTTGGATGCATTTCTAAAATCAACCTGTGTATCTAATACTGAACAATATTAAGGGTATGAATTTATTTATTAAATTAGTTACATTATCTACCATAAAAGTAAGTGAACTAAAATCCTTTTTATGTATTTGAAAGGACGTCTATAGTTTTAAACCAGCCAATGTAATTTAAAAGAAATTACTACCTTTCATCAGTAGTCCCTAATTATTTTGCAATACAATATAATCCTGAGTGCCTTATAGAGCGTAGCTGGAGATTGAAATATGTGGTGGTCCATTTGGACTTCCAAAACACTAATCGTTGTTTAAAGAAACAATTGGATCCCAGTGTTCTCTCCGTTTGTGCCACCATCAATTTTGACATTTTTTTTATTATTAGTCGTTCGAAATATCTTTCATTACTTTTAATAATTTCAACAATGTTTTTTTATTTTTTCAAACCACAAATTTTGTACTGGCCTTATTTATTAATATCACGTTGGCATCCAAAGCTTCCAAGTTTGGGTAAGTTTATTTGGATTCAAAAGTGATCATTACAAATAATACTCGTAAAATAACTTGAAACTACAGATATTGCTCAAAAGTGAAGAAATTATACGTGTAGCCACTTGTTGTTCAATGATATTTAATATTATCATTCTTTTAGAATGATCCTTATATGAATTAATTAAGATTGTGAATAATCCTGATCTTGTAATTTGTACCCTTGATGATGATGATGAAATTGTTCCTATAAATGATGTTTTTCATCCAAAAAGCTGTTCTTTTGGGAATCTGTGAATTATGGTTTAGAAAGTTATTATAATTTCAATATATTTTATATTCTAATTAAATTATAGTTTCTTTCTAATTAATAATAATGATAAACCCGTTACCATGCCCCATCCATAACAACTCGGAACATGAAGTGGTTTTAAGTTTAAATAATATCAAATATTAAACAAAACTTTACTAAATGTATTATTTAGTATGTGTTATTATTTTTATTTAGTTACTATATCCTACTTTTTCCGCTTTATCTGGTGTTCCTACTCTTAATAAAATAAAATAATAATAACATATGAGCCCCAACAGAATTGCTAAAAGATTTGAAGAAGATACAACGTGCTACTAGAAAAGGTGATGTACTTAGAATAATCTGATGCTATGTAAAGAAATTTATTAATTGGCCAAAGCAATGCCATTTAACATTTAATGTAATTAAATTGAATTCATTTGTTTTGAAGGCTCAAATTTCGCAGGCTAGATTTTTTTACATATTATGTTTACACTGAAAATATAAATTGAAGGTACTATTAATCATTTCCTCTTAACTAAACTCGGTGTGCAGTATTAAGTAAATTTCCATATACATTTTAGGTGTAGTCATCTAACCTCTGCTATATCTGCTAAACGGAATGTTCGTGCTATAGTCTTGTAAATATCAGCTGTACAGGTAAATACCTGATTCTAGCACAGCCGAAGGTCTGCTATCTCGTGTATGCTAGGCTATAATTGGCAAGGTAAACTATTCAGTTTTCTTATACACTTCTGACTTCTGCAATTCTAGCTCCTTATTAATTTCTTAATATTTACATTGTTTTGTTCTTATTCTGTTGGTAAGTATATTTTTTAAAAAGCAATCTTAATTTCAGGAAAAACGTCAAACAATAAAATCAAGAGTATCATTACTACACCAAGTATAACCTCATTAGACCACTAGCACGTAGGAATAGCGGCGGGGTTGTTTACTCGAAATGCATACAGCACGCCCGGGAAATAATACGCTAGTCAGGTGCACGAGTACTCCTTATGTCATATTTTCGCTGAATTGCTTAGACCTACTTATAGCAGATTTCCCTTAAGGGAAATCAAAAATTCGTACTCATGACGTGATTTTTGATAAATTCCTTCAATTGTCCATCGTTCCTACCTAGTAGATGATGAAAATGAGGCTCGTTCAAAATTCTTCATAAGTTCGTTAATGGCAGAAATTGAACCAGTGGAGAGGGGGGGGGTGTAGAGAGGGAATTTCGAAAATTAGAAATATCTCAGTTATTATATGTCGAATCGAAAAATTGTGTAGAAGCAATCTTATGGCAAATAAAATGTACTATTAATATCGTTCATACATGTATTCTCTATCATTAGTATTATCGGAGATATTTGTATTGTTTAGATTTCAGCCTTCAGTAAACCCCCACGCCGACTCATGTCATATTTGCCATAAGCGGTTATATCATGATCCACGTTATTCAAAGCGTAAATACCAAATATTGTTTCAATTGACATACATGCAAACACGTAGTGTGATGACGTCATTAATTAAGCTTTTGCGCACGAGAATAGAAAATATTTCTTTCTTCTATACGATACTCGATATTTAAGTATTTCATTACACACTAAAGTCATCATGTTAGTTAATGGCTGAAATAGGGGGAGGGAATAGGGGTGGTTTACAGGGAAGGGAGGGGAGGATTTTGAAAATTCAAAATATCTCCCTTTTTATGAGTCTTATCGCAAAATGTTGTAGAACCAATCTTCTTAAGCTATTGATGCTCTACAATTGTTGTTCTATTCATTTTTTCATACATATTTTAAGCGGGCTATTTGTACTTTCTTGTTTTCAACTTTCAATAACTCCCCCCAAACTTATTATTATCTGGTTTTTACATAGAAATAGAGTATATTTGATGAGATGAGATCACCAGTGTGTTATACCAGCACGTGGGAAATTTGCTCATTTTAAGCAGCCCCTGTGTAACGGACTTTTTCTCTTGAGCTAGTTCTTTTCTTAAACCGTTAAAGATTTTGCATTAATTTGATAAAAATGTTTTCACATTTTTACCAAATTTTCACATATTCTTATTTCAATTACTTATAAGTCTATTTCAATAACATGGTAGCGAAATATATGATTCAATTGACAAGTTAGCAAAGGAAGCAGCTCAAGATACAAAAAGTCCGCCGCGCAGGAGCTGCGTAAACTAAGCAGATTTCCCATGTGACGTTTTACAATAGAGAAATCTGCATACTGGTAAAACAATACCAGTTTCAGGTTAGAGATTTTTCAGTTAATTAAAATAAATTCCCAACTGAAACGGCTTCTGAATTGTAAGAATAATTTATATTTTAATAACTCAAATTTTAGTAGTCCAAGAACTAAAGAAGGGGGGGGGCGGATGAACAGAACGTATTTGCATAAATCTCACAAAGTAACAAAGGTAAGGTAAGGTTAGAAACGACAGGTAAGGCTAGAAGAAGCTTCCACCTGAGCCGAGTACTGGCGGAAATGGCCGAACTATACCCGACCACAGACTTCATAAAATGCAAATATCTCGGTTAATATTCAGGATAGAGAATAAATGTATATAACAATATTTATAGTAACTTTAATTTGCAATAAGATTGATTCTGTACAATTTTTCGATCCGACGTATAGGAACGGAGATATTTTGAATTTTCGAAAATCCTCCCCTCTAAACCCCCCCTCCCACTGGTCCGATTTCAGCCGTTAACGAACTTGATCTTTCTTTTTACATAAAACGACTAAATATCGAGTTTGGTACCGATCAAATAAAAATTGCGACAAATATATATAACAGACAAATATATATATATATATATATATATATATATATATATATATATATATATATATATATATATATACAGTTTTGAACGGACTTCATTTTCGTCATCTACTAGGTAGGATCGATGGACATTTGAAGAAAAACTTCGAAAATTCCGTCATGAGTACAACCTCAATAGCTGATTTCCCTTAAGGGAAATCTGCTAAAATCATTCCAGAAATCTCTCTTACCACTCTCATATATTGAAAAAGACTTACGTACCAACACAATACAAAGTGGGACAGAGAATGGACGACATGTAACAAATCTTACAGCTTTCATCAATACATACCAAATATAACTCACAACAACTACAACACAATTGCACCACAACCATCACAAATTCACACAATTTCTAAGAGAACATGGACAGACAGGACATTATTTAACAAGATTTAAAATTCAAGACAATGACAAATGTATTTGCGACTCACAGACAACACAAACGATTTTACATATACTTTATGACTGTTCGACATTTAATCAGAATAGGTCAAATTTAATTATGAACATAATTTTAAAAGGAGGTAATTAGCCAGAACCACCCCATATTATATTTGACAAATATAATAAAGAACTTATAAGTTTATCAAAAGTGCGTATAGATATGGATTTAGCAAAAATACATTAGAATGTAAACTTCATTGTGAGGAATGGGAATCATAATTCAATATATTTACTTTACATAGACTCACAAATTAAACAGTTGAGATTAACTTTAATTGATGTGTTGTTTTTTTTGTTTTGTTTTTTTTTATTTATTTTTTCATTTCATTTACTAATTTTATTTGTAATTAAATTAATTATTTTAATATTTTCTTTTATTATTATTTTTTTATATTATATTTGAGTAGATAGTTGATTAACGTGTATATATTGTAAAATAAAAATGTATTTTAACATAATCATACACGTCATATGCCATGTGGCAATGGAACATGTATTCAAATAAATAACCCCTCATAGGGTTAGCATGAGGAGAAAAAAAATCAAAGTGTATTTCAACATTTTTTTTAAACATTGCACTCACCTCCTGGAGATTTCGGTAAATGGAATAAAAAATTTAGCAAAAAGAATTTTTAACCTAAAAAGTTGAGTAGGTAGCAGCACCCCCCGTGGTTCACTTGGTAAACTAACGTCAGACAGTGTCTCTTCTCCCTTTATTTATTAGGGTGGCTCCTTCTTGGGAGGTGGTCAGCCTTCCCTAACAAACTTGTACACACGTGTTCTGCATTCCCAACTTTCAGCCATTATCGTGTCTTCCTTAGGGCCACACCCAAACATCAACAAACTACACTTACCGACGAAGAGTCAATCTGCCTCACGATATATATGAAAAAGATGGATGCCCTAATAAGAAAATACTAACTCTTAATTTTTTTTTCTAATATTCCAAATTGTTTAATATGAGTTAGAACAATTTTGAATAGCAATTATACGATGAGACAGCGCTATGAGTTTAATGCATGTAATAATTGTGTAGTGTTTATTTGTAAGGGGATAAATTCAGTTCTGATCTAGCTATTTACGTGAGGTTTTTATGTTCTTTCTAAATTTTCTTTAGCTACTAAAAGCTAAATATTCAAATTACAGGATGTCAAAAACGTATTAAAAATCTCAATATACTTGATTGACATATTACAAGTTCCATTACCAAATGTATAAAAACATCCCTAAATGCCAACAGACTCGACTCAATACATTTAAGTGGCAAAAGTTGGTCTAATTACAGCTGATATCGGAAACCAGGTTCCAAGAGGTAACACGAATTAGGATCTGAGCTTGGAGAATCATTCACAATAATTGCACAGAAAGTCATGAGAGGTGCATTTAAGAAAATATTCACTTAAAAATTAAAAAAGTCCGTCACGCAGGGGCTGCGTAAACTAAGCAGATTTCCCTCGTGAAGTTTAGTAATAGATAAATATACATACTGGCAACACAACAACATCGTGAATAAATACAAACGGAAATAAGAAATGTTTCATCCAATTTCAATAACCTGCCGACAGGAAGCGTTGGGTTAGAAATGAAAACAAACGGGTCGGCCCGCCTCACACCGGAAAGAAAAACAATTACTGAAATATATCAGAATATAACATATTAATTTTATTGAGAACTATTTACTATATCTAGTACTGTAATTAATAATCAGTCAGAATAATTGTTATCTCAATCAATCAAATTTTAGTAGTTCAAAACTTTAAGACGGGGGGGGGGGGAGTCACCAGGACATATTTGCATGTATCTCGTATAATAAAGGTCTCTTGAATACAATTTTTGGTATTTAAACTTCGAATAATGTGATTTATTATGCAGCAGAGTATTGTTTACGTAACGAGTAGAAGTGGCGGTTTGCTGAAAACTGAAAAATGCAAATATCTCGGTTAGTATTCAAGATAAAGAATAAACTTAGATAACAATATTTATAGCAAAATTAAATTTGCAATAAGATTGGTTATATACAATTTTTCGATCCGATGCATAATAACGGAGATATTTCGAATTTTCGAAAATCCCTCCCTCTAAACCCCCCCCTCCCTCTGGTCCGTTTTCAGCCATTAACGAACTTGATCTTTCTTTTTACATAAAACAGTTAAATATCGAGTTTCGTAACGATTAAACAAAAATTGCGACCGCTAAAGCGTTAACAGACAAATATATATATATATATATATATATATATATATATATATAAATATAATTTGGAACGGACCTCATTTTCGTCATCTCCTGTGTAGGATCGATGGACATTTGAAGAAATTTTTCGAAAATCGCGTCATGAGTACGACCTCAATAGCTGATTTCACTTAAGGGAAATCTGCTAATAAAGATAGTCATTTGTTAAACCTTATTTGACTTCCACAAATTATCATTTGCTCGATATCACATAACGATGAATTTAAAACTCCACATTTTTAATTTAGCTACTTAATTGCAAAGTCCTGTTAAATGAATTTTTCTGTTAAATCCGAAAGCCAAAGCAAAAGGTAAGTTGAATAAATAACAAATCAATTAACGTTAATTATTCTTGCCTGCTCATCCATTTACCAGCATTTGCTTTAATTAAAAAGTCGTTTGTATAAAAAGGAGATTATGAAACACAACTTATGCATTTAATTTAATTAATCTATTTCTATCAGTCAATACTGTCATTATTTATTTCCATTCTGCCACTCACACGTACTACTTTATTTATCAGTCTCTGCTATTCAAGTTAGCAACTGTCACGGAGCTTCAAATACTTATCAGATGAAATCTTAATGCTGTATACTGAGAACTTAATTAAGAGAATACATAGATACAATATAAATGTTTTGAGAGAAAAAAAATAATGTGGGCGGGCTGAGATGAGAATGGAGAAACCCGAGTATGCGCCAGTGTATTATTCTTTCCTCATAAACACATTCCAATTTATTAGCAGATTTTCTTCCTTAAGGAAAATCAGCTATTGAGGTCGTACTCATGATGCGAGTTTCGAAAAAAATCGTCAAGTGTCCATTGATCCTACCCAGGAATGTCGAAAATGATTTCCGTTCAAAATTATATATATATATATATATATATGTGTGTGTGTATATATATATATATATATATATATATATATATATATGTGTATATATATATATATATATATATATATATGTGTATATATATATATATATATATATATATATATTTGTCTGTTAACGCTCTAGCGGTCGCAATGTTTGTTTGATCGTTACGAAACTCGATATTTAAACGTTTTATGTAAAAAGACAGATCGAGTTCGTTAATGGCTGCAATCGAACCAGTGGGAGAGGGGTTTTCGAAAATTCGAAATATCTCCGTTACTTTACGTCGGATCAAACACTTGTATAAAACCAATCTTATTGCAAATTAAATTTACTATAAATATTGTTATATACATTTATTCTCTATCTTGAATATTAACCGAGATATTTGCGTTTTTCAGTGTTCAGCCTTCAGCAAACCCCCACTTCTACTCATGTGTAATGTAATAAACCACATTATTCGAAGCTTAAACACCATAAATTGTTTTCATGAGACCTTTATTATACGAGATAAATTCAAATGTGTTATCGTGACCCCCCTCCCCATTCTTAAGTTCTTGGACTACTAAAATTTGATTGATTGAGATAAACATTATTCTGATACATTATAAATTACAGTAAACAGTTTACAATAAAATTAATATGTTATATTCTGGTATATTTCCGTAATTGTTTTTCTTTTCTGTGAAAAGTTTGGCACACCTTTTCGTTTACGTTTCAGGTGCTTCCCTTTTGGAGGTTTCTTATTATCGTTTGCATGTATTCCCTTGATGTTGACGGTGCTATTGTGTTAACAGTGTGTAGATTTATCTATTGTTAAACATCTCGAGGGAAATCTGCTTAGTTTACGCAGCCCTTGCGTGAAGGACTTTTTCTAAATTTCTAAAGTGCATTCTATAACCATTAGACTTGTTACTCACAAATTTGGGCTCACTTCTTGTACTAAGAACAACCTTTTTCATCTGTAGCGTATTTCATTTCAACCAAAATGATGCTCAAATATGAAACATCTGTATATGTGGACCTAGCAGACCCTCCAGACCTTATATCCAGTCGTCATAGAAATACATTGCACTGTGTTGACAATGGTTACCAAGTATCCCTGGTAGTCTTTCCTTAAAGTATATGTAATAAAATAAAGTTAGATTTATGTTACAGAGCTCTCTAGACACGTGTTTGACTTTGGAATTTGTGCTCATTGTCCCGAAAATGGTGCAAATGCTGCTCCCTCCCATCGCCTTGCTTTTAGCTGATTTTCCTAAAAAAAATAAAATTAAAAAAAATAATAAAAATAAAAAAATAATAAAATAAGCTATTGAGGTCGTACACATAACACGATTTTCAAAAAATTTCTTCTAATGTCTATCCATCCATGAGATGATTAACATTTGGGATGCCCAAGACTATATATTTATATCTGTCCATAAACAACATATATAATAATGCCTAGAAAGGTTTATCCCAAATTACCTTCTTAAGTCAACGAAGATTTATATATCAGTAGAGCAAATAACTTTTTTAATACTGAGATGTGTAAAAAAATGAACCTCAATTTAAAAGACTAATGCATTGTTTAGCCACTGATTGCACGAATGAACTTAATAAAATAACATACTTTTTTACGTTCTACTCTCTATCCATGGCTCAAATTCATCAAGCTTTAAATGTTCAGCAAATATCTCTAATTAATAACTACAAATTTGATAAACGTTCTTCCATCTAACTAAGACAACTCATTAAAAAGTATTATCATCTCAACCGTTGTAAATTTGTTTTCTTCATTAACAGGCTCATTAATAATTATCGATGGTTGAGGGTGGCTATCTGGATACTCGTCTTATTTTCAAAAAGCATAATAAAAAAGAAATAAGAATAAGAAGCACATATAAATCGGAAAAGGGGTAATCCACGAGCGAAAGGCCCTTTAATAAATATTCATGAGAAATGAGTGGACAGTCTCCTGGTTTGGGAATGATTTGGTGCTCCGGGCCCGCAACCGGCTACAACATTTGGCCCGATTCATCTTATGTGATTAGGGTAAGACGACATCGGCTGGATTATTGGCGAAGAGCCACGCGAAACTCGTATTAATTGGCTCCGATGGGTTTATGTATCGAAAAGGAGGCCATTTGTCGTCAGAGGCGGCTCGTTCTATTTAGAAAAAGATCCCCTTGTGGCTTTCTAATTATTGGCCTTTGATAGGATGTGATTCTTGTTGGCCCCTCCTACGGAGGATGTCCTCACCTACCAATTTCAATATTATTAACTCTTCTCCAGTAGTTATTTCTGATTGGTTTTAGGGATGATCTAGTATGACGGCTATTGAGTAACGTGGGGGGGGGGGGGCTGGTGGATAAACTGTGGAGCTCATTAACACCTTGGAATTGAATATATTTGTTTTAATGCCATAGCGTTTTTATTATCAAACTTAAGCATTAGCATTCCTATAACGTAAGATATGAAATTATTTTAATCACCGAAACTGCATACCAATGTAACAAAATGTAACCAGGATTGTTATATCACCATTCGCATGAGTTCAATTGCCGTGAGGGCAGAGTGAATGTATTTTATGATGGTCTCATTAGATAATATCTTTACTTCAACCCTGGCTGTCTTTTGTTTATTCTTATTTCTAAGCATTTTGTTTTAATATACGTAAGTGGGTATATATTATTTTTATATAAATAAGTGAACACGTATGTGTGTGTCTTTTACGCTCTAGAGGAGCGATTTCATTCGAGCTCTATATTTTAACGATTCACGCAAATCTAAAGTTTGTTAATGGCTGGAATCGGGCACGGTGGAGTGTGGTGTTAGAGAAGTGGTTGTTGTAAATCTGATCGAAAAATGATATACATTCATTGTCGTTGATTAACAATTGTCAGTCTCTACATTATTCTCCTGTGATGAAGGTATTTCTTTTTATTATTTCTGCTTGTAGTAAACTCCTTTCCTGCTCATATGATTTTCTCTTGAGTCTGTTGTGTAACTTCTTCGTAAGTTTTTAGTGTTTTTCGCATACAGTAATTATTAAGGGGGAAATAATATTTTCAAGAAATCTTCTTCTTTGAGAATCCTTTTTTCCCCTTAAATAGTTATTTGTTAAAATATTTTTGATCCCTTATTGTAGACGTTTTCATATTAGCATTACATTTTATGATATTGAATCCTTTTTATGTATCACTGTTAACATGTTTGAGGATAGAGTGGTGAAAATCGGGGAGGAATAGAAGAACAGCACAATAATCGTTGCTATATACAGAAAACTTTATGGACAGACTAACGTGGTTAGAAGGAAAGACAAAAGTGATGAGTTGTTTTCAGGACAGTGCATTTATTATTGGTTGAATTATGGACATGAGGATTATTACTGGCAATTAATAAGCAAAACATTAACTCTCCAATAATTAAATCATTCAATTACCCTTGATTCTATTTTTAATACTGCATCTAATTGAGACGGGTTGGAGGTGGGGTATTACCGTTTTCAACCCCGGGGGTTTTATTTAATAACTTTAGCACTAAATAGATTTTCTAAAGCCCACGGAGAAATCGTATCTTCGAATCTAGGTTTACCTTTAACATAACTACTTACGCCTTAATGTACATGGCTACCAGCCCGAATTCATTTAAATACAGAGCTCAGGTAAATGGAGATCTCCAAAAATGTGTTCAAAGGTATTATTATTAGTATTTATTAGGCATTAAAATGAATTAAGGCCAAAATCAGTCGAGCAAGTGACACATGCAGAGTAATGAAAACTAAATAACTCCGATTAACTGAATATACACTGTGCGTCAGTGATTGACATCCCTAGATAAGCAATTAGATAGAGTAAATGTAAGTTAAGAGCCTTCAGTGGTTTTAGCTTAATTAAAGTAAATAAACATTTCTAGTTGCTTAGCTTTAAGCTACGATGAACCCTATGGGTTGAATACAGTATGTAATGCTGCTTTGATATTATATTCCACGAGTATTCCTAATAATTAAGCATCAAATAGTATAGATGCAACACTATATGATATGGAAAGTAATCACTGTATAGCAACAGCCCATGAAGGTTTTATATAAATGTTTATATTTATACTCCTAAAAAACCTAGAAATAAATTATGATTTACCCCTAATATTTCTCCGGTGTAGCAACCTACACTCACTTTGCAGTCTTACATGTCGTACAGGAAGTCATGTGCCGCGTAAGCTACCCAAACTCCACCTCATGAAGCCAGTTGGAACACAGGATAAATATTGGGCTAAATCTCATGATACCGTCGGAGGGTTCTAAAACCCGTAATGAATTACAAGCAAAGAAGATTAGTAACCTATATAATTCATCATACTCTCTCGTAATAAATATTTAATATTAATAGAATAAAAAAAAATATCTCCCCGATCTTACAGAAGTAACAACACTTTTATCCCCATGCATTTGCTTTGCCCTTGAGCAGCTGTAATAATAGACTTTTGTTATAGAATAATATTGATTTTTAGTGTTTCTAAGATGTTATCGAATTGCCAATCTCCGGAGTAATGAAGTGCTGCAACATATAAAAGGTATGTTGCAAAGCTTTCCATGTGTTTTTTTTTTCTATCTCGTTGGCCGGCTATAAAATGAGATTGGACTTAAGCGTTAGATAACTATCAGTAGAGCAGAGTGTAAGAGGAGTTAAAGCTAGCTGGGAGACCTACCTGGAGGACCTTAATCCTAGCTTAGGCTAGGGTTTCCACCTCCTTCTCCTTTAGAAAGCCCGTCCTAGATTGCATCTTCTCTTTTTAGCGGCCTCCTTTGTGCGGGCTCTTTTACCCGCGTTTAGGGTAGTCAAGGGCTCTGGATACTGTCTCTAAGTTGGAAACCCAGCTGGTGTATGCTGAATGCCACCTGGTTTTAACCGCTCCTCCTCGAGATAGCTATCGCCATCCACTAAGTGCAATATAAGTATCAGTAAATGTAGGATCTAGAAAACCTTATCTGAGAGCGGCACTGCTCCACTCACAGAAATCTCCTTGAAATAAGTGATCTCCTTGTGAATTGCCGCGTTCAGGTGATTATTAGAGATCTCAATCCCGAATACCGAAATTAAGAAAAGCCATATCATAATTCCTATAATGGTCTTTTCTACATTACTCATACCAGTTACTTATTTTTAAAACAATGATTTACGTTATCGTTAAAATGATAAAAGTAATAAACATACGAAATAATGTATTTAACAAGTTGTAAATGTAAACAAAAATTATACTTTCAATTTCTACATGAAGGCCCTAGCCTCCAATTACCATCGGTTTCATTATCATTATCACAGGCACACACTTCTCTAAGCATATTTTTCCAGTCTGTTATGGTTGTTGAAGAAATTTCTAACTCTTTCTTACAAAATTTCGTCGTTGCATAGACATTCGCCCAGGCATAAATCAACAAAATACACTTCCTTAATGTAAGTTTACAATTGCCCAACTATGTATCTTTGTAACAGCCGATTTCTAGTCTGCAACTTCTTAGACTGCATCTAAATACTGGACCTCTTTTTTTATGAAATATAATCCTCATGAAGTGTCCTTTTCTACATTTCCTCGGTTTATACAATACTCCATACCTCTGCAAAGCCCTATATGCTATTTCTTCTGATTTAAGAACACGACTCAGTTGTACGAGATTCATTATTATAAAAAAAACTTACACGCGTTTATAAAACCTCTTTCATGCATGAAATTTATATAGCTTAGTAACAGTATAAATGAATTACTTCAACGTAACAACTGGAGTCTTTTTAATTTTCAAATGATCACTGCTACTTCAAAAAGTAACAGTGATCATATCGTAAAGTAAAAAAGACCCTTCCTATAATAATAGTGCAACCCTTACTGACAGCAGTTTATTTTAAGAGCCGAATTTTGAGGACATTCCCTCATATCGCTGATATAATTTGTCCATAATAAGCAATAGAATACCTAAATGATACTCATTAAGAAAACGTCCGTCACGCTGCGGCTGTTAACTAAGCCGATTCCCCTCTTGCTTCACGTATTTGCATTTATCTCAGAACGTAAAACTTCAATGAGAATAATATTTAGACTTTTGGTTTCTGTATAACATGGTATTTCTGTTTCAATATAACAGCTTTTTGTTAATATGACATGGAGTAGAAGTGGGGGTATTATTTACTTTATAGAATTCAATTTAGAGTAAACATGTATATACATATATATTTATGTGTGTGTGTCTATATATATATATATAACAACATTCATAGAACATCACATTTGCAATAAGATTGATTCAATAAAATTTTGGACGCATAGCAAAGGAGTTATTTAGAATGTTCAAAATTCTCCCCCTCTAAATCCTCCCTCCCACACGTCCGATTTTAGCCGATTATTGACCTCATTTTCGTCACCTCGTGTGTTGGGATCGATGAACATTTAAGAAAATGTTTCAAAAAGCGTGTCATGAGAACGACCTCCAATAGTTGTTTCCCTGAAGGGAATCTGCTAAAATATCATGAACCTTGAAGAAGGCACTGAAGTTACCAGTGAAGGTTGGTCTTTAAACGAAAACAATTACCTGAAAATAAGTATTAATTCCAATATTATTATACAAAATCAACTCAAACATGGCAAAAAATGAGCTTTTTTAACTTTTCACACAATTTATTTAGAATTTTGTTTAATCGGTGTACACATTTATTTTGTTTAGCTATTTTATATAATCCTCTGACCTATTTTTTTAATGTGTTTCTTTAAATAGCAGTTTATGGTAATTGTAATTATTTTTTTCAAAAGAAGGAAAATTGAGTTTGATACGCATTGTATTTATTTAACAATGGTCATCTTTCATCTTTAATGGCAAGTTCGAAGATAACTCTTATTCATGAGAATTACACATTAAAAATAAGAGTATAAAATTTGAAATATAATTAGAGGCTACTAGCATGATGAGTAGAACTTATTTTTATTTGGTTAGATACTTTCTACTTTAACCGCAAACCTTTTATTAAAACTCCTTTTTCTAATACATTTCTTAACCCCGCAATCACATATGATTTACAACATCTCCCCCTTAGATGACCCCCATAATCTGCCATTCTCCTGCAGCTGTACAGAGCGTTTCTTCAAGTGCCATCCTTCTACTTCAACCATCCAAGTATTCTGCCCGAGTATCTTCTGGATCACCCCGGCTACCAAATTTTTTAAAAGGATTTGGTCTTTCTTCGCCCACTGATTTCTTCCTGTTCTCTTTTGTATTTTTGTATGCCCCTCGTTTTCTTCTGGACATAGAAAATCCATCTGACATCTGAGTCTCCTCCCCATAAATATTTCAACTAGAGAAAGGCCCGTGGATAGGTGAGCTGTTACCCGATATTTGAAAAGAAAATTATTCAGTTTATCACCTAAAGATATTCCTATCTGACTTATCCGAATACATCTTTTTCAGGCTACTTTTCATTATCCCTAAATATTTTTCCCATTGGATTCCGGAAGATAAGCTGGGGTCGTTGCTTGTTTGATTCCAAATTGTCTCCCAAATTCTTTTCACCCAATAGATGTAAAAATAAGTACCGTTATCGGTAACTAAGGTCTTGGATTTTCCAAAATTCCCAGGTCTAGATGGATACGAGATCATACTTCTATGGTCTCTGGCCAAACTGCTAAAATATTTTCTAGCTGGTTCTTTTGCAGCATAGCGATTGCAGACAGAACATTTCCTTGAAACCTCTTTGATGTCCTTGTCCAATCCTGGTTTGCATAAAGTTAACAAATTACCAAGTACTGATCTGTCTGAACATTCAATAAACCACGACCTTTTAGTATCCTCAAAGTACCATACCTCGTTGTCCATTGTCTACGTTTGAGCTTCTCGCATTTGATCCTAGAGCATGAAATTAAAAATAAGAATTACAAAATATGGAATATAATTAGAGGCTACTAGTATGATGAGCATTACGATGAGTTGAACTTATTTTTATTAGGTTAAATACTTTATACTTTAACCATAAACTTTCTATTAAAACTTCTTTTTCTAATATATTCCCCAATTAGCCATTGTAGCAAAACGTGGACGTAAATTAATACATAAATAAATAATACATTTCTTAACCCCGCCAGCACATATTGTATACAAAAATCCTGAATAAGACTTCCAAAATTACTATTATTATTTATCAAGGTCCACTTTTTGCAAGGACTAAAGATTTTATTTAATGAGTCCGCCACTAAATAAATTTCTATTTCCTTTGCGGGAATCGAAATCTGAAATGAATACAAATTGCCCTAAAAGAAAGTACGAAAAGAAAATGAATTCTTGTAGCTCCACTTCACTCGGTTGCTATACTATATTTGGGGCTCAGCTTAGCCATATGAGTTAAAGCGTTGGCCATAATCGCACATGGTAAACCTAGAGTGACGAGTTCGATTCCCGCCTGTGCAATAGGAATTTATTTAATGAAGAACTCATTAAATATAATCCTTAGTCCCACCCTGGCTAGAAAAGAGTGGTAACCTGTAGATAACCTGTCCCAATTAGTTGTAGTAGCAAAACATGGATAATATTGACCTTCAGTCAGTCTTTGTGAAGTAAAATTTTATTGACGTTTTCAGGAATTCAATTCTACGTGTTATCTACTTTCATTTTATGTAACTTTAATGAATGAAAGTAGCAACAAAATTTATGTAAGTTTTAAACATAATTATTCATATATAAATGCATTCAAAATATTTTTGTTCTTATCAGAGAATGATATAGCATCTCTTGAGGGCTGAAATCAGATGATATGCAGACCGGAAAGAGTATCAGTGGTTTCTATAATAGTGGTAGTCCACGTAGCATTTGCTGGGGACCAATGCCTCCAAAATATGAGGCTTTAAGTTGGTTCCAAAGTACTTATAGAGGATCCCTTTATCATTCCACGTGTTTCCCATTTTAGCCCCGTTATCTCCTTAGCTTCGTGGTGAACTTTGACAATCTCCACTACATGTATTTGGGCACTGTTTAACTACAAGCTTTTAATTATGGCATGCAAGTGAATTGTTAGAACTTAGTTTGAAATGACAGAGAGCATTTGAAGCTGCCACTGTGTCTTATTCGTGATATAGAATTTTCAAGTAAGACAGAACATACTTTTACATATAGAAGTATTTGAAAAATAGTTCAAAAGTGGTAACAAGTAATCACCTATTCAAGGCTTGAGGTATCATTAATAGCCGGAGGTGATGTCGGTGGACAGAAGTTATTCTAGCTGCGAACCAGTAGCTTCTTCAGTCGGCAAGTTAACGCTATTACAGGATTCCAGCAGAAAGGTGGACAGAGAATGATTATCCTCACACCTCTAAGACGCCATTAACCATTTAGAGTTGGCCGTTCAAAAGATAGATCCACTGTTAAATGTTGCCCTCTGCAAATAAATCTGGGATCCACAGGTAATTACACTGACTATCCCACGGCCTCTTGCATTAATACCATCCTTTTCTGCTAACATTTCTCTCAGCAATCCTACTTTATGTCCACAGGTCGCCCTTTAGATCCTAACCAACATCTTCTCGCAACGAATAAACACTTAAAAACTATATTAATGATAACAAGTTCTACTTCCTTCCTATGATACGAGTAATATTTTTTATTCCTATCTCTAGAGTCGAGGATTTTTATTTTATTGCCGCATAAGTTTAACTTTTTTAAAAGCAGCATCGTAAAGCATTTGCTCTGCGGCTAGTGGTAATGTTGGTTGTAAATAGCCATCTCTACATAAATATAGAATTAAAACTTTCACAAAAATAACTTAAAACAAGCCAGAATGCCGTAGCAAGCAACAAGTCCTATGATGATCACTCGTACTATACGTTAATTAAATTTCTCCAATGCATTCCCAACGGAAATGTACGCCATCCTATTACATACCAATATTCCCAAAGACTCTCCTAGATATATTTCTCTATTTATAAAATTACTAAGTTCACAAAACCTTTTAGAGAACTGTAACTCCAGAAGAAGGGAAATTTTCTATCGCCAAAAAATAATACTGCATTTACACTTTGAACTCATAGGTCAAGGGTATAACTTTGCTTGCCTATGAGGAATGGAAGACATAGGACTCAAGCAAAATAAAGCTGACAACTACTGCCACAATGATTATTCGCCTAACCACGCAAGACCTAACCAACTTACAGCAAATCTTCTGCACTAATCTTTTTGCAAATGGGCTGGAATAAAACTAAGGACAATTAAAAAAAAGTTCGTCACGCAGGGGCTGCGTAAACTAAGCAGATTTCACACGTGAAGTTTTACTCTCATCCATTATCTGCCCCGATTTCATAAAAATGCAAATATCTCGGTTAATATTCAAGATAGAGAATAAATGTGTATAACAATATTTATAGTAAATGTAATTTTCAATAAGATTGGTTCTATACAATTTTTCGATCCGACGTAAAGTAACGGAAATATTTCGAATTTTAGAAAATCCGATTTCAGCCATTAACGAACTTGATCTTTCTTTTTACATCAAACGACTAAATATCGAGTTTTGTAACGATAAACAAAAATTGCGACCGCTAGAGCGGTAACAGACATATATATATATATATATATATATATATATATATATATATATATATATATATATATATATATAGTTTTGAACGGACCTCATTTTCGTCATCTACTAGGTAGGGTCGATGGAAATTTGAAGAAAAATTTCGAAAATTCCGTCATGAGTACAATATCAATAGCTGATTTCCCTTGAGGGAAATCTGCTAAAATATCCCAACCTCAGCCATCCAATTTTCGCTCTTCAAGACGAGAAGAAGACGTCCTATCCCGATTTTGAATTGGACATTCAAATACAACACATAGATACTTAATGATGATAACCAAACAATCGTTCTGTAGGACGGAAACACCTAACAACCATATATTATATATTTACTGACAGCGAAAAAAGAAGGACAATGAACATAACTGAAATTATTTCATATGACAGCACATGCTTAAACTCCATACTCCAGGATCATCGGCCTCTAGGATTATTTAATGAAATCTAAAATAAATAAAAAATTATGTTGATTTCTTCACACCTCAATATATTTTCTCATTTTCTTTGTGTTTATTGATTTACGATTTATTTTTATTTTATTTGACATTTATTTCCCAACGTATTTCAATAGAGTATTCGTTTTTGATTCCCATAAATATATTTACTACTAATAATCTGATGCGAATGCCTGTCTCCTTTGATGCTACTTAATACCAACTCAATAAGTAATAATAACTGACTAAATTCCCAAGAAACTATGACTTAAATAAATTGTAGTTATATATTATTAAATGTTTCTCTAAGAAATTCATTCTTTTCTTATGCACTACTCGTTTTTCAAGAGTCCGTTACTCCAAATAAGAGAGAATAATGTTCATATCAACTTTATATTATTTTAGAAACTCTTTAACCATATTTGAGAAACCGATTTGATTTCCTATAATTTATTCAAGCCAACGAGAGTTTTGTTCAATAGCTATTTATTTCTCCAGGTGATTATTTTTTTGAGGCAGTAATGGATGTTAAGAGCTTTTGTCGTGTAACAGTTCCTATGGTTCGTGAGGCATGTTTCTTATTCCCCTTCTGCAGTTCGTTAGTATATATTTTATTGGCAATATCATATTCCCTGCATTTTCTAGACATGAGATAATTTAGAAATAATAAATGTGTTTAAATGAATATGAGTTTCCAGAAAAAAAGAAAAAAAAAGCACCTAACGAATAAACATTTTCATAAATATTAGTTTTTCTTTAAGCCTAACGTTTTTGGTCGTGTTTTAAAACTACATGTTGCATACTTAACCTTATTACAAGTCATGACTAAGAGTAGAGCAGGAATCACACTTGTTGTGACACGCCACCACACCAATAAATAAATAATGTAAATAGTTTAGAGGCTTCATTAGATAAATGGGTCTTCTGAAATATATTGCCTTTTGTTTTAAGTGTATGTAACCTCTTCATTGTAATGTTTTGGAATCATTTCATAATAATTAATGATAGGATTTGCGCCAGGATCACATATATAATTGAAGTAGCTAAAACAATGGCTTACAATACAAGTAAGTCAGGAGCTATCCCAAGTATGCGCCCGTTTGGCTGCTTGAAAAACAACTTCTATTTTTTAAAAAATGAACAATCTCTCATACACAGAAAATTGATAACTATGTAAATTTTTCAACATGGGAAACATGCATCATGTTAAAAATGTTGACACATGAGTCCAATATGCATCTTTACCGTGGCTTGTTTGGGAATTTCTCGGACATGGTGTTCTGACTGGAATGGAATGAGAATTTATAACATTCATAATACTCATTATTGAATGGATTATTATTTTGCTTATACTTTGGTCTTCCTTCTCTCTCGCTCACCCTCTTCCGCAATGACAGTAGTAAAAGATTTTGATGTTATGCAGTGAAGCGAAACTCCCCACTCTAGGCGGGGCAAGCATCAATAACCTTGTTCAGTGAATTATTAATAGTGAATGAAAAGCCGAGGGTACTGATATTCATTAATAATTGCCACCAAGTTAGAGAAGGGGTTGACGGAGAACTATTAGCCAGAGGGGCTACCTGGAGTCCGAGCCGCAGGGATTTCCGAGGGTTAAGCTGGGGGAACGTTGCTACCTCAATAAATAATAAAGCCATTTATAAATCAGGAATACCTTTAGAATCAATTAGCCTTTCGCTAAGGAGGTTCGGCTCGGTTCAATATTATAGCCTTATTAATGCATATTAAATAAGGGAATAAATCACATTACTCTTGGTATTAATTGCCTGTTTTATCCAACGGTGAAAATTCACAAATCCGCTAATGCTTAATTCTCCTTTATGGGAGAAAAGAAGCTTCTAAAGTAAATCATTAGAAAGTAATCATCATGGACTATGATAAGACATCATGGAATATAATAAGAGTAAGTATGTGATTACCATTATCTGAATAATTGTAGCCATTGTATACCACCTATATTCATCTATTCGACAAAGGATTAACAAAGTGTTTAGTAAAACTGTTGGAGGTAGTAACTGTTATGACAAACCACTTATTGGTGTGCTAGTTGATTGAGTACGTCCGTTAAATGAACCTGCATACATATCCGTACACATTTAGGTGCCCTTAAAAACAAATTTGAACATTCACACCAAAAAAGACTGTTACAACAAAGTGACAGCATGAGTGAGATAGCAGGGGTAAGGGTGCCTCACCAATTCCCATTATCAATATGAGATGGTTTTACATTCAAATATTAATATATACCAAATATTTTGAAATAATTTTAGATATCCAATTAGTAACTAAATCATGTTAATAATAATGTATGTTGTCAAATTGTACGAAATACTGTTTAATGAACTATGGGATTTTATTTTTATTTAGGTTACGAATTGTGCATTATAATATGCCTTCAAAGAAAACAATTGGCCAAGAACAACATCTGAAAAGTAAGAATTATAATTTAAAACTTTAGCACGATTCCTCAAGAAGCAATATGACAATCCTACCAATGACTTAAGAATGATATCTCACTACTCTGATGTAAAATAAGAGGAATCTGTTTTAGTAAATTACATATTAACAAGAAGTAAAATATATTATGGGTTAATTCGTATACAACGCTTTGAATTATGGCAAACAGCCTTTCATGCTATTAATCTCCCCCAAAAATACACAGTTCTAACGAACTGATGGCGCAAACTGCAACCGTTAGGTGTCGGTGTATTTAAGAGCCATTTAGTACAACATCCAATCATGACGTCTAATCTCGGCTAATGGGACATCCTCTCAAATTATCTGGCCGGATGTGTTGCCGTTGCTTTCAATAATGCAATGGAACGCTTTCAGAAAGTACACCCTTGAGAATGGGAACGTATATAAAGGAGTTGACTTCCTGTAGGATCTTATATAAACATACCAGAAGCGACACCAGTCATGTGAAAAAATGAACCAGTTGATAAAAACAAAGCCGTCCCCCAAGAATATGATTCTGGAGGAAGAAGTAGGAAAATAGGAAGGCTAACTTAGTGGTTGGGAAGAACAATCGATAGGCCTTCACGCTAGTGATGCGTAGACTAGGTTGATTTCCAGGTGAGAAAAGCACACTGATTATTATTAGTATTATTATTCGTTTTTTAATCCTTTTTGTCCCTTTTAAGCTAACAGTACAATCATCATTCCTTTTTATCGCATATGTCCTATTCATTCTATTTTAATAAAACGTCATATTTTTTTTGTAGCATACGGATGGAGTCAGAACACTTCCTCGAAACCTCTTTGATGTCTAGTATGGTGAGCATTAAGATGAGTTGAACTTATTTGTATTAGGTTTGACACTTTATACTTTAACCATAAACCTTCTATTAAAACTTCTGGTTCTAATACATTCCCCAATTAGCCATTGTAGTAAAAATTGTACGTAACATTAGTACATAAATAAGTAATACATTTCTTAACCACTCAATCATATATTAAATACAACAATTCTGAATAAGAATTCCGAAATTATTATTGTTATTTATTAATTTCTTTTTGCCAGGGTGGGACTATTTATTTTCTTTTTCCTTTAAAGCGAACAGCACAATCATCACTCCTATTTACGCATATGTTCTATTAATCCTATTTTTATATAACATCATATTCCAAGCTTAAATACAGTTTTTTTTACAGCGGAACTTTACTAAAGGAGAAACATCACTAGCACACATTATTTAACCAATGAAAATATTAGTTAACTAACGTACTAGAGACGTCAATTTTTTTTAATAGTTAAAGATCAATTTTTATTAATATCGTGCATAATAAAAGCTTATTTTGTTAGTGGTTGGAACTAACTAGTGATTTTAGGATACGTGGGGAGGGGAATGAGGTCCGTCGCTACTATTTATTTATTTATTTGAGAAACCTCTACAATGGCGATTCATCTTTTAACATGTTAGAATATAATTTTACAAAATTAAATAAATATTAAAATTTTTACACAGCTAAATTTTACAAAAGTAAAAAATAAATAGAATGGACAAAAAAATAAATATAAATTGTTAGTATATTTACAACATGAGGGAAAAAACAAAATAAAAGTAAAACAAAAATAAACTAAAAGAAAAACTTTAAATAGTTAAACTGGAAGGAGGCAAAACGTATATTCCATGAACAGTGTTTGCTATAATATATAACTTTCATAATGGTAAATAATAGCTATTATATTTCATCAAATAATCCATTATTTCTTAAATACTTAAAAACACAATCTATAAATTGGCTACAGTCGGCTAGTAGTTCGCATAAATTTGTGGGCCATGGGTACGTATTTACTTGTGCGCATTTAGTTAGTATGTGTTTTACAGTAGCGTTCTATTGCAGTAGCGACACATCTTCCCTGTTCATTAGATATGAATATGTCAGTTTAGTTTGTCCTATGCGTAGGCGTGTAAGTACAATTTCTTCTCTTCTAGAGTGTCTATTTCTTGAAATCTAGTTGATAGATAGTGTGATAGTGTTTGATTAGATTTCTCTAAGTTTACTGTCAGTGTTATACGCAGCTTCTAGAAATCCTACATATCGGATCTTTTTAATCATGTTAATTACTGATATTTTTACTAGATGTGTACTGTTCGAATATGTAATATATTTGTTCTGGAAAATGCCTTCTGAACAACAAACTCGATAGCTAATTTTCCTGTAGTAAATCTACTATAAGAATGATTAAGCATGAAGAGGATTGTGTGGGTGTGTTGTCTTGGTTTTAGACTAATGGCGCTGCTTTTCATGCCATAATAAGTGCTATAATTAATTTAAATTAACCCTGTCTTGAAAGGGATATTAAAATTCATGAATCCCCCTTTAGGAACTCTGAAATGCCTTGGTCTTCTGGTCGTATTGACTCAGAAAATACTTATTCTACGAAAAGCGGTCGCTCCCAAGAGAAAATTGCCACAAAGTTGAAAACCAAATGCAACAATAACAAAGCTAAGGCGAAGTCTCGTATCCGTTAAGCCCTATTCCTTAATGTGGTTCTCCTCTTAATGCAAATCGCAACTTTTTGTTTGACCAGGTTTTCTTCTTATAAATACAATTTCTTAGGTGAAATATGTACATCTTCGACAATGGAAAGTTCGATACAGAAATAATTTAATTCTTTGTTTATTTATACCCCCAAGTTGAAAATTATACTATTACAACAGTATTGTTGTAACTGATAAATAACAATCAGTTCACTTGGTTAGTATTTATACTATACCTGAAGAAATCTTTTTATTAAAATCACAGACTCACTGAAAAATAATTAAATTTCGTACAATCCAGAATGGGACCAAATGATTCTTTACCATCCTTGGGTTGTTCACATTACTTACCCAGTTTATTGTATACCAATTCATAAACCTTTTCAAATATGTGAAAATTTAAATTAAAAATTTCTGAAGAGATTGTTAAATTGAAATTGTTTGAAGTGGACCAATATTCCTCTTTATAGAAATCAATTACGGACCTTCCTACAAGTGCTATAAAGAGAAGCCTTTCTGGGAAGCTGCCCTGAATTAAAATATGGAAATTATTAGCTTCCTGTAATTTATGAATGAAATATTAACATCCACATTAACTATTCTATAAAAACATATATTAAAAATATTCCTATATTTATAAAGCAGATCCCTTATAAAACGTTGATAATAATTATGTCAATCTATATATAAATTCCGCTATTAATAAGCTCATCTTGTTTTATTTTTCTATTCGAATATTGCATTTTGCTTTTTTACTGTTATTCATGGTTAATGAGTTCTAAGTTTGTTTTAGTCACATAAAATTGTATATTCTCTTTTTACTTTTTTTAATTAACATATATGAGATAAAATTATATATATGGCTGATGGCTCATTCCTCATAAATAAATAAATATTCCAGTATGGAACTAGGGATTATATTTAGAGGTGGGATCAATTTTCGAAATTCATTCATAATTATAAACGATAGTGTCCCGTATTGAAGTAATGTACTTAATGATTTACTGGTGTCTTTTACTCAAAAGTAACATCCTGAAGTATGGTTCATAGGAATATTTTGCATCCACTTTATGAAGAGACGAAAAAAGTATTAATATGTAATTACTACTTCACTTCAGCTTCACATGTTCTTCATCCTTTTGGTTTCCATTCAAGAGTGTACATTGCTATTAAAGTGTTATGCAGATAGAGTTTTCAGTTCTAAGACAAACTTCATTCACTGAGCAATGTCATTTTTGGTCAACAATCCAGGTACGAGCGTCAGACATCCCCATGTACTCCTTCCTTTTCATAGTTCTTTAATTATATGTATTTATGTGTGAAACAAGTAACACTAATATCAATTATATACTAATATAATTATTAATGCTGATAATATTAATTATAATTATATATATATATATATATATATATATATACAAACACACACACAAATATATATGTGTGTGTGTTTATACATATATAATGCCAATGTATTATATATTAAAAATCATATTAGCTTATTTTTTTTAAAGGGATAGCCCCTGAAGAGGTGGCAAATAAGCCACGAAATATGGAGGGCAGGTTCAATAAAGTTTGGACCGAGAAAAAATGTTTTTTATTAGAGACCCTTGCCATCTAATTTGAAGATTTTTGTTGACACTTTTCCCGATGTGATACTAGACCAAAGTTACGCAATAAAAGTAAACATGTAGTTATATATGAAAACAAATTTGAGAATTAAAAATTGATGAGCTATCTCGCATAAAATGAGAAGCACATTTCCAAAAATGCTTTTATCCATTTTTGGACATTTTTTAGGGCACATATGTTTCAATGTTTTTCAAGGTCGTTAAATATTCAGGCCTGCACTTACCTTAATATGTAAGAAAAAGTAAAAAGTTAATCTCTTTTATAGGTCAAAAATTATTTCTACAGTTATTTTGATACTTCTCCCAGTGATCAAGATATGCCATATACTATATGGCCCAGGAAAGGTTGTTGTTCCTTTTCGACTTGACACATCTACCTCGCTCGCCTTCACCGTTCGGAAGAGGTTGAATAAAGCTGACGATAATACATATCTTCCTTGCCTTATACCTCCATCATAAGATTCCGCCATTGTTAATCTCGTTAGCTTTGTTGTTAATTCCACTGACAGCTGTCCTTCCAACAACATTATCCTGATCACACTACCATATGCCAGTTGGAAGTCAATTAAGAGGTAGTACAGATGAACATCATAAATGATTATGATCATGAGATCTCATATATTAGCCTAATATTGTTGTTATAATACAAGAATATGCCCCTACGCCAGATAAATAATACACAAAGGGAATATATCTTCAATATAAAACATATCTCGTACTCTACCAAAGTAAACATTATTTAATAAGACAAACGAGTTTTAAATATTATCACGATTGTTATTTACGATGGCGTCGGACCAATATTTCTCAATTTTAGCATAAATAATTAAGTACCAATACAAATGTTAGGATAAGATAATTTATCTTCATTCAGTAGATTTTTTTTAATTATTTGGAGTCATTCGGGTCTGTCCGATTCTTATTCCAGTGAGTAGGACCTAGATCTTCTCCAATGACTTCTCTTAACAGGTATCGGTGAATTTGTCGAATGGTTCGCGTATTTATGTTGATCACTAACTTGTTTTGCAACCGGATCTGCAATTTTCCTTAAGAAAAAGGTATAATCTTTGGTTGTTCGTCATGAGTAAAGCATACTCTGATAACACTCCCAGTGTCCTCCTTCAACCTCCAACAAGTCTATGGACCAAAATGTAACCTTTATATTAGTATTACGCGTTATTGCCTGTTCATTTTTTCACATTTGACTAAATATACAAACCCAAATCTCTCTTGCATACTTCAGCAATGTCAAGAAGGTTTCGTCATTCTCGTGAATGATTCTTCAAGCCTGGTTTAATATATAAGAGAGTATATGAAAATCAATTTCATTCCTCGGGATTTGGGCTGGCTGGTGAAGGTCCATCATCAACAGAAGGATAATAAGGTCAAAACACCTCCACTCGTAAAACTTAATTTATTAAATGCAGAGTGCTTTAGGGGCGAAACGTCCCATCTTCAGTGCTCTGTGGACAACATTAACATTTTTGAAACCACAGGTAATAGAAATAAATATAATAGTCAATAAAAGGTAGTCAAAATAGGAGATTTAGAAAATGTTTTAGTTATAATTTTTACGTTGTATTTTTACATTTTATATATTTGTTTTTAAATGTTTAATATTTTGACTATTATATTTATTTATGTTACATGTGGTTTCAAAAATGTTAATGTTGTGTCACAGAGCACTGAAGATGGACGGTTCGCCAAGAAAGTACTCTGCATTTAATAAATTAAGTAATACGAGTGGAGATGTTTTGACCTTATTATCCTTCCGTTCAATTTCATTTATTATTTTATTTATAAATTTAACTAAATATATAAATATTAAATGTAGGAAAGTGGAGAGAGTTTCATTGATCTATATTTGAGAGCTGTTGGTGAGGATCTGATATATAGTAAAGGGTAGGGTGATTAAGAGCAGTAAAAATGTCTCGGGCCCTGTAATAGGTGAGCGTGGAGATGTTGTCTACGTCACGACTCCCCTTAGAACCGACCGTCGTGCTCTCCTCAGGCCCAAGGGTAAACACTCTCCGTACAGGGATAGTTTTACATAAAATATAAGTTTTGACATCGCAATTTATCCCCATTATATAAATAAAACGTGACACCGCCCCAACGATTGCCCACAGCCACTTAGCACTCCTATACAGGCATATTAAATTGTCCTGCTAAAAGGTAAAACGTTGACGTGATGACACAAGTATAGAGTAGAGAAATTGACAGGTGAGGAAAACGAGTGTGAAATCGTTCCTAGAAGTTAGTGGTCAGCTGATCATGCAAAGCGGCAGCGTCATCTAGAGGAAAGGTTACTCACCTCCCTCAGCATGATTAAAACCAGGTCTCTCTCCGTCGTCTCCTGCTTTCTTCCTCTCTACCTTGATACCTATCGCGCCCAATCAGATAAATGATGACTTTTAACAACTCCTACGAAGGCTGCTGTTTAAAATTAATAGAATCTATTGGCCAGGAGAATGTCTCTGCATTTCGGATTAGATAATAAGTCGACTTCCGGAAGCATACATAACTCAAATACATTGCCTCAAAAACAATTTATTTCTTCTTGAATTAAGTTGTTATATAGAACGGCACTGATATATCCATGTAGAAATCTCGCACACTTCTACAACATCTTACCTTAGAATATTGAATTTATTATATTATTTAGGGCTGTCTTAACGTCTTGTTGCGCATCTCCTCTTTGGACCGAAGTTGACTATGGTCAAGGGAGTGGGACTAGAGGAAAGCAAAAATTTAATAGTACACATTTCACTGTACCAATTAGAAATGCAGAAGAATTTAATATTAGTATAGTATCGTCTTTGTTTATCCTATATTTTGCCGTTTGAAATCGTTGTGTGATTGAAGTATGGGATCACGTCAGTCAGCCCAAGATAAGACTCTTGTAGGAATGCAGTAAAGAAGTGGATGGAAGAAGAAAACTAAAGAGATTACCAGTCTTGATTAAGGAGACAAGCTCGAAGCTGTCAAAGCTCAGTTAAGAAAACTCTTAGAAAACTCAAGGCAGAATTTCAAACCGAGCGATTCCAATAAACAGAGGACAGCTAGATGTTAGAGTACTTGCAGTATTTACAGGATTCGCCTGGTAATTGATCTCGTGAACAAGTAAACCTGATTTTGATGGGACCCAACAAGGAAATGAGAGGGACACAAGGACATGCAGTGGTTTCCCGCTGCTTTCTGCAACAGACCATCCAGCAGTAAGGGCATTATGAGGAAAACCCCATTCTCACCAGAAATTGCATGAGTGGAGAAAATTCTATTCAAGTCCAGAGTAGTTAGATAGTCATCCCTCGGTAGCCTGTAGCCTGATTAATGATAGACTATTAGCCAGTATGAGTATGCAGACTACAACTTTAATCTAGCCTCCAGTCTAGCCCCACTTACATTTTTTAAGTGAGAATTTAGACAGGGAGGGGAAGACGTTATGGAGGGTGTGTGATGTACACACTAATATGAAGAAAGAGAGAACCGGCTTTATAGCAAAAAGTGGAAACTCACAGCGCATAAAGAGAAATTTCTGGGGTTGTGGAAATAGCACGTCGAGTGGCTACTGAATTGTGAAAGAGATTATTATATGGACCTGAGGATACGGAAGATTTTGATGATAAAATCAACCTTTGGAAAAAGTATTTATTATAGAATTTGGGGGTCCCCATTGTGTAGGGCGTATATCAATTAGATATTGGGTAGTATTGGTGCAAAGAGAAATAACAACGGTCTTCGAGTCGGGATTGAGACAAGGCGATTGCCTCTCATGTTACCAAGCCTTAGAGAAAGTAATAAGGGGCACATCCATGTTGAAAGAAAGAGCAAACTTGAGTAAGATGCAAACATTCCTAGCATATGTTCTTGAAAACGTAAAGCTGGGTTACTCATATGAGATAAAAGGGATAAGCTTGCTTGTAGAACAAAAAGGCAGCTAGAGTTTAAGGAACTGTCAGAAGAATATAACATCAAAACTCTCGGAGCCACTACAAAGTATGTCATAGCCTAATTAACTGAAATTGAGCAGAGAATAGCAAGTGCCAATCTCTTGAATTTCTCTGTATCTGGAGTATTAAGATTATGGAAATTTTCCCAGTAAAAACTAAGGATCAATAGCACCATATCAAACCTGGTCTGATGCATGACTGTGAGGCACCGATGCTGACGAATATGAAGAAGAGATGAAGAAAAGTTGAAAAGTTTATTTATTGCATGAAAGCAATGTTATTTGTCCTGCTCATAAACTAATTGCTTCTTTTATTATTGATTACCTGCATAGGTCCACCATTTAGTCACTAGTCTATTAGAATCTTTCATTAAAAGCGATTACTTCCACTGTCTTTAAGTAGCTTCGATCTTCTAACAACATTTGAGGGGTTTGAACCGAACTTCTTTAGTGACATAATAGGCCCAAAATTGAATAGAACTCTTCTTAGAATTCTGGAAAAGGAAGACAAGAGAAGGATTAAGACAGGAAAAGCAGCTGGTTTCTCACTGTACATGAAGCTAAGGAAATTGTTAAAATGGGCGAGGTGAGGCAAAAGAACCCTATCTCCTTGTGGAACCCAATTAATGTTACCTACCATGAAGGTGGTCTATGATGTTTACTGAATAAAGAAGGACACTACGGAGTTCCCCCTTGTGGGTTTGGTTGTCATCGCCAAAAATAGTCAGTAGCAGAAAAGCTAGCAAATGCTGGGCTACACAAATACGAGGCCTGCTAAATATACTTACATACATTTTACCAGACTCAATTTTCGTAAAAAAAAACTTCCATTACTGGGCACTTGAAGAATCACTAAATGAGATTGACCGAGCCGAAAACGATGCCTTTTTTTATCTGAGATCCAATGGCAGAATTGGATGAGTGTTGGGAGACAGAGTGACCTTCCATGGCTGTCCCGACAGTTCCCCTTCTACTGAACACTGAAGTTCTAAGTGCCAAAAACGATGCCTATAATGTTTCAATGTGTTGTATGCTCATATAAATAGCACAGATTAACAATGTTGACCAACAAGAGTGTAATATGTTGCATAAAAATATATCGTAAGAAATCTTCTTCCATTTATCATTAAACCTAACTTTCTGAAAGACGAAAATCATCATTCTGTTAGCACTTTTCAATGACCTTTTATCTACAAAACGAGAGTTACACCATTCAAGTCCGTTTATAGAAAAAAATAACTTCTTCCTGAATGTTGCGATATAAACCACCACTTCGTCACGATTTTATGACAGTCAATTTATTCCGAGGTCGCAAATCAAATAGAGCTTCAACTTTCTCACCTCCGACTAGAACGGCAAAATATATAATGTCAGCTAAAGGAGATAAATGGCGCATTATATTAAATGGCGTTGTATCATTAAATAAGGTTTACCTTGAGTAAGAGATGCATTCCTACTCAAATTATGCACATTTTCAGCTATTATATAGCAACATAGTGTCTTCTCAAACTTAAGTTTCAAGTCTTGGTTACATAGAATCCATACTGAAATAGAAATGGAGAATAGAGTGTCAGATGAAGTTAACCGCACGGAAATATCACGCAAATGACGTTGGAGTCCAGCAGAAAAAAAAACATTTTTCTTTAACTTTCGAAAGTGTTAATATTCACTGAGAATGTATTTCTTCCTTATCAATCATGAGAGAGAGAATCACTTTATTGTACAAAGTTATATACAGTCTGTGGGACTGCTCAATTACATTGAGATGCTGAAGCACATAGCAACTGAAATCAATCCTTGGGACAATACAAATACTAAGTAAAACAATACATATTGTATCTAGTCAGATAAATAACTAAAATATTTTAACATGGTCAGCAACCTAAAAGGTGTATGTCACTAGATATAAATTAAAAACTCTATTATTAGAATAACATGATCCGTCGATCTATAATAAGATCACTGGTCAAAATTAAAATATATGGTGGGAAATAATCCCTAAATAAATAAAGTAAATTTCTAATTGTATACAACGCATTTTACCATCTAAAGACAATATAAAATATTTCTTCCCCGTTTAGGTTACAATTTAAATAGGGATTCAAGATTATTTAAACTTAAATAAGATTTATTCAATGAACAGAGAGCCCATTACAATAATCAAGACATACCAAAATTGGTTGTAGCGTTGTTTTTACTGCTGTAACGATGCCAAAAGATTTGCAGCCTTTATAGATGGCCGGAGGTCTTATCAGCCGTTGAATATCAAAGAAGAAGCAGGGCCTTGGTCAGACCAGTGCCTAACTAGCTACCAAACCGAGGTAAATAAATTATTTAATGAAGTATGGAGAGTAGAATCGGCTAATGAGTGTGAAAACATCTCAATTAAAAGGCAGAGACCGGGCCGTAAAGGCGTCCTGATTATAAGCGGGGGCTAGTATCGCTCTAGTTGTTAGCCTTCGTTTACTGTCTGCTCCTCGGGTCCTTCCTCTGTCCAATTAGTCATTGGCTCACTTACTATTAGATATGCACCATTGCAGCACCAATCAGCTGACTCTAATCCACCATTACTACTCAACACTTAAACTCAATGTCAGTCCAGAATTAAATGGGAATTAAATTGACCTTACTTGCATAAAGTAAGCTTATGTAAAAAATATAAAATGATTTAATTAAATAATCGAGTAAATTTTGTTTTTGTACTTTTTTTCTTTGATATTACTAATTACTTATCCAATCTGTTTTTATCACGACCAATTTAGAGTTTTTAGAGAGGACAGTTTACAATTCCATTCATTTTTTAGTTCAGTTTAGCAATAAACGCCAGATTAACAAAACTATGACCATTAATACTTCATATTCAATTACGTTTTATTAATGCAAAATGCCATCAAATTAAAAAAAAAAAATGGTTTTTAATGCATACATGCATACAAATGCGGGGAAGCCGATATTGACTGCCGATATTCATTCATATATAGCAAATTGTGTCACATGGAAAGAAAGCACATTTATTGCGATTTACAATACGCCCAGCACCTCTGATACACCCAACTATTCGTGAAGAACTTCTAATATCTATAATAAAAAAAATAATGTTTTTCACTTATAAAGGATTAGTCTGTAATAAATTCTGCTGAAGTATATTATTGCAGTAGCTTGGACTTCAGACGTTCTACAAAATGCGTTTCTCACCGTGCATGTGCATTTTTTTATTTTAAATTCCTCTTCATCTTATTTTCTTTACAATTCTCTCACGTAACATTCATTATATGTGCACAATTATGATGGATTGTAACCATTATTGTTCTATACATTTTTCGTAACTCAAATATTAAGCGAGCTATTCGTACGTTTTGTTTTCAGCCTTCAGCAAACCCCCACTTCTACTCATTGACGTATAGTATTTTTCTCTAATATGTTTCACTAGCGTTAAGAGACGTATAGTATTTTTCTCTAATATGTTTCACTAGCGTTAAGAGACGTATAGTATTTTTCTCTAATATGTTTCACTAGCGTTAAGAGACGTATAGTATTTTTCTCTAATATGTTTCACTAGCGTTAAGAGACGTATAGTATTTTTCAACTTGTTTTTTCATCTTCTGATAAGTCGGATCAATGAGCAGTTGCAGAATATTTTGAATCATGTCATGTGAGAACCTGCTCACGAGCCCATTACCCATTAGAGAACAACGTTTTCCCTTATTTCATTAGAATATACTGACAACAATCAAAGAAATATTATAACATAACTCAACAGTGGTCTGAAAAAAAAAAACTTTCTGCATACAAATGAAAAAGATAATTCATTGGATAAACTATGACGGGAAAGATGAAAGAAAATTAAAAAGAGCTCAAATCCTACTGAGAGCAATGAAACGCTGGAAAAAAGATAAACCGAACCACAAAGAGGACATTAGAGTAAATTTTATTTTTTAATTTGAGATTCGTTACAGGGCTCTGCCTTGAATTTCTAGCTCAGACAATCAGGGAAGGTATTAAAGGGGTGAGACCAACATTAATTCAGCTCAAAGTGAGAAAAAATTACTCCAGAAATTTACATTCTTCCCTCACTTTTTTCTCTAAATTGTATTATAATGCTATGATCTTCTTTATAATACTTATTAAAAATATGAAATAACCTTAAACAAATATCAAAATTAACTGATATACAGCCATATTAAATAAACTTCTATAACAGAGTAAACATGACTATATGCAATTACCAATATATATATTTCCAGAAAATAACCAAGGAAAAGTATCTAATCATCAATTTTCTCAATCAAATAAATGACACTCAAGTTTTAAAATAATGGACATACCCGAATTCGGTAATCCTCCTAGTAGTTCTACCTACCAGTCACAGAAAAAGTCCATCACGCAGGGGCTGCGAAAACTAAGCAGATTTTCCACGGGAAATTTTACTGTAGATAAATCTACATACTGGGAACACTTAACCCCATCGTGAATATTAAGTGAATAAATACAAACGTTTAGTAGTAAAGAACAAAAAGGGGGGGGGGCTACAGAACCTATTTTCATATACCTCACAAAATAGAAGTTCAATGAAAACAATATTTCCTATTTAACCTTGGAATGAAGTGGTTCATGACATAACAGCTTATTATTTATATGTCATGAGTAGGAGTGGAGGTTAGCTGAAGACTGAAAACAGAAAAATGCAAATATCTCGCTCGTTATTCAAGATAAATTTATATAACAATATTTGTATTACATTTAATTTGCAATAAGATTGGATCTATACAAGTTTTCAATCAGACGTATAATAGTATCCATTTCAGCCATTAACGAACTTTATCTTTTTTTTTTCTACATAAAATGATTAAATATCGGTTTGGTAACGATCAAACAAAAATTTTGATCATATCTTTTAATATTACTATTTGAAAACGTGTAATGACCTAAATACAAAATACATTAAACAACTCATAAGATCTCATAAAGCCCAGAATTTGTTAAGATAATGATAAAGATGGTATAAAGGTGACCAAATTGTATCAGTTGACACGTGCTTTTATCAGAAATTCTCAATAACTGACTAAAATATTTAACAGAAATAATTTGGTTTTGATATATAGTATAGTTAGAATGTAAAATGACATGTAATATTTTTTTTTGTTTTTTAATGTTCATAATAAGTAAGAAAGCGCAGAAATATTCCGGCAGTAACTTAAAAATTGAAAACATTGTTTAAAAAACACTTTTAAACGAGGGCTTAATGGTGTACATTGTGGGAATCGTTCCTAAAAAGATCACTTCCCTCAAACAATTTTCACCTGCATAGCAGGTAGATTAATTCTGTGCAAGTGGCTATTAATATTTATTTAGGTGTGTCGCAATCGGAGCGGACATTTAATAACAAACAAAAATATCATGTCATCAATTTGAGCCTCCACCAGCAGACGATAATTTGGATAACCAGGAATATCATTATACAAAAACATGGCAATCTTTTGGAATTATCAAGTACTTGATCAGAAAGATATAGGAAGAGTCTGACGGATGGACTAACTACTATAAGGGTTCTTGCTAGAGACAAAGGGGTTTTTAAAGATCAAACTTTGATTTTATGAGCAAGGAACGGAATTTGATATAAGAAACAAACTACAGTTATTAATATAAAAGTGGAAGGATTTTTATTGAATGCCATTTTCCATTTAACTTTTATATTCGCCCGAGATATATTTAAGGGGAAAAATGTTCATTTCGTCGTACATACCTAAGGTATATATTGTTCGTGACTGGTTGATTACCAAAGGGAGCCCGTTGATGGGGGGATCAGGAATCAGAGAAATCCGATATTACCTGTCAGAGATCCAGGAATGATAATGGCGTCCCCTTTCTCTTCAGGTTAATTCCCAGTCATGCCCGAATCTTGCTTACTATCCACTCTGTGTCCTCATCTCGCTCCTTTACTAGCGCTCTGAAGGGAATGCCAACATCATGGAGAAATAGAGTACTGTGTGAACCTATTCAATGGAGAACGGGCTGTCATCACATAGTATCAACAATATATTTTAGACATTTATATTCACAAAAGAGGTCGGGGGGGGGGGGGTCAACTTAGAGAACAATTACAAGCTGAGCAGCCTTAATAATTTTTGAAACTTTTGAGTGTTGTTAAAAAAAGAAGACAGGCCCTTAATGCATGTTAGTACTGTACCAATACAATAAAGTCCGACACGCAGGGGCTGCGTAAACCAAGCAGATTTCCCTCCTGATGTTTAACAATAGATAAATCTACATACTGGTAACACGATACCGCAGCGAATATTAAGTGAATCAACACAAACGATAATAAGAAATTAGAATAATAAAAAACAAAACAAACGGGAAGCACCTGAAACGTAAACAAATAGGTGTGCCAATTTCCCACAGGAAAAAAAAACAACTTGAACTACAATCTGAAATATATCAGAATGTAGCATATTTATTTTATTGAAAACTTTTTACTATATCTAGTAATGTAATTTTTAATGGATCAGAATAATTCAATCAATCAAATTTTAGTAGTCCAAGAACTTAAGAAGGGGGGGGGGTCTCAATAACATATCTCCATTTATCTCGTATACTAAAGGTTTCTTGAAAACAATTTACGGTATTTAAGCTTCGAATAATGTGGTTAATACATAACAGAGTATTGTTTATGTAACTTGAGTAGAAGAGGGGTTTGCTGAAGGCAGACAACTGAAAAATGCCATTATCTCGTTTAATATTCAAGATAGAGAATAAATGTATATAACAATATTTATAGTCAATTTAATTTGCAATAAGATTGGTTTTATACAAGTTTTTGATCCAGCGTATAGTAACTCGTCCGATTTCAACCATTAACGAACTTGATCTGTCTTTTTGGATAAAACGTTTAAATATCGAGTTTGGTAACGATCAAACCAAAATTGCGACCGCTGGAGCGTTAACAAATATATATAATTTTGAACGGACCTCATTTTCGTTATCTCCAGGTTAGGATCGATGGACCTTTGAAGAAATTTTTCTAAAATCGCCTCCAGAGTACGACCTCAGTAGCTGATTTCCCTTAAGGGAAATCTACTAAGATTGGATTAAAAAATACCTATTATTTTGGTTATGAGATAGTTGTACTAAAAATGAAAATGAAGTCAACCCCATGTCGAAAAGGCCAATGCACTAACTAGTAGAACCGTAAAAGGTATTTTTTTCTCATATTGTAAAAAGAGAAGAGCGATAAAAGGATAAAGTGGAACAATCAGATAAATAAAAGGGTAGGAAGATATCACCGATGGAGGAGCAGCCCGCTGATATCAAATTGTCGATATCTACTCTGATAACATTTACATCCGCTCCTCTTTCAGCGGTGCATATTAACACGTTTACCCTTCGAAATAATCAAACGGATATCAATTTACGAACATGGATTTTCTTGTATAACCGTTATACCAGTTTTAATCGTCCAACAGCTTCCTAACAAGAAAAAAGTAAACCAGATTGATATAAAAACTAGAAAATTGCTTACTCGTCGAAGTTTTCTTGTACATGCAAAATTCCCTTGAAAAAATATTTACTATGCTCATCATTTAATGCCTCTAGGGTGAAAATGTCACATAAAAGGGAGTAAATTACAAAATTGTCCAGTTCCTTCTCTGCTCATATTTTTAGTACTAATTACTCACTTTCGCCAATTCAATACGCCAAGTATTTGTGTAGAATTCTTACTTAATGAGAATAGTTTTACGCGAACGATTGAGTCCTGTAGGTTATTTAATTCTTTACCAAAATCGATATCTAATATTAATATGAAAAATTAATATCAAATATGTTTTTGGTCGAAATCAAACATGAGTGAGTGAACATTTAGATGTCCGTACATCTCTATTAATAGGCGTCACGTCAAAAAATGTTAAATATAAACAATCTCATTTACTAAAATGAGTATTGAAATTTGCTCGTAGATTTTCTTGTAACTTGAGAGCTAGAGGCATTTTTTGTACGCGTTTGGGTGACGCCCTGGATGGTTTAGCCGGCAGATGGAGCAGGAGTGGGGGTTGTAAGGGAGGTCTAAAACTAAAAATAGCGATATTTCGTTTCCTATTGGTTTTTCGGCAAATATGGACAGGTTAAAAGTTGTTTATGTTGTTATTTAGAGTAACTATAGTTATATTCACTTTTATCGTATAACAAAGTATAAACGAGATATACACTAAAAAAGTAAAGTGGGAGACAACAATTTTATTGGGCTCCAACGATTGAACCGAACTTAACAAAACTCGGTATGTGAATTAGCATTAATTCTTCCATGATTATAAGTTATATTACATTTTTTTAGATTCGAACGGGAGTGGGGGTTATAAGAGAGGTCTGAATAACAAATTCGCGATATTTCTTTTCTATTTGTTTTTAGACAAACGTGCACATAAGAAAAGTTGTTTTTTGTGTTATTAAAGTAGATTTTGTTTTAAAAATAATATTATTAAATTTAATAGTCTAATCGCTTGATATATCATGCAGGACAACGTCTGTCGGGTGTATTAGTATATATATATATATATATATATATATATATATATATATATATATATATATATAATTTTACTGAACGTGTGTATGTCACTGCTCGTAAACGGCTTGACCGATTTGAATGAATTGTTTTTATGAGTTTGGGTGACGCCCTGGATGGTTTAGATTCACAAATCAGCCAGGCACATGGAACAGGAGTGGGGGTTGTAAGGTAGGCCTAAAATTAAAAATAGCGATATTTCGTTTCCTGTTGGCTTTTCGGCAAATATACTCGGGATAAAAGTTATTTATTTTGTTGTTTAGAGTAACGTTTGTTATATTCACATTTGTCGTATAACAAAGTATAAACGAGATATGCACTAAAATATTAAAGTGGGAGCCAACAATTTTATTGGGCACTAGCGATTGAACCGAACTTAACAAAACTCTACATGTAAATTAGCCTTAATTCTTCCATGATTATAAGCTATATTAAATTTTTTAGGTTCGAACGGGAATGGGAGTTATATGGGAGGCCTGAATAAAAAATTCGTGATATTTCATTTTCTGTTTGTTTTTAGGCAAACGTGCACATAAAAAAAAATTGTTTTTTGTGTTATTAAAGTAGATTTTGTTTTAAAAATAATATTATTAAATTTAATAGCCTAATCGCTTGATATATCATGCAGGACAACGTCTGTCGGGTCCATTAGTATATATGTATATATATAATTTACTGTACGAGTGTTTGTCACTGAACTAGTAAACGGCTTGACCGATTTGAATGAGTTTTTTTTTTATGCGTTTGGGTGACGACGCCCTGGTTGGTATAGATTCACAAATCAGCCAGGCTCATGGAGCAGGAGTGGGGGTTGTAAGGGAGGTCTAAAATTAAAAAGAGCGATATTTCGTTTCCTGTTGGCTTTTCGGCAAATATGCACGGGATAAAAGTTATTTATTTAGTTGTTTAGAGTAACGTTTGTTATATTCACATTTGTCGTATAACAAAATATAAACGAATTATACACTAAAAAATTAAAGTGGGAGCCAACAATTTCATTTTCTATTTGTTTTTAGGCAAACATGCACATAATAAAAGTTGTTTTTTTTGTTATTAAAAGTAGCTTTTGTTTTAAACATAATATTATTAAATTTTATATTCTAATCGCTTGAAATATACAGGACAACGTCTGTCTGGTCCCCTAGTATATATATATATATATATATATATATATATATATATATATATATATATATATATATATATATATAATAAAATTAGAACTGTTGAGAAATTGTTGTTTGATTTTATTTTTAATTTTATTAATTTATTTTCTTGTAATAACATTTATAATTTTAAAATTTAAGGAATCAATTAAAGACCAAATTTCCTCTACAAATAGCTGCGAGTTTGTAGATTGAAGTTTGACCAAGGTCTGGATACAAATTACTACAGTTTGTCGACAAGATGCAATTAAGTCTAGAGTCAATTAAATCAAAATTCTCTCTCAGGAGCAGGATACAGAATTAATTTTAGCATTCCTTCCCTGAAGACCCAGGTCTCTCTTATAATATCAATAACAATGTATTGTAGTAATATTTATATTTAATACAAAAAAAATTATACTTAAAACCTAGTAAACTGTTTTCTTCCCTCATTTTGATATAGTTTTTTTTTTAACCATTTGAAGTTCATGCAAGTAATTAAATATATATTTCTACAAGAAGTTTGACACAACACAATTAAGATTCACCATCACAAATGCACACAATGTCTAACGGAACATGGACAGGCTGGACATTATTTAACAAGATTTAAAATTCAAAACAATGACAAATGTACTCATGACTTTTTTACATATACTTTATGATACAATCATCACAATCATGGCAACACAAACGTTTTAGCAGGTTTCCCTTAAGGGAAATCAGCTATTGAGGTCGTACTCATGACGCGATTTTAGAAACATTTCTTCCAAGGTCCATCGATCCTAACCTGGAGATGACGAAAATGAGGTCCGTTCAAAATTATATATATTTGTTAACGCTCTAGCGGTCGCAATTTTCGTTTGATCGTTACCAAACTCGATATTTAAACGTTGTATGTAAAAATAAAGATCAAGTTCGTTAATGGCTAAAATCGGAACAGAGGGAGGGGTGGGGGTTTAGAGGGGAGGATTTTCGAAAATTCGAAATATCTCCGTTACTATACGTCGGATCGAAAACTTATATAGAATCAATCTTATTGCAAATTTAATTTAATTTATAAATACTGTTATATACATTTATTCCGTATCTTGAATATTAACCGAGATATTTGCATTTTTCTGTTTTCAGCTTCTGAGATGAGATCGGCTAACTTCGGGTCTAGTCATGAGTTTCCGTCAAGAGCTAGTTCGGGCCATTCCCATAACTGTTCGGCTCTCTATTCTGAAATTTCTATATTGTAAAACTTCACGTGGGAAATCTGCGTAGTTTACGCAGCCCCTGCGTGACGGACTTTTTACATATACTTTATGACTGTTCAAAATTAAATCATAATAGATCAAATTTAATAACGAACATAAGTTTAAAAGGAGCTAATTGGCCAGAACCACCTCATATTATGTTTAACAAATATAATATTATTATTATTATTTATTAACGTCCACTTTTTGCAACTTAGGCTAATTGGGATGGATTCTCTACAGGTGACCACCCTTTTCTAGCCAGGGTGGGGGACTAAGGGTTTTATTTAATGAAGTCCCTCACTAAATAAATTCCATTGCCCAGGCGGGAATCGAACTCGCCACTCGAGGTTTACGATGGGAGATTAAGGTCAACGCTTTAATTTACTAACGATATGGCGATATAGAGGTCAACGATTTTACATATACTTTATGACTGTTCAACATTTAATCAGAATAGATCAAATTTAATTATGAAGATAATTTTAAAAGGAGGTAATTAGCCAGAACCACCCCATATTATATTTGACAAATATAATAAAGAATTTATAAAGTTTATCAAAACTATAGATATGAATGTAGCAAAAATACATTAGATTGTAAAGTCGATTGTGAGGAATGGGAATTATAATTCAATATATTTACCTTACATAGACTCACAAATTAAACATCAGTTGGGTTTAACTTTAATTGATTTGTTGTTTTTTGTTTTTATTTTATTTATTTATTTATTTTTTCATTTCATTTATTAATTTTATTTGTAATTATCTTACTTATTTTAATATTTTACTTTATTATTTTTTTTTATATTATATTTGAGTAGATAGTTGATTAACGTGTATATACTATAAAATAAAAATGTATTTAAACATATTACATATTAAACAATCATACATGTAATATCTCATTTGGCAATGGAACATGTATTCAAATAATAACTCCTCATAGGGTTACTATGAGATGAAAAAAAAAAAAGAAAAGAAGTTTGATATATTTTAAGATCTCAAATTAAAAAGTAAACACTAAAATTCAGTTCCGTAAAAAAAAAAAATAATAAAAATAAAATCTATATCGCTCAATTATTATCCGTTTCAAACATCAATTATATCATAAAAATATGTTGTACTCTTCATAATCTAATGACCGAGTCCAGCTGAAACGGTGAATTTATGTATTTTTTCCTGTAATTTTGTCTAAACACAATACTCTTCGTATTCAAACTGAACTTTTAACTTTATAGTGCAAACACTCTTTCATAGTGGGTGGTCTCTTTTAATAGCTAAGTGGATGCCTCTATGCTTTTTTTTTCTTTTATGGTGGAATCATACTTTCTTCATTTCATCCTTCCGATGAGGAATACGTTGTTTATCTCTGTTTTCTTTAAGTTCGGCTCTGGATTGCTAAGTAGTGCCTCCTCTTCAAACAAACAACTCTCTAAATATAATACTTAATCAATGGTGGTTATAATGTGGTTCGATAAATTTTTCGAAACTCTCGGGTTATTCTTAACTTATTTGTTCTTAATGGTACTTATTCCAAAGATCAAAGTCCACTCTTCGAACCTAAACTATGTCTGATTTTATGAGAATTAGTTTTCTTGTACTACAGCGTAGTGAACATGTAAGAAACCAAAGTGCTTCTTTATGGTAAGCAAGGTGCCGAGTCCCACCGGAAGATATATGGCGTTTATAGGGACAAAACTCTAAGAGAACGTACTGCACAGAAATGGTTTGCCGAGTTTTATTCTGGAGATAAGAGTTTGGATGTTTCACCCCGCAGCGGTGGGCTGACATAAGTTGATTCGTGAGATATCAAGGCACTAATCGAGCCACATCCGTCGCTATAGGAACGAGAAAAAGTGGAAACAATGGGAATACGTACTTAATCTTTTTTTTTTTACATCTACTATATCGATTTTAGGAACGATAATAGAAATATTTTGATCTCGTGAGAGATAGTTATTATATATATATATATATATATATATATATATATATATATATATATATATATATATATATACTAGCTCAGATACCCGGCTTCGCCCGGGAATTCATTTGAGGCTGAATGGTGATCGTATTTTTTAGCAGGCTTTACATTGCACAATATTTTGACATTTACCCGTCCCAGTGTTTAGGATTGATACCCATCTTTGCTGTGGATTTGCTAATAATAGAATTATTTGTTCGATAAGGCTTCACAGTCTTCGATATTTTTATATTTCCCGTCTCTTATACATGTAAATATGGTGAATTTTTATTTCAGACCTCCCTTTTAACCCCCCTCCCTTTCGAACCTAAAAATTTTAATATAATTTATAATCATGGAAGAATTAAAGCTAATTGACATACCGAGTTTTGTTAAGTTCGGTTCAGCCGTTAGTGCCCGCTAAAGTTTTAACGTATAACTCATTTATACTTAGGTATACGACAAAAGTGTATATAACAAAAGTTATTCCAAATAACAAAATAAACAACTTTTGTTATGTTTATATTTGCGGAAAAACCAATAGGAAACGAAATATCGCTATTTTTAATTTCAGGCTTCCCTTATAACCCCCACTCCTGCCCGTCCATAGAAATGTTGGTATGGCTTATTATAATGAAGGCCTCACTGCTAATACACATACCGAGTTTTATTTAGTTCCGTTGAGTCTTTTTTGGCAAATAATATTGTTGACTCCCGCTATAATTTTTAGCGTATAACGCATTTAAACTTCGGTTAACGACAAAAGTGTATATAACAAAAGTTACTCTAAATAACAAAATAAACAACTTTTGTTATATGCATATTTTCCGAAAACCCAATAGAAAACGAAATATCGCTATTTTTAATTTCAGGCTTCCCTTATAACCCCCACTCCTGTTCGTCTCAGAGAAAATTAATATAGCCTAAAGTCTAAGTTGGGTTAGTAGTAATATACATACCAAGTTTCATAAAATTCGGTTCAGCCGTTTATGCGTGAAAAGGTAACAAACAAACAAACAAACAAACAAACAAACAAACAAACAAACAAACAAACAAACAAACAAACAAACATACACGAAAGAAACAAAATGCAGATATGGTGTCTATGGCATGTGAAACGAAAAGTTATGGTGAAATTTCGCGAAAAAAATCAATGTACAGACAGAGGTTACAATTTTATATATATATAGATATATATAATTTTGAACGGACCTCATTTTCGTTATCTCCTGGGTAGGATCGATGGACATTTGAAGACATTTTTCCCCTTGAGGGGAAGTATTTTCTTTTTCATTTGAGGAGATTTCCTTAAGTGTTGAATATCATTTTAGCTACATTCTGTACATATTAATTATGGCGCTTCGCTGTTTGTGAACAATGGTGGAGGCGTCTTCATTTTTAAATTTATCATTACTATTCTTGTTGGTTATTGTTCCCAATTGAACCATTTTTTATTATTACTAATATGTAGGATAATTATTTGTGAGATGCAATTAAATAAATTCCTTATTATTCGTTGTATAAAGTGATATCGGGCGTGAGTTGTTTAGATTTAGATACCCCTGGCCTCCCTCTCACACAGATGGCATTTGGGCTACTCATCCTAGTTACCGCTACCGAATAAGAAGACATCTCCACTGCTGTTTAGTATCAATGTGTAGCGGGTTCCTTGTTTCAGTAGTAGCAAAAGTACATTCAAACTCGTTTCGTGAGAATCCGCTGCCCTTGGTGATACGAGTTGTTTTTTCTCCGGTGCAATTGGCCCGAATTTCAGTGCTTACTTCAGCCTGTTAATGGGTTGCGATTTCTGAGATTTTCCTCATTTCCTTTAGATCTTATCCCACATTCCTTTCCTTTCTTCTGCCATTTCTCTCAGGAAAAGTGTCTCCGAGATAAGGCAGATTATTACAACTTTTTTAAAAATATAAATCCACTTGTACTTCGTCCATTATGTGAGCTCACCCTTGCGCAGCGTATTAGCAGATTTCCCTTAAGGGAAATCAGCTATTGAGGTCGTACTCATGACGCGATTTTCGAAAATTTTCTTCAAATGACCATCGATCCTACCCAGGAAATGACGAAAATGAGGTCCGTTCCAAATTATATATATACATTTGTCTGTTAACGCTCTAGCGCTGGCAATTTTTGTTTGATCGTTACCAAACGCGATATTTAAACGTTTTATGCAAAAAGACAGATCAAGTTCGTTAATGGCTGAAATCGGAACAGTGGGAGGGGGGGGGGTTTAGAGGGGGGATTTTCGAAATATCTCCGTTACCATACGTCGGATCACAAAAGTGTATAGAAACTATCTTATTGTAAATTAAATTTACTATAAATATTGTTCTATACATTTATTCTCTATCTTGAATATTAACCGAGATATTGGCATTTTTATTAAATTTGGGCCGATAACGTACGACGGAGTTTCCCACCAAAAGCTAGTTCGGCCCTTTGCCGTGACTGTTCGGCTGTAGTATGGAGATTTCTCTATTGTATAACTTCTTGTGGGAAGTCTGCTTAGTTTACCCAGCCCCTGCGTGACAGACTTTCTTTATTTAGTTATTTTCCAAGTTGGGCTTGGTTTTACAATCATAGTCAACTATACTCGACATTTAAACATTTCATGTAAACATTATTAATATAATTACGTATTAAACCCACAAAAAAGCAGTGTCAGTAACGTGAGCTTAATCGTATTAATTTTCTATCACATTTCACAAATGCAGTTGAGTCAAGACTGATGTAAATTTATGTTTTATTTTCATACTATCTAGTGCTGATCATTAGTAAGATCGCTCCCAAGCTCTCCATTCTTCCAAATATATTTAATGTTGAATATCACAAGCAGAAGGCAAGAGGAAAAATCTGAACCTCAGCGGCATCTTCCAAGAAAGTAGGACGTTGGTAGGAAAAGTTAGGCGATGTAATATAATTATTAGAAGATATAATAACAACAAACTTTAATGCGTAAACTACCAGTGAGTTCGGAATAAAATAGAATATGTATTTTGCTTCCAACACCACTTACATTTTCGCTTCATTGCGAAAATACTTGTGGCGTTCAATGAGCCATGGCCGCGTTGAGCTGTGTGGGAAGCGGAGATGATCTCGTTAAATCACGCAATGAGCTAATTTATCACAATATAATTATAAAGAGATGGTGGGCCGCCGATGAGCGGTGGGACCCAAGGATAACTAGGGCCTGGATAATTGGTCCGTATTATCGTTATAACAAGACACTGGGAAAACTACCTCATACTATAGCCATTATCCTGCAAGGCGACACATTAAAACAACCCGTTTTTTAGCCTGGGAAAAGGAACGACCTACCAACGAGGTGTATTTTGGTAATTCATAATTAATAGCCTCAAATTAATTACATATTTACCTAAGCTTCAGCTCACCAACAATTTACCAAATAATTCCCCTTATAAAGATAGTGTACTAAGATATCACAGAGATCTCAGCCAAAGTGTGGGAGAAGATACAATACAATAGTAAGATATTGTGTGACAGTTCATAGGCCCTTCGACCAAACCTTTTCACACTTATCCCTTAATTAAACACTCAATTACTCAAAAAAAAATACTGCATTGTAAGCTCTAATTTTATAAAATTTAACTGCTTATCACTTAATAATAATCAGAAGTAGTTTAATAACTTAAAAAAGGACCTACGGGTTTTAATTTATTTCAAAAAATCATTATATAATTCAATCAGCCATTTAGTATAATTCTAAATTTTACAAATAATAACAGATTTTCCTCGGGTTGGTATGGCCCACTAGTGAACAATAAAGTACTAATCACTCGCTTTATAATTGAGTTAAGAAACAATGCAGAGAGCAGCAATCGTAGAATATCAATACCTTAACAAGACTTGTTCTGTAACATTTTTCGATCCGACACACAGTAATGAAATATTTTGAAGTTTTCAAATCCCCCCCCTCTAAACCCTCCCTATGCCATGCCCGATTTTAGCCATTAACTAATATTATCTTTAGTGTCGAATGAAACAGTTAAAATCCGGTACGGTGTACAACAAATAAACATTTCCGAGGCAAGAACTAAGAATCTCCAATGATGAAATAATCACACAACGTATTCACATATATCCCACGCAGTAATAGTTCAATGAAAACAATATTTGTTATTTAAGCTTAAATAATGCGGTTTACAAATATAACAGCTTATTGTTAATATGGCATGAGTAGGAGTAGGGGTAGGGGTTTATTGAATACTAAAACTAACTAATCTGAATATCTGGGTTGATGTATGTATTAGTAAAAATATGTGTATAACAACATTTATAGTCAATTAAATTTAAAATAAGATTTATTCTCTACTAATTTTTGATCTGAAGTATAGTAACGGAGATATTTTGAGTTTTTGAAATTCTCCCCAACGGATTTTAGCTGTTAGCGAACTTGATATAAACTTTTGCATTTGATGCTTATATATCGAGTTTAGTTGGTAACGATCAAACAAAAATTGCGGCAGCTAGAGCATTAACATATATATATATATATTCACAGACCATTATCCGTGAAGGTTTTTCATTTACAAAAACTTAATTCTTGTTATGGAACTAAAGTCTCCTGCTAATTCAATTACAGTGAACTTTATGAAGGAAGGAAATATCAACTGGAAGACAGCTGATTTAAAGAAGAGAGAGACGGGAAATTGGTAATATCTTAGTAATTATTCGATGAGTAGGGATAATTTTATTTGCTTATTCTTATTAAAATGGTTTTCATAGAATTTCTTCTGAATAGGGTTTGTAAGCCGATTTCCCCAAAAGAGAAATAAACTAAATGATGTTTTAATCAATGCTAATGATCTTTTTTTTTATTTAATATATAAATCATTATCTAATAAATAGCTTATTTAGTACATATTTATGTTTATCTCGTTCGAGTTGTATACCACTAACCTATAAATTTTACTTCTGTTACCCTGGATCACTGTGTTATACTCTGCTACGATAAACGTTTATTAAATATAATAACCACTGTACATTTTTTTGCCCTAAACCAATAAAAAAAAAGTCCGTTACGCAAGGGCTGCGTAAACTAAGCAGATTTCCCTCGTGGTGTTTAACAATAGATAAATCTACATACTGGTAACACAATAGCATCGTCTACATCAAATAGATAAATACAAACGATAATAAAACCCTCCAGACGGGAAGCACCTGAAACATAAACCAACAGGTGTGTCAATCTCTCACAGGAAACAAAACCAATCACTGAAATATATCAGAATATAACATATTAATTTTATTGAAAACTATATACTATATCTAGTACTGTAATTTATAATTGATCAGAATAATTTTTATTTCAATCAATCAAATTTTAGTAGTCCAAGAACTTCAGAAGGGAGGGAGTGGGGCACCATAGCATATTTGCATTTATCTCGTATAATAAAGGTCTCTTGAAAACAATTTATGGTATTAAAGCTTTGAATAATGTGGTTTATTACATAACAGAGTAGTGTTAATGTAACATGAGTAGAAGTGGTGGTTTGCTGAAGACTGAAAAATGCAAATATCTCGGTTAATATTCAAGATAGACAATAAATGTACATGCCAATATTTATAGTAAATTTAATTTTCAATAAGATTGGATCTATAAAATGTTTTGATCCGACGTATAGTAACGAAGATATTTATTATTTCGAATTTTCGAAAATCCCCTTTAACCCCCCCCCCTCCCACTGGTCCGATTTCAGCCATTAACGAACTTGATCTGTCTTTTTGCATAAAACGTTTAAATATCGTGTTTGGTAACGATCAAACGAAAATTGCGACCGCTAGAGCGTTAACAGACAAATATATATATATATATAATATATATATATATATATATATATATATATATATATATATATATATATATATAATAAACTCGATATTTAAACATTTTATGCAAAAAGACAGATCAAGTTCGTTACTGGCTGAAATCGGACTCAGACACACACACACACACACACACACACACACACACACACACACACACGTATATATATATATATATATATATATATATAATTTTGAACGGACCTCATTTTCGTCATCTCCTGGGTAGGATCGATGGACATTTGAAGACATTTTTCGTAAATCACGTCATGAGAACGACCTCCCATTAAGGGAAATCTGCTAAAAACATCAATTCTGTACTGTTTCCTCTATAGTTATTACCCGACTACCTCACATTCTGATGGTTGACCATGGTATATGGATGAAAGGAGTTATTAGTAGAAGAATTACACGTGGAAATCAATTCAATTTACTCAGCAACTTCCTGAAGGTCTTTTAAGTGAATTTTAGACTTGCCACTATAATAGGAGAGTGATGGCGGTTCCATTCGTGAAAAATGTATTTAGTGGTAGCTGAGTTAGCCAAACTTGGGGCTGAACAATCTGATCCACATGTCTAGCCCGATAAGTATCAGCTCAGCATGTTGGCATGCAAGCGAATACTGCAGAAATAAAAAACTCAAGTCAGGACTTGATACGAGATCTCTGTATGGTTGGCTAGATGGTATTTGGTGAGCCTTTCTCAACCTCCCCACCATTTAAATGTACCAACCTATGACTACATTTCAAATTCCAATCACGCTCTTCTATGTATCGCACAAGCGTCCTTATTCTCCGTTTGATGTGAATAATATATGACGCGGGGGGGGGGGGGTTCCTACACTTAATATACGATCTAGGTCAGGGGTCTCCAAACTACGGCCCGAGGGCCACATCCGGCCCGCGGACAGATTTTGTCCGGCCCGCGGAGAGCTAGCATACTTGAAAACTCCTTTTAGAGAACATATTTTTCATAGCAAATTAAATTTAGTTTACTGAAGTATTCTAATTTTATGTTGAATAATTATTAATATGAAATCTACATTGATATGGCCATGGGCTAACTACTCATAACATTGTTGTAGGCTTATTGTTATTGTTTTTGTGATAATACTGCGATTTCAATCCGCGCTTCATAGCTTCGAATTTTTCTGTCCGCAAACTTCCTGTATATTTTGAGTAATTTTGAAAATGTTTTGTTTCATAATGACGTTTAATGTCATATTCTTTGAGAACGGTCATGCTTTCATTGCAAATCAAACACAGCGCCTTGTTACTGGACTCAAGTACGAAATACTGAATGTTCCACTGATCTTTGAATTTTCTGCATACACTATCAATTTTTCGCTTCTTTTCTATACTACTTAAATTACACACAAAAGCAACAATTCAAATCAAAAATATGGTTTTGGCCCTCGGAACTTACTGGAGTAGTCAGTATAGCCCTAAGGCTGGAAAGTTTGGAGACCCCTGATCTAGACTATAGACTGCTGATATGTCAAAAAAAAGCCAAGAGGTACCAGTTTAAGATGGAATAACTGTCCTTTCATTTTTACATCATTATTATTATTTATTAACGTCTGCTTTTTTCTGCTGTGGCATATGGGAAGGGTTATCTACAGGTCATGATCCTTTTCTAGCCTGGGTGTGTCTAAGGACACTTTTTACATTATGTTTGAAAAAATGTGAATACACAGTATTAAATGTAGGCATTTTTTAAATCTTTCCACTGTCAGAGCTACTTTTTTTTACATTTTTTAAGCAAGCTCCTAATAGCCTAATAATTCATAACTGTTATTGGTGTCTGAACTCACACTGAATTATAAGGTATGTTGTTTTCAACAGCAACAAACAAATTCTATTAATTTGGACTATATACCATTTCAGCACGATAGAGTAGTTATTGTAAAACCGATCTCCAAAGATCATATTGATAAAAGGTTAAATAAATAAAATTTACTGAATGTACTTTCGTTTTGATATATACAAACAAACAAATAACAAGCTGCCCCCATTTTGAGGGCACCCGTTTGGGTCAGCCTCCTAATCAGCACACCAAGGTATATAGGTAAATTTAAAAAAATATTGCTTTTAAATGTTTCATATATATATACTTGCTCAGATACCCGGCTTCGCCCGGGAATTCATTTGAGGCTGAATGGTGATAGTATTATTTTGGCAAGGCTTTACTTTGCACAATATTTTGACATTTACCCGTCCCAGTGTTTAGGGTTAATACCCGTTGTTGGCATTTGTTAATAATAAAATTAATTTTTTATGTAAGTCTTCACTGTCCTCCAAATTGTCATATTTCCCGTCTCCTGTGCATTATGCATAGATTTCAGCTATTAAGGACAAAATATTAACTTTGATTTGAATTAATTTTTCCAGCTGAGGTACCTGATAGTTCAAATAGGAATGAATTGTTGAGCATATTTCTACGCAAACTACTTGCTCCACACATTGCTCCTGGAGAAATGTATAAAAAAAAAAAGTTAATCTAAATAACAAAGTAAACAACTTTTGTTACGTGCATGTTTGTCGAAAAACAAATAGACAATGAAATATCTCGAATTTTTATTTCAGGCCTCCCTTATAACCCCCACTCCCGTTCTAACCTAAAAATTTTAATATAGCTTATAATCATGGAAGAATTAATGCTAATTGACATAGCACACACGAAAGAAACAAAATGCAGTTATGGTGTCTATGACGTGAAACGAAAAGTTATCGTGAAAATTAGCGAATAAAATCAATGTACAGAGAGAGGTTACAATTTTATATATATATATATATATATATATATATATATATATATAGTTTTATATATATATATATAGTTATATATATATATATATATATATATATATATATATATATATATATACAGTTATATATATATATAGTTATATATATTTATATATATATATATATATATATATATAGAGAGTTATATATAGACACACACATTTTTTTTTAGGGAATTGAATTTGATTTAATTAATTTTTGAGCGGGTGAGTTACTAGTTTTAGAGGACAGCTTACGTTGAGCTTAACTCTATTTTATACAAATGATTGTTAATGATTCTTATTCTTCTCTTTAAAACTGATATCGACATTTGGCATATATCTTCGGTCTTCAGTCCATATTCTAGGAGTAAGTCGGCTGTTTTATTTTGGGATTACACCTCTTGCCCCAAACAGCAATCCGTCGACGCTCCAATTTTTAACTTGGTATTTTTCTTTCAGATACTTCCAGTAAGGTTCGTAAATTTTTTTTTTTTTTTCTAAATCAACTTCAATTGCTTTAGAATTTCCTGTTTCAAACCTTACTGTAGAATCTAGTATATGTCCTGATTTGACTTCCCTATTAATATATATATATATATATATATATATATATATATATATATATATATATATATATACCTTTGTACATTACCCATGCACAAAGAGCGTTTATTTACTGTAAGTAACATACTATTATAGTATATAACATATATGTTCTAAATAAATAATAATTTTGTATGCAAGAAATGTGAAGGTCATTCATTTCTTGTTGAAAATAAAATAAAAAAGTCCGTCACGCAGGGGCTGCGTAAACTAAGCAGATTTCCCACGTGAAGTTTTACAATAGAGAAATTTCACGAGAGCCAAGCAGTTAATCAAACGGTCGAACTAGCTTTTGGCGGGAAAGACACTTCGTCCCTTAGCCACCCAGATTTAATAAAAATATCTCGGTTAATATTCAAGATAGAGAATAAATGTATATATCAATATTTATAGTAAATTTAATTTGTAATAAGATTGATTCTGTACAATTTTTCGATCCGACGAACAGTAACGGAGATATTTTGAAGTTTGAATTTCAGCCGTTAACGAACTTGATCTTTCTTTTTACATAAAACGACTAAATATCGAGTTTGGTAACGATCAAACACAAATTTCGACCGCTTGACAAATATATATATATATATATATATATATATATATATATATATATATATATATATATACAGTTTTAAACGGACCTCATTTTCGTCATCTCCTGGGTAGGATCGATGGACATTTGAAGAAAAATTTCGAAAATTCCGTCATGAGTACAACCTCAATAGCTGATTTCCCTTAAGGGAAATCTGCTAAAATGAAAGAAATAAACAAATAATATACATAATGAAAGAATAAACAATCAAAGTGATGAAAAAATTAAAATTCATAATAAAGAAAAAGCGAAACAACCCAATAACATATTAAGTTGACTTAATCAAAATGCTTCACAATTTTGAGTATCACTCTAGCGCAGGGATATATATATATATATATATATATATATATATATATATATATACACACACACACACACACACACGCACACACACACACACACACACACACACTTATATGTATGTGTGCGTGTGTGTGTGTGTGTGCGTGTAGGTGAAAGAATATATGATAATTACATGAAAATGTTTTAGTATGAAGGAATGAGTAATGGAGTAAATGGCAGCTATAGAGTAGGCATTGCCTTGTCTAAGTTTGTTGAATCAGCGACAAGGTCTAGCGATGCCGGCTGAAGCGAGATAAAAGGAAGGCGTCATGAGACTGACGTGGGTATTGCCTGAGCGGGGCGTGCAGCCGCCGAAACAAGGCCCTCATCATGGCAGGCTAATAAAAGATAAAACCAAAATAAAAAGAGGTAAAAGAAAATTAAGGAGCGGAGAGGGACTGGTTATGATGGAGTGGGGGTAAGAAAACTAGGTGCTAACCCCGCCCATCAGCTGGCTATCGGTGCACACGGGCATAGGCCAGCCCCGATAATTGCCTCAACAACTGCACTCACCCCCCACGCAACAGGTAGCCTCTCTTCATACAATCTCATCATCACAGCCGGAATGACTGCACCTTTTTTAATCTCAGCCTCAAAGAAAACAAACAACTCAGACGAAAATTAGGGGCTCTTTTATTGTTTGGTGTTGTTAAGTGGAATTCCTCCTGATTATAAAATGAGAACAAATACTCTTCAAGGTCTGAGCGATTTAGAAAACCTTGAAGAATGTGCAAGCCTCACACCTAAGAAATTTATATTTTTTACTATTCTTAAAGTGTGAATATTATAGCAGATTTCCCTTAGGGGAAATCAGCTATTGAGGTTGTACTAATAATGGAATTTTCGAAAATGTTCTTCAAATATCAATCCATCCTACCCAGAAGATAACGAAAATGAGGTCCATTCAAAATTATATATATATATATATATATATATATATATATATAGATATATATATATCTGTTAACGTTCTAGATGTCGCAATTTTTGTCTGATCGTTATTATCAAACTCGATATTTAAACATTTTATCTAAAAATGAAGATTAAGTTCCTTAAAGGCTAAAATCAGACAAGCAGGGGGGGTGGGTGATTTTCGAAAATTCAAAATATCTACGTTACAATACGTTTGATTGAAATATTGTATAGAACCAATCTTATTGCAAACGAAATTTACTATAAATATTGTAATTCACATATATTCTCTATCTTGAATATTTGCGTTTTTTTAGTTTTCAGGCCTTCAGCAAACCCCCCTCTCCTACTCATGTCACATAAACAATACTCATTTATATAATATAGCACTTTATTTGAAGCTTAAATACCAAATATTGTTTTCAGGAGACCTTTATTATAAGAGATACGTGCAAATATGTTCTGTTAATCCTTAAGCTTAAAGGTAAATTTTGAAAAGTGTTAAAAAAAATGTTATTTTACTTTCTTTTTAAGAACTTCACGGAATAAGCCTCTCACAAGGAGTGAATTTTGACGGGGGTAAAACTGCGACTTTAAATAAATAAACTTCTTTAATTCTGGCAAAACAAGATTTAGTAAACATCATAACGCCGTAAAAAAGATTGCTAGAAAATAAAATCTCTCTCATGGTTTTTCACAGTCCGGGATACTTAGATTTTAAATGGACTTAAAAGAACTAAAAAGACTCCATGTACCTGTCGATTTGGCTACAATATAAACTTCTAAATGAGCCATTACAATTGTCATAATATAACAAACCCACAGTTTGGAGTTCTCTCTTCAAGCCATTGTTGAAACAAGGATTTTGATTTTTTGGCTACCCGATAAGTCGTAAGAACTCCTGTTTACCGTGGCCTTCGACAATTTAAATTTATGAGAGCACATGAGAATTCGATGTATAGTTATTTTGTTTGTATCATTATTTCCAAAGGGGGTAATTACGATAAATACAGTAAGTTTAGATAAAATACACTGAAAAAAATATGTTCAGTAGAAATGTACACCGAGTTAGTAGTATTACAGGTTCGTTAATAATTTTTCAAAAAAGTTCTTTAATACTTGTTCCTAGGAGTGAACAAGTATTTATCAGTTTCGTTAATTTTCTTTCCCTCCAGGGGCTCAGCCCTCCGTTGCAAGACACCATCTGAACAATGTACCACCAAGAATGAAAAAGTTTAATATCCTATATGTAACGTGGTATATCTTGTACCGCAGACATTAAGTAATAATAATAATATTGACTGATAAATATAATGAAATAATACATATTAAAATATTCTGAAAAATTATTTATAAAAACGGTCTGGTGTTAATGACCCGTTAATAAAAACGGTCTGGCATTATTGACACGCCACAAAAAAAAAAAAATCTCGTTAAGTTTTTTAGGGATTCAAAATGAACTTCTAATATAACTATAAAATTAGTTATCCGGTCTGGCAATATGTAGAAATGTTTAATAGCTCTGAAACCAGGTCGATATAGTTAAACGTAAATATATGAGTCTTAATTTTGTTACCATACTCCACGTTAATTAACTTATATGGAAAAAACAAGTTTGCATTAACCCTAAGCATTCATATGAACAGGCTGAAAAAAAACGATCTCTTGGTAGGATTGGGTCATGATAAGGATTACTCAACTCGGGGCACGCAAGCTTTGTCGAGAGAACTTGAAAGGCATCAAGTGCGGGCTCAAGTTGATGAACGAGTAGCGATTGTCCGTCAGTGAGGGGAATCGGATCCTAGGAGATTGTCATTGAAGATTGTCCTGGTGGGATGGGCATGCCTTCTTTCATGTCTCCCCTTACCCCGGCACATCTGCTCAGGAACAATGAGGCGGTCTCTTGTCACGACCACATCCCGCCTCTGTCATCCGGGGGAGGAGTATTCCCTGATACTAACTAGTACAATTATCAGAGGCAGGACTTGTCAGTTGGGGGCTTGATGGAAGGTGTCAAGAGCTGAGGGGAGAAATATGATGCCATTCAGTAACGGGCTCTCAGCTTATTATTTGAGAAAATGTATCAATTTTTGTTCTATATGCTGAAACTGACTTGCGCAACACTACTTTACAAAACACTCATACTCCCTGGGACCCCCCCCCTGCCTCCCTATGACAGAAATCTGCTTAGTTAACGCAGCCCCTGCGTGACGGACTTTTATTCTTTAATGCATGGTGATAAATGTTGTGGCAATTATGGAACTCATTTGTAGGTTTCGGACTACTATGTGCTCTGATTAATTAAAGTATACACTATCGCTAAGTAAAATTATAAATGAGGACAATGACCTTTTAATTAAATGTTAAGAATACGTGACGATAAGGCCAAATTGAAAGAAAAAAAAGAAACTAAAGTCCTTCCAGAGCAAAGTACTTCGAATAGTGGCAAATGCTCCCTGGTTTGTTAGGAACAGCCAAATCCACAGGGAATTGGAGGTTGCTCCTATTTCAACTAACCTTCAACAACTTGTGAGGAAATATCATGCTTGCCTTCCGATGTCAAGTGGAGCCACTCATTATAATTTAGGTGTAATGACTAAAGAACGACCGAGGTTGTACCAAAATTAAAAACATTCTAAATGTAAAATTATAGTTAGAGACGAGTGGGGCAGCTCTTATAAGACCTTAAATTCATTTATTCATGAAATATCACCCATATATGTTTTAAAAATAAAGCAAGCTCACATATACACATTATCAGCCTTAGAAAAGCCTCAACGTATGAAGAAAAAACAAGCTCTTTTAGAACATTCTTTAGTCACCATTGTTCTTTCGAAGATGTCTCCGTAATTAGCTATAGTCATTCTGGATTAGAAGTGATCTCAGAAAGTAGAATTAAGTAGAGGGACTAGTCTTCTCTTCTCAACGACACAATTTTACTTTGGTCTGTATATTGTAAATACAACTTTAAGGTGTTTCTGAAATTCTATTTTAATTTAGAAGCGAATAATTTTCTCCACGGTACAGGTTAACCAGGCTAAAGCTGGAGGAACAAAAATAAAACTCCGTTGAGGCAGAGTAAACTAAGATGTTTCAATTGCAGGTAACACGATTACGTGACATGAGTGTCATGCCAACACAGCTGATGTCGTCATCATCGGAAGGTTAGGGGTTTATCGAACGCGAAATTACTAATATCGACGTGGGCATTCAAATAGTAAAGAAATGTATGAAACAACTGTAAGTTATGCAGCTAAATTCCAAGACCCGCTTACACAAGCCTCTTGTAGCTAGATAAATAAAGACTAAAATGTGAGCAAACATCAGCATGTCTTTCCTGCAGATGGAAAATCTGTTCATTTTATGCGGAATCCATGAGACGGACTTGTTTTTCTTTAATGTATGGTGATAAATGTTGTGCCAATTATGGAACTCATTTGTAGGTTTCGGACTACTATCTGCTCAGATTAAACTACAGTATTCAAAAGAGGACCACACTATCGCAAAGTAAAATTTTAAATGGGACAATGACCTTTTAATTAAATGTTAAGAATACGTGACGATAAAGCCAAATTGAAAGAAAAAAAGACCTAAACACTTAAAAAAATAGAAAGCAAATTGGAAATAAGGGTTAAGGTAGTAGATTGGAAAGGCTTCGATATCGGATTGCAGAGCCTGGACTAATGGGCGAATTCCTTCCGAACCTTGCTCTCTTTTATCCTTTACTTGCTTTATCTGATTCAGGATATTGTCACTGACCATTTCTCTACAGCATCAACACCTAAAACCAAACAGTATGTTTTCCTAATCTGATTTTACAACTCTTTATTCCAATGTAATTATATATCGAAGGAGTTCAGTCTCACAGATCGACGATTCTTGGTACACCGGTCTCATATTGGTTCATTGAATGGGAAACAGAACGTAATATATGCTAGGATTTGATAAAGTCAAAGCCTTTAGTCCACTAAAAGATGGCATTGTTTTTACATTATCATAGACAAGAAAAGGGAATTGAGATAAACACGAAAATATTGAAAGATGTCGACGTTAAAGTGTAGTGTACGTGTAACTTAAGTCCTTCCCGCAGGGGCTGCGTAAACTAAGCAGATTTCCCAAGTCATGTTTTACAATAGATAAATCTACGAACCTTTACACTTAACACTACCGTGAATATTAAGTGAACAAATACAAATGACTATGAGAAATATTTCTGGAAATTTACATTTTAATAATACCCAAGCCGGAAAGCGACTGAATTGTAAACAAACAGGACAGCCGATCTCTCAGAGCTGAAAGATAGAAATATTCTTGATCGGAAAGAAAAACAATTACTGAAATACATCTGAATATAATAAATTAATTTTACTGAAACTATTTACTATGCCTAGTACAGCAATGAACCAGAATAATTTTCATCTCAAATCACTAGTTTTAGAATCCAAGAAGAAAAGACGAGGGGGTCATCACAACGAATATGCATGCAAATAATTTAGAAACGATTTATTGAACACAATAAAAACTATTTCAACAAGAAATACGATGGTTTATGATGACTTGGTTTATTCATAACGTGCGATGACAAAGATGGGGGTTTATTGCAGGATGGGGATTGAAAAATGCAAATATCTCGGTTAATATAAGAAAGAACGTATACAATTACATTTATAGATAACTCGGGATTTGGGCTGGCTGGTGGAGGACCATCATCAACGGAAGGATAACAAGGTCAAAAACACCTCCTCTCTTAATCAATTAATTAAGAGTGCAGGTGTTTTTGAGCTTTTTATCCTTCCGTTGATTTATACATAATTTAATTTGCCATAAGATTGATTATGTACAATTTTTGATTTACACCAAGTAACGGAGATATTTCAAATTTTCGAAATCCCCCTTTAAACCCCCTTCCTATTGGTCGGATTTCTGTCATAACGAACTTGATCTTTCTTTTTACATAAAACGATTAAATATTGAGTTTGATAATGATCAAACATAAATTGCGACCGCCAGAGTGTTATCAAACACACACACACACACACACACACACACACACACACACACACACACACACACACACACACACACACACACACACACACACACATACATATATAAAATTCTGAACGATCCTTTAGTAATCTCCTGGGTAGTATCGATGGCCATTTGGGAAATCTGCTAAAAAGCCAAACTGATAAGTAGAAAGGGGGGGGGGGCTTACTAACGGTAGAGGACAAGAAAGTACGAATAACTCGTTTCATACTTGAGTTACGAAAAAATTACTAAAACACCAATTGTAAGGGCATCAATGGTAAAACATGTTTGGTTCTATCCATCTGATCGATCTTATAATAACGAAAATATTTAGAATTTTCGAATTCCCAACGCTTTGCCTCACATGGCTAACATGAGCCTTCATCTTAAATTGGTATACAAAAAAAAGAGAAAAAAAAATTCACTCCCTATATTTTCATATGTGCTGAGTTCGAATTCCGTTTTTAGCAAATTTCTCTTAAGGGAAATCAGCTATTGAGGTTGTACTCATGACGGAATTTTCGACATTTTTCTTCAAATATCCATCGATCCTACTTAGTAGATGACGAAAATGAGGTCCGTTCAAAACTGTATATGTATATATATCTATATATCTATCTATCTATATATATATTTGTCTGTTACCGCTCTAGCGGTGCAATTTTTGTTTTATCGTTACCAAACTCGATATTTAGTCGTTTTATGTAAAAAGAAAGATCAAGTTTGAAATCGGACCAGTGGGAGGGGGGGTTTAGATGGGAGGATTTTATAAAATTTGAAATATTTCTGTTACTATACGTCGGATCGAATAATTGTATAGAATCAATCTTATTGCAAATTAAATTTACTATAAATATTGTTATATACATTTATTCTCTATCTTGCATATTAACCGAGATATTTGCAATTTTATGAAATCGGGGTGGATAACGGATGAGAGTAAGTTTCCCGCCAAAAGCTAGGTCGGCCGTTTCCCTAACTCTTCGGCTCTCGTGAAATTTCTCTATTGTAAAACTAAATGTGGGAAATCTGCTTAGTTTACGCAGCCCCTGCGTGACGTACTTTTGAGAGAGTGAAGGTTGCTTATTATTGTATTATGCCATGCTTATTATTTTTTTTATTTATTTATTTTCTTATAATCAATGTTATAATAATATAATAGTAATATATCGAATAACACAATACTTAATATTGAAGGTAATATAACTTTATGCCTCTTCTAGTTGTATATTTTTAGCAGATTTCCCTTAAGGAAATCAGCTATTGAGGTCGTACTCATGACGCGAGTTTCGAAACATTTCTTCAAATGTCCATCGATCCTACCCAGGAGATGACGAAAATGAGGTCCGTTCAAAATTATATATATATATATATATATATATATATATATATATATATATATATATATATATATATATATATATTTGTCTGTTAACGCTCTTTCGGTCGCAATTTTCTTTGGATCGTTACCAAACTCGATATTTAAACGTTTTATGAAAAAATAAAGATCAAGTTCATTAATGGCTGAAATCGGACCAGTGGGAGGGGGGGTTTAGAGGGGAGGATTTTCGAAACTTCAAAATATCTCCGTTACTATACGTCGGATGGAAAAATTATACAGAAGCAATCTTATTGCAAATTAAATTTACTATAAATAATGTTATATACATTTATTCTGTATCTTGAATATTAACCGAGATATTTGCATTTTGCCTGTTTTCAGCTTCTGAGATGAGTTCGGCTAACTTCGGGTCTAGTCGTGAGTTTCCGTCAAGAGCTAGTTCGGGCCCTTCCCGTAACTGTTTGACTCTCTATTCTGAAATTTCTCTATTATAAAACTTCACGTGGGAAATCTGCTTAGTTTACGCAGCCCCTGCGTGACGGATTTTTTTTCTCCTTTTATAGTTTTCATCAGATGTCTCCCGTTGCAGTGTCCAACAGTAAGTCAGCCAAGCATTCTTCTCATTGCATTTACCCCTTCTCTTCTCCATTTGGGCTAATTTTTTCCTGTCATAATTTTTCGTCTGTGACAAGTAGGACATGTGAGGTTTTAAAAATTACCTTTTCAAGATTGCTAAATAAAGAAACATGTCATGTAAGCTAAGCTCTAAAATAGTGTATGAAAGAATACAATTATGAAAACATGTATTTAATTTCACCAATATCGATCACTATTTAGAAAATCTAAAGAATCATTTGCAACTGCTTAATGTTGCCCAGATATCACCTACTTCATAAAATAAAATGATATAAATTACCCAGATCGTAAAAAGTAACAGGAATAATGAATATTAGAAAGGGATTTTCAATCATTATGCCATTTATCTGATTCTATTTGATATATTGTATAATATAAACCATTCAGTGGATTACAGGGGTAGGGGTTCAAACGTTTTTCTTTATGAAAAACCGTCTTTATACTATAAGTTGATAAATTTTGAAAAAAAAAAAGGAAATAGGAATATATTCTTTGGTAGCATCAAATTATCACAAATTTTGAAATTTTGAAAAAAAGTTCTTATAAAATCAATAATAATTTAAATATATAAATTACTCAAATGACTGTCCCATTCTATAGATTCCTAAAGCCCAACTTAAAGAATGTATGAAAGGAGAGAAGAGGTAGGAGAAGGGTCCAAATTAAAATTCTTCTGGAGAGCCGGACGGACATAGTTTCCACTCCCCTTAAGGAAAAGGGATTTTTTCAGCTGCCCCATCCGAAACGTCGAGGTGACGATTCCCGCTCCTAATAGGCGATGCTTTTTTACACCCGCTCGGCCGGCCACAAGTGAAGTGTCCCTGCTCGGTGTATAATTACTTTGGGGAGAGGAAGGGGGGGACTCAGTCCCTCCTCGAGTATCTTTCCAATCCCTCATTACCCTTCTAGGGACTCGACATCTCAAGGGGAAGGATTTTTCTTATGCCGCCGCCAGGACAAGAACAGTCACTCCTTGAAAGCAATAAAACCTAACCGCTTCGTCTAAGATAGGACTGTTAACCAGGGACAACCAAGCAGGCGCAGGAACTCTCTCAGACGGTCGTTGTATCGGTCTTGTCCCCTCTTTTGAGCAAGCACGTTCTCCGCTTGTCGGTCTCCGAGGATAAAATTACAGCCTTATTTTGCATTCAATAACGGTCGTTTGCCGAACCAATGGAATTGGGCCAAGGAGTTGTGCAAGGTTGTTATCTATGTCCGTCTCTTTTTACTTTCCGTATAACGGTTTTTTCTTTTTGTTACTGAAATAATAACAAGCTCCAAGACAAATCGTTGGTCATTTTCATTTTTTGCGGGAAAGCATCTCACTGAGTAATATTCTATGGATCCCTGGAAAGGTGGCAAAAGATGATTGTGTTTAAGAAGTTAGTACAACTAAAAAAAAAACTGCGCTTTAAAGGCCACCATAAACAAGGAATTATTATACGGCATTTCGCGTTAGGAAGAGCGGCCATATAGGGAACCTGGCGTTTTCTGGAGAGGTTCCGCAATTGCTTAATGGGCAACGAGAACCCACCCAGAAATCAACCCCCATCCACGCTAATCGTAGTTTCGTAGCTACAAAGTTAGTGTGGGACTCCTAGGATTCAAACCCTAGTTCCATCAGATCTAGCGCGGGGCTACGTAATGCCATTGTATAATTATAAAGTCAAGAATAGAAGCTGACACATACAATATTAAACACATGTATTGAACAAGAAAGTTTTTGGCTCTACAGCCCATGAAGAGCCAGTGCCTTCCAAATAAATGGCTTTGATTAGAGTTTGGCGCATTTCTTGCAGCACTATGGAAGCATTAAACACCAAAGATTGCTACTTCTTCATTCAAGCAGCTAATCAAGAGCCTTGCGCTACTAAGTGAGCATCTGCGAGTCCAACGTCGTAGTTGGAATTTTGCTCCATGTAATTTGCAAGCTAAATTACATTGAGTCGTGTAACTGGACTCAATGTAAGTAAGCTTGCAGTTTCCAGCCCAAAGCCTGGGAGCATTCACCCTCTACCCTAAAAAAAAGATGTTAACATGACTGATTATTACATAATGTTTACTACTTCAAAGAGGCGTATTACTCCACATGTCTTTGGGCTGCCATTCAGAATTTCTAGATTTTAGGTAGCGGCCTTTACAAGGTTTCTCCACGGCTACCTACTCTGGCCTATGGCTCTCCAAGCTAGGAGGTGGTGTCCTTTATCCTGCAAACGCATCTTCGGCCTACCTGATGGTCAGCTACCATACATTCTCATGCATTGTCATCTATCACTTTTAGGCAATGTGTCGCACTTTATAGAAACACTATTTCTCCTTCAGTTTCTTTATCAAAAATGTACATGTTACAACATCGATTATAAAGGTATACTTCAGCAGTATCGAATGTAACCACGTATCGATTTATGGTAGCTTTAGGTACCAGGTATGTCTTCTTATCTATACATAAGAAGCAGACCAAGAGAAAAGATTCCTTTATATGCTATAGACTAACTCCCATAAGGGAAATCATCTATTGAGGTCGTACTCATGACGCGATTTTCGAAAAATTTCTTCAAAAGTCCATCGATCCTACCTAGGAGATGATGAAAATGAGGTCCGTTCAAAATTATATATATATATATATATATATATATATATATATATATATATATATATTTGTCTGTTAACCCTCTAGCGGTCGCAATTTTCATTCGCAACTCGATATGTAAGCGTTTTAAGTAAAAAAGAAAGATCAAGTTCGTTAACGGCTGAAATCTGACAGAGGAGGAGGGTTTAGAGTTCAGACTGGAGAAAATTTGAAAATTCGAAATATCATCGTTATTATAAGTCAGATCGTAAAAGTCTATAAAAGCAATATTATTGCAAATGTAATTGCCTATAAATGTTGTTATGTAAGTATTTTCTCTATCATGATTAACAGAATTTTTATTTATTTTATTTGGATTTTTTGGTAATCAGCCTTCAGTAAAACCCCACTCCTACTCATGTCATATTAACAATAAGCTGTTATATCAAGAACTACTTTATTGTAAGCTTATATACCAAGTACTGGTCTCATTGGACCTTTACTTTTTGTGATAAATGCAAATATGTGGCGCACGTGGGAAATCTGCTTAGTTAACGCAGCCCTCTCGTAAAGGACATTTTTAGTATTAAGGATTGTACTCCTTATGAGACGTTAAAGTAAAGAACACTAAACATATAGAGTTTTAAAAAATTGAATGAAGGTTAAATAGTGTTTCTATAAATTTTTACCCTTTGCCTACAAATGATATTAGATTAGTACAATATGTTGGGTGACCGTTGAGTCCTGCATTGTAATATCCCTAAACCTACAGGGATACTTCTTGCCTCTCATAGCAATCGTTTAATAACGACTGCTCCACTTATCAGGTTTTGTTTTATTCTTCCTCCTCATGTTATTTTGTCATTAATCTCCATAGCCCTCTGTCATCAGAACTAATCCATGGTGGATTTTCATTGATCCGTGAGAGTTCATTTTGGGTTTATTATGGCTCAATGAAAATTACATTCAAACCTTTTAAATTTAACCTGAAGGATTTCAATAGCAGTTATGTGTCTGTATATCAGTGAAGGTAGTTGTAATAGTTCATTCGTAATAGTTACAAACCCTTAAATGATTTTCCGTGATCTTAAAATTCGATATAGGTACTCCGAATGAGGCTTTTGTTTCATGCAAAAAAAAATTGCTGGGTAATTGTTACAATATGTCTAAAAGGATAAAAGTCTGTGGTATTCTGCACAACGAGCTCTGTAAGAAAACAAAAATCGTAGCCTGCGTAAAAGAAGACAAAATGTTTTATTCAATCCTTTTTTGGGGAAATAAACTCTTTTAAATCATAATTTTTATGTAATATTTACCAGGGGCTACTTAAATTAAATTGATTTTCTTCTTTCATAAACGAGCACAGAAGACGTAATTTCTCTCTTAGTAATAACCACATACAAAAAGACTTGATTCGCAAGATTAAGATTTCATCTCAACTGCAGAAAGTGAAAATCACAGACCTTCACTTGAAATTTTACACTATGGAGTGATTACTAAAAACCTCGTATTTGGGCAATTATGTAAGTGTTACTTTACGAAAATATTGAGTGTGGAATATTCTACATAACATTTTACGTAGTATCAGAATATTGATAATCAACTCTATCTTTATTGCTGACAGTGAAGAAAAAACGGGCATTGACAGTTACCAACACTTCTCACCTAAAAACAAGAATCCTACGAAAGCAGAGAAAATCCAAAAGTAGAAAAGTATGTTACTTAAATATCAGAAATTATAGAGGATTTTCGCGCATCCGTTATACACTTTCTAGTTAGAGGAAGACTGATTATCAGATGTAGGTACAGCTAACGTTCACCAGTACATGAAGGCATTTTTAGAAAGTGGCTTATCATTTCCTTGACTGCTTCATCATTGTCTGTCGTCAGCGGTTGTTTGCATTGCCTGAGTCACACCCTGACACACTCAACAGTTCTACACAAGGAAATACCTCTCAATGAGGTCAATAACAGCCCTCAACCCTGGGAAATAGCCCTGCTGCACAAATCTTCATTATTTAAACATTACAAAAATAAATGATCTTAAGGCATCCTGTGCACTGACTCCTGGGCATAGGTGCAGGATTTAACCGATCGAAGAAATATCGGAATGTATAGAAGTAGTTCATTCTACAATTTACCTGAATCAAATGACTGTGGAACGGGAAAAAGTCATATCTTTTTTTCTTCTTAATGGAAGGTACTTTCGTAGGGTAAATATGCATTACTGAAAAAAAATCTTACTATAATTTATAATTCAGTAATTTGCAAAAATATTGAAGATACGTAGGATTTTCTACCCGAAATGTCGTTCCACAGGTTTTATCATGCAAAAGAGGGACGAAGAAGGTTAATCTACATAATTTCGTACAATAATTTATCGTAAAACGCAAATATTATGGGTATTTATTAGCGTCCACTTTGTGCTACTTCGACTTCGACTATCGAGCATAGTAATCAACAAGGTACACTGGGAATCGAACCCACGATTCTAGGTTTACGGAGTGAGTGTATTAAGACCAACACAAAGAAGTATTATGAATACTTGATGGTTTTCCCTCAAAGATGTACTTATGCATTATTAATATATTATGTCAATTAATGAAAACAACCTATCTTAGATTGAACAAGGAATGCTAAAGCTTACAATAATGCCCTTCGACTATATCCATTACACCAAAACACTAAGTATTTTTTCTCGTATCAACAAATTAGGTGAAAACTGTAAAACTAGACTTGGAAATTCATTTACACCCCACCCCTCACTTTTATAGTTTACAGGTAAACTAAAATAATAAAAAAAAAGGATTATTACTTAGCTTTCAATAACATCGAACGAATGCTAAGAGTGGCATTTGCATATATTTTCGTAGCAATAAATAAAAAAGCAGAAAAGAGAAAGTAATTACCATACATTTCTGAATATATAACTGCAGTTCTAAAAATTTTTAATAAAGACTGAATATATTCATTTTGTGTGTGTGTGTGTATGTGTGTGCGCGCGCGCGCGCGAGAGAGAGAGAGAGAGAGAGAGAGAGAGAGAGAGAGAGAGAGAGAGAGAGAGAGAGAGAGAGAGAGTAGACACGTGTGTGTGTAAAGAAAAATGATGTTGTACTTCCAATTTTTATTTAAACAACATAGAACAGTGAAGTGCATAAGCTAAGAGGCCAGAGGTTCATACGTTGTAAAGTTCTTACAGGTCTGCAAAGCAATAGTTTGTTTGGTAATTCAAAAACTTAATAAATCCGAATGAAATTATTTCTTACTATGTATTTACCGTACGTAAGAAATGTGTACAAGTGACGTAATAATTCGAAAGTGTCACCATATTTAAAATTACACGGTTCAAAGGAAGACTTATCAATCAGAAATGTCCTCACTTAAATTAAGCATTTTACGGAGTAGCTTCCAATGTAAAATGTTTATACTAGAAACTCGGATTAATTAAAATTATACATTCGTAGATAAAACAGGCACAACAAGCTAAAGGATAAAACTGCCTATTGGTGAAGAGCCATGTCGGGAGAATGGGGAGTTGAGACAGAAGTGTGAGATGTTGAGGCGGTGGTTGAAGGCGTGTAGATTGGCACCCTGCTGATAAAAATAACACGAGGTCCAGGCTAACCAAAGCCAGATGATTCTTCTTCATTACCCCTCCCGTCAGTGTCATACTACAATTCACCACCTCTTACAAAAATATTTTAATGAAAGTTTGCCAAAAACTAATTGGTAAATGGACAGCTTTGATAAGCCGTTATAAAACAAAAAAATAAGATTCACGTTGTAAGAATTCATTAAAATTTGAGATACATGAAATTAAGACTGCCGTTATTACCGAATGGGATTGTCTCTAGAGGCTATTGAGAAGGGGTGAAGCTTGAATAACATTTGGACACCATTTGAGTTAAGGACCTTAATTATTAATGGCTATTAATCTTACATAGTTTTCAGTAGTGGAATGTTTTAGTTGCCCATGTCATATTTGGTGAACAGGAATCACATGCATCATGGCTTCACTTAGCGATATAAAGATTTAGATAATGATGTTGAAGAACTGACACGTTCTGCACAAAGTTTTGAAATAAACGGAAACCTATATCCGTAAATTCCCAAGTATTTTATTACTGTTTATGACTCCATTTAACGGGGAAACACTCGGTGCGCATCGACCACCAATAAATCATGCTATTATAGAACTAGCCTATGTTATCCGTCGTTAACGGGAATAAATAGAAATGGTATCCAGTGGAATTATAAAGAATGCATTGACCTAGCCACAAATCATCCCATTATTAACATCACATACATTGTAACATGTACATTCTACATGAGACACATGACATAACTATAGTCATTCACTTTTAATAACCTTAACGTAAAAATTGGCAAATGGACAAACTGAAAGAATACTGGTTTCCCAACGAAATGTAAAAATTTGGATTAACTAAAATCTGTGTAATAGCTGTATTTTCATATTCAAATTTCACAAATATAATTGTTGTTTTCTGTCAAGCGATAACTGTTTTATCACCGTAGTGGTCAGAGAAATAATATGATGAGTATTATGTTTAGGCATTATCCAATATACGATGAAGAGGACAGTAAGGATTATTCCATGGAAATTGGAATTTGAAATTCATAATGTTTAATAACATTTTAGGCCCGTATAATATATTTTAAAGACAATTTTGTCTTTACATGTTAAATAAAATTGACAAATCATTGTGTTGACGTTTCCCCTTTCCTTGAAGGTGGTATTATAACATGAAATGCCGCATGCTAATATAATTCATTCCGCCACTTTTCGGCCCCCCTTTTGGATAAGAAGAGAGGTCCCAGTGAGTCCCCGGGGGCCAAGAGAGTTTGATCCGACAGAGGAAAATGAAGTTCCCTCAGGTCCTCTATCAGCTAAGGTGAGGGCTGGTTGTTCAGTTTATGTTGAACACCCTCTCCACCTCATTTCGACACACTATATGAATACGTGTGAATGGTACTTATCAGGACCATCCGCTCCCTAGTTGGCCGTAGCGATTCATAGACGTTCCCTTAGGGAAGCCTTTGAAATGCACCCCTCCTTAAACCAAACATCTTGTAACAAGCTAGTATAGGATTGTTGGGTGTCGGCAAAAGGATGGTTCCTTAATTCTTCTTATAGAGAATTTTATTGGAAGTGCTTTCAGTTTCGGGCACCATTGGTCCCCTTCTTCACAGCAGTTTCAAATGGAGGAATAGCAGAGAGCACTAATTACAGAGATTCACAATGCCCCCACCGAATGCAGTTAGTGCTCTCTGCTTTTCCTCCATTTGAAACTGCCCTGGAGAAGAGGGCAGATAGTGCACGAAACTGTAAGCAATTCCAATAAAAGTATCTATAAGAAGAATTAAGAAACCATCCTTTAGCCGACACCCAACAATCCTCTACTAGCTTGTGATATCTAACGGCTAACAATACAACATTTTTACATCTCGTACTTTACGCCTATCCACTATTGATACTCTAGCTAGCCAATGATAAGCCCCAAAGATATTCAAAGATTGCTCTACGACCAGACAGTTGTCTCTGACTAAAACATGTCCCTCTCCTACTTCTGTTAGTGATATCCCACTATTCCTTTCTGCCACCGTAAACTCCCATCTGATCGGCGTCATGCGCATACGCAGCTCGCGAAGAATAACAGAAATCATGCTCGTTCATGTTCATACGAGTATTCGCCCCAAGTATGACTTAATAGAGAACATTTACAAAATGAAAGTAAACAATACTATCTTGGTTAGGGGCAAAGAATAGAACCCAAATTAAAACAGGAACATTATAACAATGCCACCGCTACATCCGTTCGGGCACACTAAAGCATACTTGTTCAGTCGTATCTCCCGCGCTTTCTTGGTTCACTAACCGGCCGTGCATCCTGGCACAACATCTCTATCAATAAATGTTAATGTTTGTTTCAATTAGATATAAGGTTAGTCCCTTAAACTAATATTCTTTTCAGGTTTAAGGTGTATAAAATTAGGGTTCTTACTGTAAAGTTTATTACATGTTATCACTTATTCAATATATACTTGATTCTTTGGAGAACTCAAATAGTGACTTGTATTATTTCCCTTCATCTTTCCACCAGAATAGTAAATACTTCGGTATAATCAAGGTGAGGAATTTATCTCTTTTAATAATGTTATTTCAGTCTAATGCTTTCTTATTATTACCATAAATGCTAACCGCCCGCCCCAACAATACTGATATCTCAATCACCCCCAGATGCAACAGTGCCCTCCGAAAGACTACTGAATCAATCCACACAGTATCACGTTCTAAAAATTGAAGCGAAGAAAAAATGTCCTTTGTCCCCTTACTCCCACTCCCAAGAACACCCATACCCAGTCCAAACAACAAGACGATGAACTCCCTCCTACGTGTCTTCGCAGTGTCCATGGCTAAATAATGATCAGGCCCTATTCCCTGCTGAATTTCAACCTAAATTCAGTCACCTTCCCCAAGCCCGTACTTGAAGTTCAGTTAGCAGACCGCAACCCCACCATAGCAGTGCTATGTGGTACCTCACCTCACTTCTACCAACAATTTCAGTGTGACTGGTTAAGTGGAAATACTTCAAGATACCGATGGAAAACAATGAACCCCTCCCGAGCCCTGTCCAAAACGAAATCCATTTGTCATGACGTATCTCCTTCTCCGATCCCTCATCATTTAAGTCAAATCTAGCAAAACAGGCACCTTAATCTTTTCCTTCGCTCAGAAAATTGCTCTTCCCAAATCCTTCCATCTCAATAACACCTCAATTTCCCACTCCTGCTCCACCTGCTGCCTCGACATCCACGTGAACCGTCACCTCATCTTCTCTATTCACATCCTAAAACGGATCCAGGCCGTATGCCGAAAATTCCTCTCCCTAAAGCACCTCATCTCTCCCGTCCTTAACCCCCACCTTAAAACTACTCATACTCAAAGGAGTAATCCAGCCCTCCATCCTGTACAGCTCTTCCCTCGTCAGCAATCTGACCAAGCCCTCCTTCCAATTCTTTCAGAACGGTATAGGCCGAAAAATATGTATACATGCCTAACTTCAAAGAGCTCCCAACCACCTCATCTATGAGGAGTGAGACCACATGGCAGGGAGCATTAATTTCTTCACATACATTTTTTGTGGTTTCCTTGAAATGTAGGAAATACTTCCTACTGTTAAAATTATTTTTAAGCCAATGAGTTGTAAGCCTAGGGTATTCTCCTGCCATACCTATGTTGGTGGGCTTAGAAATGGCTTAAGGGAATCTATAACTTAATTTTCTACGGTTTTGGCTTAGCATATATATTTTGTATCAAAAAGGAACAAATTAAACCTTCCGAGACTGGATAAAATTGACTATAATCAATGTAGGCCATTGGAACAAAAACCTTTTCTTGGTGTACTATTCACTAATGCAGTATTTTATCCACGACATAGATGCAGTCTATACAACGTTTCAATAATTGAAATCCCCTGTGCCAATTCCCCTGTCTCAGTTAGTTACACAAAACTGCATTCACTGTGAGTATGTTAAAGAGGCCTTTCTTTAATTTCACTTTTATAAATTAAATTATATCTTTTACAGTATTTCTAGTTCGATTATCCCGATGGTGCTAAAGTAAAGAAGCTCAATTCCAGGACAGACACTTAAGACTAATATTATGTATTTATATTCAACAGGTTAAAGCCTAAGCTGGCTAGTGAAGGGACATGAATCGGTTAGGTGGCAGTAGTAACCATGCAGGTAGGGTTACATTGATAATGCACCGTGTATGGCGGCGCCTTGGGAGCGAGCGGTAGGGAAAAATCGTATAAGATCGTGTAGCAGGGAGTCGTGTACCATTCCTGCCAACTTCATAAATAATTAATCCGTCCCCATACTAAACAGCATTTACAGCCACCCACGACCTGCCCCCTGCCCTCCCCTATAGCTCAATCCAAGGATTCAGTTATCACCAATTCCTCTCTACACTATATTCCTACCCTCAAAATTAAAATCAACTTTTATCAACAAAAATCACAATTTACTGAATCAAGAGATGAGTCAAATTAAAGAAATTTTATTGTCAAAAAGTAGGGAAAACAACTAGATTTTAGAAATTGATATGTCTGTATGGGTTGCGAAACTGATCATTTAAATAAGGAGAAAAATACTGGGGTTTCTTGACTGAAGAGAATAAAAGGAAAGAGTCTATTAATTTGAAACTCGATATTAGATTTATCAGCAGAAAATTTAGTTTTGAAATATTTATTATTTTAATTGCATTTCGCGAAAGGGGCAATTGAGCGATGTAACAGTTTTGGTCATAGTATATGCGTAAGTCTGCTAATTTCTGCATTTATAGATTTGAAATAGACGATACTAACTCGCAGTAGAAGTATGTTGTCAGCCAGGCTGAGCTATAACTAAAACTATATCTTGTGTCCCTCAAAGATGGTACCTTCCAGCCAAGCCAACATCTCGTTTAATGGTAGAGGATCTGATTTTGACAAAAATCTGCAAAGAAGTCCTATTACAAATTAACGTACTGCAAATGATTTGATAAATATATTCTTTGGCTAATCAGGGCAGACAATTATTTTTCAGCTTAATAAGGTAGTAACTAATGGATATGAAGTCCCTATCATAAAATGAAAACGAACTTGAAAAAAATTTACAGCAAGCCAAACAAATTTAAAGAATAGGAATATGATTTAATAGCCTTATTTTCCAAGGTGTATAATCCTTTTAGCAGATTTCCCTTAGGGGAAATCAGCTATTGAGGTTGTACTCATGACGAAATTTTTCTTCAAATGTCCATCGATCCTACCTAGTAGATGACGAAAATGAGGTCCGTTCAAAACTGTATATATATATATATATATATATATATATATATATATATATATATATTTGTCTGTTACCGCTCTAGCGGTCGCAATTTTTGTTTAATCGTTACCAAACTCGATATATAGTCGTTTTATGTAAAAAGAAAGATCAAGTTCGTTAACGGCTGAAATCGGACCAGGGGTAGGGGCGGGGGGGGGTTTAGAGGGGGAGAATTTTGAAAATTCTTAATATCTCCGTTATTATGCGTCGGATCAAAAAATTGTATAGAACCAATCTTATTGAAAATGTAATGTTCTATAAATGTTGTTATGTACATTTTTGCACTATCTTGATCATTTACTGAGATATTTGCATTATTTTAGTTTTCGTCTTCAGTATAGTCCCACACCTACTCATCTCATATTTTCAATATTCTATTATGCTATGAATCACTTTATTTGAAGCTTAAATACCCAATATTGCTCTTATTGAACTTTTAAGTTTCGAGATAAATGCAAATACGTGGCGCACATGGGAAATCTGCTTAGTTGACGCAGCCTCTGCGTGACGGACTTTTTTCATATGGGCTTCCTCAAAAGATGATTTTAGTAGTAACTATTTATTTATTTGTATATTTCAGAGCTTCGCAACCAAGGGGTTTTTGCTCAAAACAGAAACAAAATAAATTAAACAACACATAACAACAAAACACAAAAATAGAAACCAACAAAAAATAACAAAATGCCAAAATATAAAACCCATTTCGGTAGCCTGCACAGTCCATAACATTTGATGTTGATTTATTCTTAAACTTTTTATTGTTTAGATTTAATTCGAAGATCCTGTAATGCCATGAGCTTTATGTAGTAAGCTATTCATAAAATAAGCATAGCGTTCATTCAAGACCAAAAAAATTATTCATTCTTAAATAAAAAAAAATATGTATGAATTTAGGAAAATACAAGCAAATAAAATATCATAGTTTTATTTCACTTTAGGAATACATACCAACTATATTTCATATTTCGGTTTTCGGTGTCTACAATAACATCTTTAAGAACACATTTCCAAACCAAAATAAATTCACATTCAAAATTCTTTTAAAAACAATTATAATGACAAAGTAGGTTTTTTTATTTAAAAAAAAAGAGAGATCTTGTATACAAAGAATGTATAAATCAATAAATTAAAATAATGTTAATAAAATTAACATCATACAATAATACTGTAAAATACACAGTTTCATCAGTGTTTTAGCTGCCGTACTGACATAGGTTTTGTTTATTTTCCCACACCTGAGTAATATTTCAAAGTAATTATAATGTAAATGGGTATGATTCAAGGAGATAAACGTGGTAAGGAGCAGTTTCATTGAGAAGGAGGCACTGTTGAAGGTTCCGGTGCATAAGGGACTCCTAAGAACTGATCAGAGATTCTCCCTCCTTCCCTCAGCCCGCTCAGGAAGGCACCGTGGACAGTAGCTGGGTAATTACGAATAGTATGTTCACCTATAAACAAAAAAATGGCATGTAAAAATAATGTAGTTTGAAAATTTTAGTTTGTTTCCTGGCAAAGAAGGAGTTCCATAAACATGGGATGAAAAGCCAATCCAAGGAGAATACGATTAGAAACTACAATTTACTATTTAAATTCTTATTAAGACATCTAAAGGGAACAACTATCAAACAAATAAAATAAATAAATCGCATCAACAATATTGATACAAGCGTCATCAAAAGGTCCCGATGGAGGAATAAGGAACTTGTAAAATGGAACAAATACATTCGCTCATTATAAAAAGTGAAATGAAATATTAATTATTAAATACTCCACTTTTGTTATACGATGTATGTTCAAACGATGTTTTAGACTTTCATCTATTTATCGAACTAGCTTGTCAAACAACCTTTAAATTTTTCCGTTTACTCAACTATGACCTAGGCTATAGAGCGGTATACCTCACACACACCTAACTGGAAAGATTCGAAAACAACTGCAACTGTAACAAGGTGTGTATTTCCAAACACTCTTTGGAAACGGCAAAGAAGCCACGTTCGTTCAACAAAACTTCCTTTCACAAAACAATCAAATACTCCTTTTCAACATTCTTTTGGTAGCCTGCCTCCCGGATTCCATATTATCCGGAGGAACTTCTTTGACTGTACTCTCTAATGACAAAGATATATCTAGGTCGTCACAAAAATGACATTATAACAAATATTTTCCGTTAACGAATGGACTCTATTGTTTTCATTCTCCGATGATAACTAGAGATTTTATTAATGTAAAGAGTAATCAAATTCTCTTTTAATTTTTATTTTTTATGTCTGTACGTACATATCTCGTTTATCCCAAACACGATTAGCAGGGCGAGGGGGGTTAGAGGGAGGCGGAAATAAGAAATTGGAAACTTGGTAGGGCAGCCGATTTCGGATACTTTTGCTATGAATTAACAGAGCAACATAATTTGATAGGAAACCCAATCTTCGTGACATATTTATGATAACTGGTTCAGTATGGACTTGATTGAGTACATCAATACTCGATTATCTTCTAAAAATACTTATACAACAAATACTAGTCAAAAATCCTGTGAAGGAAAATATTTAATTACTTGGGTCATTCGATAGGAGGCAATATTTTTCGAAGTAAAAAACAAAATACAACAACAAGAACAAAAACCAAAAACATATACATGAATATATTGATCTATGCCAACTAGGGGGTGGGAGTAAATGTTGTACAGTGAACAGCAGGACAATGTAGAGCAAAAAAGAGAAATAATTAACAAATAAAAAATATTAAGTTAATAAATAATACATGAAATAACTAAATAGTTGATAAAATTCAAACATGTTAAAAGAGTAAGTAATATATTTTAATAAAAAGGGACACAATATATAATTAAAAATATTTTTCACATACTGATTCAAATAATTAATTGCTCAATAATTTCTTTGTTTCGGAATGTTTGCGTTTAAGAAAAAAAAATGAAAATATTTGAGTAAAAAGCAAATAAAATGTAACAGATGAGTGGGAATAAAAACAAATATTATTATTATTTAATAACGTCCAGTTTTTGTAAATAAGGCTAATTGGGACGGGTTGTCTACAGGTTACCACCCTTTTCTAGCCAGGGTGGGATTTTAAGATGTTATTTAATGAATTTCGTCACTAAATAATTTCCTTTGCCCAGGCGAGAATCGAACTCGCTACTCTACAAACAAATAAAATACTATATTTACTATTCCACATAATTTACACGAATTACTGATGTTAGCCAATACCTTAACATGATACTCCAACATCTTAAGCCTATTCACTTCTATTCCAAAATATAAAAACAAATAAAATACTATATTTTGGAATAGAAGTGTATAGGCTTAAGATGTTGGAGTATCATGTTAAGGTATGGGCTACCAACAGTAATTCGTGTATGTTATGTTGAATATAAGTTATGTCGAAAGTAGCAGAGAAACGTTCGAAACGATCTTTCATTGGGTTTAACTCCAATCAAACGTGCAAAACATTATAAAAATGAGTTAGATGATTAAAAACATTTTACCTGCAAAGAAGAGCCTAGGTAGTACTTGCTGGCCAGGAGTTGGTGGCGTGGGGAAGACAGGGGCTGCCAGTACATCGTAGTCGCTACCAGAAGCACCCACAGCTACGAAAGAGTAAGAGCCACGAGCCCAGGGGTCTACCCGCCAGCGGGTAACTACCGTCTCTTTAGGCTGGGGGACGTTGTTAGCTCCAAATATGCCCTTCAATACTGCTAAGCATCTTCCAACTATCACATCATCGCTGACGTTCTCCATGATAGCAGCAGCTTCTCCAGCTACCAATGCCAGCAGAACAGGTGACTTGTATATGTTCCAAAAAAGAAACAGTTCTCCTGAAACGACAAAGTGATTTCAATTCCGTAATTATATTTTACCATAACTATTTACATAATCAACTATCTTTTCTCTTGAAAGACTTCCTCTTAATGAAGTGCGTGATAAAGTAAGATTTTATGGAAATACCCGAAGACAAGGCAGCCCTAGATATCCAAACATCATTCGACCAGTCTAGCTCCAAGAGCCGTCAGGCCCCGGGGGGTGACATTCGACAGGTGCCCAGATCGTCACTTTTTTGCAACTTTGGCGCCTGATGTCACTAGATGCCACTTTCAGCTTTGTTTACATCGTAAGCATTGTTGTCTTTTAGTGAATTGTTTTATTTTCTATTATTATAAGTGATTGTTTTGCAAAATGGCGAGTGATTGTCCTGTAGCAACATGATCCAACAACCCTAGGAAATCAGGCAAAACTGTATCGTATCACCGGTTCCCGAAAAACCCAGAAATTAAGAAACAGTGGGAAGTCGCGTGAAGACGAGAAGATTTGAACTTTAATCCTGATATTTCTTTGGCTTGTTCAGAACATTTCAGTGATAGTGATTATGAAAGGAATTTACAAGCAGAATTGTTAGGCTATGTTCCTAATAAATTGAAATTAAAAGAAGAAGCTGTGCCCCATCTAAATTTAACAGTGTCGTCCGTAAGTAAACTAACATCTACTAGCTCTACTTCTGACTCAAAAAGTGAAACATATAGACAATGTAGGAGTAAAAAACGTGAAATACGTAAACGTGCCCTTTGTAACATTAATGAAATTCTCATAAAAAGATGAAAAGTGATTTTTCAGGTAATACAGAAGTTAATTGTAATCTATGTATTCTCTTAATGAATAAAGTTTCTGAATATGAATCCAAATTAAAGTCCTTGCTAATGCCAGTAAAAAATTTAAAAAGTAAAAACATTAATTTGAAAAAAGAAGTTACTAGATTGCTATCAGATAATCACCAGATAAAACGTAATGCAACAAGAATAAAAAATGCAACGAAAGAAGAAATTGAAAGGATTTGTCGTCCAATATTATCCAAAGCTCAAATTCAGTGCTTACTAAACAAAATCTTCCCATGGTCTATTAGTAATGATAATACATGTTTCCTTCAACATATTCTATGGGACTTCAATGCATAGGCTCCAACTTCATTGCCATTCTCTACACAAGGATGCAACTGTAACCAAGAATTTTCTGTGACTCTAAATATAAGCATCTTTTAGATCAAGAAGTAGGAGATCCCAATGATAGCCTTTAAAAATCTGGGACCTGAATGGACTAGTTGATGTTTAAAATAATTTACTAAATTAAATTCTAGTACCTGGATATCTCAATTTATTGTTTGGTTAGTTTCAATGTTATTAACTTTAATTTGTTTGTACAATAGTAGTCATTACTGTTTTCATGTTTTGAACATTTTATCTTATTATAGTAAAGTTTTTCTTTGTATTGTGTTAATTACGCAGAAACATTACGATTTTAAAATGTAAACGAATGTATCTCAATTTTAAGGAACTATTATGTATTTATTTTTTAATGGAATCTAATTTGTACATAGGTATTTCAAGTAAATATATTCAACTAAAGTAATTTGTACCATTTACAGACATATACCATTTTAATAATGTTGTATTCAGCAAATAAATCAGAAAACGGCTTATATTGATCGTATTTCAGCTGGTCGGCCCCGAGTTTTGGGTCCTAGTGACGTAGCAGACCTTGCTGCATTCTGATTGGCTATTCGCCAAATGGCCCTACCTTATCTTAGACGTACCTTGGTCAGGCCAACTTCCAGGCCCTTCGGGCACTGACGATGATGAACTGCATTGAAAGCGCTCTGCCGATTTAATAAATTGTTATAGTGGAAGCGTAGCCAATTCTTTCATCCGACCTATATTAGAAGTCACTTCCATCTGCCAGAATACCAACCCAAACATCATTCATTGAAATGAATGCATTTATATGTTTAGCAATTTAAAATATTCTCCCGCCATGTGAAGGAATGAATTAGCAATGAACGCACGTCAACCCAACCACTCTACTCCAGGAGGCCATACAGTTGAAGAGTATGCATTTAGACTCGTGTTCTTTCATCTAGCACTTTTTTCTGCTCAAAACGTATTTTGGCTCTGGCTCACGTTTTTCTCAGAGTGTTTTAGCATGCGTTCTAACACAAAACTTTTCATACTCCCGTGAATTGTGTTTCTTTATTTTATTTTTATTAGCCAAAACATGTATCTCTAAACCTGGACCTCATTCATTTTTTTTTTCTTTTAGCCACGCTTTTCATGACTTCACCACTGGTAAGAAAATCTCAACTAAGGTTATTGGAATAAGTTCCAATAAATTTTAAGTCCCTTCTATATAATAAATTTTCCACCCTCTTATTCTTATTTTCTATTATCTTTATATACATATTTACATATCTAACCTAAAGGAATTTAATCATATATAAAATAAGCAGGTCCGACCGTGGAATATGTTACATATATACTAAACTATTGAGCTATCTATCTATCTATCTATATCTATAAATACATACACATACACACACACACACATATATATATGTATATATATATATGTATATATATATATATATATATATATATTTTGAATGGCTTATTAGAAGCTAAAATACAAAATATTGTTTTCCACGGACCTCAATTATGTGAGATTCAAGCAAATACGTTGTGTGATGACGACATCAATTAAGGCTATAATTTTTTTAAATCGAAAATGTTTATTTGATCTACGCCATACTCGAAATTTAATTGATCAAATGAACTTTAAAGATCATATTCGTTAGTAGCTGAAATCACATCAGAAATAGGTGGATAAAGGCAGAGGAATTCGAAAATTCATATTTCTCCTTCCTTATGTATATGTTAAACGACCAAAGTTATTAATAATTTAGTGTACCTACTCCAATTGATTCTATACAAATTTTCCTTAAATCGAACATTCACGTTAATCCGGGGCTTGTTCCTCAGGAAAATCCTACTCCTAATCATGCGTTTTCCACTAAAATCATAAATCGTGATTTACAGGCTTCTTATTCCGTGAAAAATAAAATAATAGAATAAAATGAGACATTATTAGCTTGTCATTAAAAAATCTGTTGATTTAATAGTCAACTACGTGACGGACTTTTATTTATAGTTTTTTCAACATTCACAAATGGAATGAATAGATGCTGGTAGAAACTCAAAAGCCAAAACAAATAATCGGATTTCACTCCACATTATTAAAACGTTGACATGTTTTCTATGTGCGTTATCCCCTAGTCAAGTAGTATTTATCCTTAAACGTAAAATTACATAAAGTTAAATAGCAAAATCGTTCACAATTGGGGGGAGGGGCACGAAATTTCGTATTCTCAATTGGAATTGCCATACGAAGATAAGTAAAGACCCTTTTAGTTTTTTTACTTCCAACCACCAGTACAGCAGTTCTAGGTGGGTGGTAAACTGAAATTGCACTAGTCCTTCATTATGCTTAAATTCTAACATACAGTTGCATAAAACTAAAATTTTAGGCTTTGGAGTATTTGTTATCTATATACGAGTATATATAAAATTGTAACCTCTGTCTGTACATTGATTTTTTTCGCGAATTTTCACGATAACTTTTCGTTTCACATGTCACAGACACCATAACTGCATTTTGTTTCTTTCGTGTGTGTGTGTGTGTGTGTGTGTGTGTTTGTTTGTTACCTTTTCACGCATAAACGGCTGAACCGAATTTTATGAAACTTGGTATGTATATTACTACTAACCCAACTTAGACTTTAGGCTATATTAATATCCTCTGAGACGAACAGGAGTGGGGGTTATAAGGGAAGCCAGAAATTAAAAATAGCAATATTTCGTTTATACACACACATTTTTTGTACACTTTTTTCGTATACCGAATTATAAACGAGATATACGCTAAAACCTATAGCGGAAGTGAACAATTTTATTTGGGACAAAAGACCCAACCGAAATAAATAAAACTCGGAATATGTATTAGCACTAACGCTTTCATTATAACAAGCCATACCAACGTTTCTAGGGACGGGCAGGAGTGGGGGTTATAAGGGGAGCCAGAAATTAAAAATAGCGATATTTCGTTTCCTATTGGATTCTCGGCAAATATGAACATAACAAAAGTTGTTTATTTTGTTATTTAGAGTAAATTTTATCATATTCATTTTTGTCTTTTAACATAGTTTAAACGAGATATACACTAAAACTTTAGCGGGAGCCAACAATTTTATTGGGGACTAACGATTAAACCGAATTTAACCAAACTCGGTATGTCAATTAGCATTAATTCTTCCATGATTATAAGCTATATTAAAATTTTAGCAGATTTCCCTTAAGGGAAATCAGCTATTGAGGTCGTACTCATGATGTGACTTTCGAAAAATTTCTTCGAATGTCCATCGATCCTACCCAGGAGATGACGAAAATGAGGTCCGATCAAAATTATATATATATATATATATATGTCTCTCTATATATATATATATATATATATATATATATATATTTGTCTGTTAACGCTCTAGCGGTCGCAATTTTTGTTTGATCGTTACCAAACTCGGAATTTAATCGTTTTATGTAAAAAGGAAGATCAAGTTCGTTAATGGCAGAAATCGGACCAGTGGGAGGGGGGGGGGTTTAGAGGGGGGATTTTTGAAAATTCAAAATATCTCCGTTATTATGCGTCGGATCGAAAAATTGTATAGAATAAATCTTATTGCAAATTCGATATTCTATAAATATTGTTCTATACATTTATTCTGTATCTTGAAGATTAACCGAGATATTTGCATTTGTATTCTGCGTGTGGTCGCCAGTAGGCTAAATTCGGACTTTCCGCCGAGAGCTCTGGCGGCCGTTTCCATAACTATTCGTCCCTCGTGAATAGGTTTAGAGGTTAGGTTAACTTTTTTTTGGGGCTAGAAACTACTGGGTTATTATACGCGCTAAATAATGTTTTAGGTTTAGAGGTTTCTTACTACTACAGTTGTCATTAGGCAGATTTCTCTAATGTAAAACTTCACGTGTGAAATCTGCTTAGTTTACGCAGCCCCTGCGTGACGGACTTTTTAGGTTAGAACGGGGGTGGGGGTTATAAGGGAGGCTTCAAAAAAAAAATTCGCGATATTTCATTGTCTATTTGTTTTTCGACAAACATGCACATAACTGAAGTTGTTTACTTTGTTATTTAGAGTAACTTTTGTTTTATATATTTTTTCGGGAAGAATGTATGAAGCAAGCAATTTGCGTAGAAATATTGATATGCTCAACATTTCTTTCCAATATGAACTACCAGGTACCTCACTTGGAAAAATTAATTCAAATCTATGTTAATATTTTGTCCTTAATAATTCAAATCTATGCATAATGCACAGGAGACGGGAAATATGACAATATGGAGGACAGGGAAGTCTTACATTAAAAAAAAAAATAATATTATTAACAAATCCACAGTAACGACGATTATAAACCCTAAACACTGGGACGGGTAAATGTCAAAATATTGTGCAAAGTAAAGTCTTGTCAAAAAAATACCACCACCATTCAGCATCAAATGCATTCCCGGGCGAAGCCGGGTATCTGAGCTAGTACAAAGTAAAATATTACCTGAATGAGAAGATATGGGGTATTTATATTGATCGGATTTTAGGATAAAGCTGAGAAGAATGAGTCGTGGCCAATATGATTTGAAAACTAACACTGAATGAAAGTCCCTAGTGCAAGAGAACAAGCTTCGGATTTTCTTATCTACAGCTAGGCTCACCTAGTAGATCCCTAATAGAAATATTCTGAAAGGAAAAATTAAGTATCTAGGGTACAACCACGGACATAACCCAAGGCAAACGTTACCCTTGGGGTTTACCCAGAGTAAATATGTTAGGCGTGATAAGTTGCACTAAACCCAGGGAAATAATTATGGCAAGAGCGTACGCATGTCTTCTTAAAATATAATACATTTTAAAATAATAATAAAAGAACCAAACTAATGTGTATCATTGGCTTCACATATGCATGCTTGTATACCTCACATCAGGGTTAATCATGGATATACAATATCGTCGACAGACTCGAATCTCTTATCAAGACAATAAGATGTGTGTTATCCATTCCTTATTCAAGTTGTCCAATATGATTCTTTAACTAGATTTTTCTTCACACATAATAAGTGGAAACACGACAGGAGTAAATGAAAGATAGTTGGTGCTATAGACGACCATTCATTCAAAGCAATTTCTTTTTCCTCCGTAAACTCAAAAGTATTGAAAGTAAAAATTAAATCACCATTATATATGTAAATAAGTAATAGATGGGCTAGTACACATTAATAAATGATATCTCCATTATACTGTCTATCTTATCGTATCATACATTAATCAAATGGGGGAACTCTAATACCTCTGCTTGCTGTTGTGCTTCCAACGTGTCCAAATAAATTAGAAGCAGGATCCCAGAACTGCTTTTCAAAGCAAAGTACAACCTTATTAAGGTTTCCGAATCCTAATCTCTGAATAGCAGACTGTTTCCAATCCGGAAGAGGCGGGCAGAACTGAACAGTGTTGGGAGCATTGGCAGTACTAGGAGACACAGACTGTTTCAGAACTCCTAGGGGTAAAGTACACAGCACGACATCACCTGGAACAAAAAGTTTCACACTTACAAAAAAAAAACTAACGGTATAATGATTTCAAATTTTGTGTCATTGGCAAGACCTAGGTCATTTGATAGTAACATCCTTAACTTTGAAAACTGTAATCAGGATGTATTTAATTGCATTAGCATAGAAGGATAAATACCTTTGTAAGAGGTAGGGTTGGCATTATTCCGAGAGCTTGCAGTCAATACTTCCACTCCTTTGGTATTGTATCGGATCTGCTTAACAGCGGTATTAAGTTTTATATCGAGTCCTTCTGACAGTGCAACAGGAACGCAGGAATAGCCATTTCGCACTGGAAAAAAAGAAACATCAAAATATTAAGGAATAAAAAAGGGGACACACAACAAACAGATGACGTAAGATGAATTAAACCAATTAACTATGCATAATAAAAATCCTATAATTAGAACATTTGCAAGTAAGGCAGAATTAGAGAAGTATATGTGAATCAAAACTGTCTAGTTTTTTGTGAATAAGTTTGAGCAGGAGGAAATTATGATTTTATTGTAGACCAGTGATATGAATAGGTATTGGACCAGCAAAACGTTCAAATGAATTTTTGTTTTATATCTGTAACCCCAGTGAATAAGTGGTTAAGTCGACCAGTGAGTAAGTGGACTTAACCACTTATTCACTGGTACAACAGATATAATTCTATTGTAATAGACTTCAGGATTAAATGGATTTAGAGAGCATCACGCCCCTTCATAAAAGTTTTTCATATTTAAACTTTTCATGTAACGATAAAATCTATAATCGTTGGAAGGTCAAAATCGGACCAGAGATGGTTAAGTGAAGCAGTAACGTAAAGCATTGTAAACATTCCTTCCATTATATGGTGCATTCAAGAATGTTACTCGATCAATCATAGTTATTTCTTACAATATATGGTCTTTACTTTATTTCATTAAACATTATTAGTAAGATACAAATTTTTAATTTCAGTATCAAGTATCTTCATTTATATGTAAAATTGAAATTTTTAGTTAACCGCTTATGAAGGACCACTGGTGGAGTCAGATTATCAGCTTGATGTGTTGCAGTGGAATTTCAGACCAAAGATGGCTTCTTATTTATTACTGTATGTAGCTGCATGGACAATATAGCGTCTGGGGGACGAAACAAATTACAACCTCAAAGCCCGGTAACCACACAGCTATATAAAAATTAGTGTCAAATTCTCAGTTTTGAACTGTATTATAGGATATAATATTATAGGATACGTGGACACAATGCTTTTACCCACAGATCACCACCACCCCAAAATAATAAGGTAATATATATAATAGAGACATATAGGAGGAAGGGCAAATCCATACAATTTTAAAAGGTAAAAATTGATAAATATTTATTTATTCGGGTTAACATGGTCAACTACGATGGGATTTGGTCAACTACGACTAATAATTCCAGGGGTTATTTACCTTCAATACCTATCGTAAAAAGACACAGACGATCTTGGTCACAACGAGACCTCAAAAAGCAAATAAACAAACAAGTAATAAAAAGCTGTTCTCTAAACATTTTCATAAAAGGAAAACAAATAAAATAAAATTGCTTAGGAAAAAGCTTAAAAGAATTGGTGATTCTAAAGACAAAAAATTCTATAATTTCAAAAGGAATTACATAAGCTTTTTAAGCCATCGGCCCGCCCACCAGATGACTTGTAAAGAACATGAATGGAAACACTTTAGACTTTCATGTGGGCTTTTTATGGAGCCGCAAATCAACCTTTTTCAGCTGAAATAAAAAGAAAACCGAATTATTTTGAGCGAGGCGCGTTGTAATTGGTTTTTGCCGTTTTCAGTGGCAATCCAGGGATAAGACCCATTATAACGCTCGTCACTAATTCTGACTAATTGGTAGCAATGCTCACCTCGGCAAGCGACGGGTCACCATTAAAAAAATGTAAATTCCACTCGGGTATTTTTTTGTTAAATGCTTACACATTTTGAAATACTTCGAGCTGTTGAAATTGAATCCATGAACAGTTGATGGCAAACCACCAAAGACGAGAAAAAAAATCCATATTCCCCCCAAGTGCCTTATACAGACATCCGTCGTGCACCTTTTTCACCGGTTATATCGCCAACAAAGAAAAAAAATCACTGAAAAGGAAGTGTAGACCAGTGTCCAGTCAAATAAAAAGGGCGGTGTTATCGGTTTGCTTATCGTTCACTTTTATCAGGGCTTACTCAGAGGGAGGCAGAGTTTGGCTTTCAGGAAAACATGCAACTTCCATCTTCATTCTAACTTATCTCGACTTTTTTTATAGGTCCTCCACGAAAAGACAAAGGATAAAACTTGTATCCAATAATACATATATTTAATTGTAGTAAATATGTGGAACAACTTTACAAATATAAGCAAATTTTACGATACATTGGAGTAAAAAACAAAAGAAAAAAAAAGAACGGTAACTACAAAAGAAAATCTAGGATCGTATGAGATTTCATTACTTTTCCCATCGTGAACTTCGCATTTTAATTTATTAGTGTGCCATCAGAGTGCCTTTATAGAATTCTTCGTATGATAATAACGGGAGCATGCGCTTTTTTAAACATTTCTAGCACTGACAGAGGAGGAGGCTAACTTCCAAGTCAAAATGAGTTTGTCAATAACGACGGAAATATTTATTTAACAGACAAAATAACAAATATATTTTGTGTTTAGAATATTCCTTAGTATATTTATTTTCGAACATGAAAAGTAAAATTACTAAAAGCTGAATTGGATCATATATTTAGATAGAGGAGTCATTATATTTCGATGGAAAACGATATTTATTTAAACCTATCAATAACAATTACATCAATCATCAATATTTGTGCAATCCCCAAACGATGTCCCAAGGTTATAACAAAAGAGTTATTACATTTATATATTGGCTACACGTCTTTTAGTACACACGACGTTTAGGATTTTCATCCATTTGAAGTACAAAATCTTTACCACACCGTCTTGACTTAGTCACTTTCCGTCTAATCAACTTTGTCCAAGGCAAGCAGTTGGAGCGAAAGCTAAAGTGTAGCACACGCCTAACTGAAGAGACCTGAAAGGCCCAAACACAGCTGCCCAAACGTCGTTCGATGAAGTACCTCAAAGAACAATTGTATGGAAAGTGCGTTTGTAGTATGAGATGAACATGAAATGTGTTGGATTATTTAGTGCTTATGTTAATTAGAAATTAAGTTCATTTATGTGCATATAAATGCATATAATATACATATGCATGTGATATTTTTAGCAGCCCTTAGGAGAAATCAGCTATTGAGGTTGTTGAGGTTGGGATTTTCGAAGAACTTCTTCAAATGTCCATCGATCCTACTTAGGAGATGACGAAAATGAGGTGTTATCTCCCGCGCGCCAGCCAGTCACTTGCTGTCGTCCCAATGAGCGCATGCAAGTAGGTCAGTAAAAATATCCTTTAGCTATACCTCAATGGATCTCTCACTCTCCGTATTTCATTTTGTATATTTATTACGTTCATTTCTGTTAGATATTTATTTTGTGTTTTTATTTATTGATATTAATATGATTAATGACCCTGTTGTAATGTATAGAGATTTTATTGATGTTATTGTTTTTCATGTGTAGCTCTGAAGATGGAGACAATAGTCTTCGAAAGCGCTTAGCGCTGAAATAAAAATTTGTGAAGAATTGGACGTCTTTTTCTCTCTCCAAGCAAAAATATTCTTTACTCCCAACTAACTGCTGTGAAAAAATGAGGTCTGTTCAAAATTGTATATATACGTTTGTCTGTCAACTCTCTAGCGTTCACAATTTTTGTCTGATCGATACTAAACTCGGTATTTAAACGTTTTATGTAAAAAGAAAGATCAAGTTCGTTAGCGGCTAAAATCGGACGAGTGGGAAGAGGGAGGGTTTAGAGGGGAGGAATTTCGAAAATTCAAAATATCTCCGTTAATATATGTCTGATCGAAAAATTATATAGAATGAAGCTCATTGCAAGGTAATGTTATATAAATGTTGTTATATACATGTTTCTCTATGTTGAGTATTAACCAAGATATTTGCATATTATAGGGTTTTGGGCATCAGTAAAACACCCACTCCTACTCAACAATAAGCTATTACATCATGAACCACTTCATTCAAAGGTTAAATATCAAACATGGTTTCCTTTGAACTATTACTTTGTGGGACACATGCAAATACGTCATACGATGACGTCATCAATTAAGAAGTTTTGTTCTTTACTCGAAAATGTTTACTTGATCTATACCACACTCGATATTTAGCCGTTTCAGGCAACAATGAAGATTATATGTCTTATTGGCTGAATTCTGACCTGGAATAGTGGTGGTTTAGAGAGGAGGGCATGCAAAAAATTCTAAATGTTTCTGTAATTATGAGTCGGATCATAAAATGTTATAGAACCAATCTTGTTAAACTTTTGATTTTCTACAATTGCAGTATTATGCACTTTTTCCTAACTGTAGTATTAAGCCAGTTATTCGTACTTTCTTGTTTGGTGCCTTCGGTAACCCCCCATCCCCCTTCTACTCATCGGTTTTTTAATATATATATATATATATATATATATATATATATATATATATATATATATAGAGACGAGAGAGAGAGAGAGAGAGAGAGAGAGAGAGAGAGAGAGAGAGAGAACGCAGCCCCTGCGTGACGGACTTTTGTGTATATAATATACATACACACAAACTAGCATTCATACAACAAACAAAATCATCGCAAACGAACAAAATTTGTACAAACAACCCCTAAAATTAGGACAGTCATCGTTCAGATAGGAAATAAATAATATTTTAAGATACTTGTACACACACACCAGTTATCTACAAAATATATTAAACAAATATTATTAGTTTCTAATATCCAAAAATACCACCATTTTTAATCGTCTGACACTCAATTTTATAACAATATCTATATGTTTACTAAACAAAATACCCCAATTTAGGAAAAAAATAAATTAAAATATCACCTCTTAGAAAGAGTAAAATAATAATTATTTACAGTTTTATTTATGGCTATTTTAATTAAATTGGGCTGAACGATGATAAAAAAACTACAACTTTTAAATCAAAAATGAAACTAGAAATAACAAGAATTAAAGTTATCAAAACAATAACATTTATAATCGAAGAAAAAAAAGTTATTAATATTTATTGGTAAAATTTTCAAAGGTTCGAATGCCATAAATATTGGTTTAATTATTCCAAACCAGATAGAGAGCTGTCGACAGAGGCTGCATTACAATTACATTTGAACCCCAAGTGTGAAGGCATTAGCATTTTATAATTCCTATTCATAAATAACGGTCGTAAATAAAAATTTAGGCTATCTCGTTGGATGGAAGTTGGGGTGTGGAAGTAGACGGCATGATCGGCTTCGTTTATTTTTCAAACATTCGATATCTCATAGTTACAATAAGCTCCGGAGACAGAGAGAGAGAGAGAGAGAGAGAGAGAGAGAGAGAGAGAGAGAGAAGAGGTAATCGGTTGGGACTATAAACTTTTCAGGGGGGTGAGTAGGTTCTTAAATCAAAAGAAAAGTTATGAAAACTAACTGAATGGTAAGTCATAGAAGGAGCATAAATCAATCCAATTAAAGTAATTAATTAGTGAAGAATGAGAATTGGGTGATTGGGAGGAGGTGAGTTCTTCAGTAATGGCTGGTAGTGGTTCCCTTCAGGGCTTGTTTCAAGAAGGTCTTCCAGATAAGGGCCTTAATTAATATAAATTACATATGAAGAAATGGAAAAGAAAAGAAAAGAAAAAGGAAATGATTCCAAGCAAATAAAAAGTAAACAAAGATCAAAGGAAAAAAAGCCAAGGGAAAAAATTTACTAAGAAAAGGGGAAATAATGCTCAGCCCACACAGTAAATGCACCTCAATTACCTAAAGACAAGAATGATTTAAAATGTTCTAATACAACAAATCAAGAAAACCATTAATTTGGTACAACTGTAAAATTCATAGTGCAATTATTAATGTCTTGGCATTATATGGATATGACGAGCCTCTAACCTCAATTAAACATTTTTAGAGAAAACATAATCAAAGGTAAAATGGTATTAAGAGGAAGGGGATGGAAAACTATTAAAAATTATGAACTATTTTGTGATCGTTATCACAATGGCACCTAGTGATCGTTACCGTGAACAAAATATCTGAATTTGAACAAAGAAAAGAAGACGGCGTGACATCTTTCAATGCCGTTGCCATCTGCCACAAACCATCCAGGAATAAAATTTCTTTGAAAGCATAAGGCCAAAACTGTTAAATGACAGTATTTACGTTGGTGAGAATTTCAACAGGGAGGGTTAACTGATAACTACTTGAAACGAAAATAATTTGTATGCAACCACATTTGTTCTTCACAAAAATCTCTACACATTTTTATGACTTTTTCGACCTAATGCCCGAGAACGGATATATGACAGATTTTTGTTTCTATTCTCCCTTAGAAATTCTACTCATACTAATCCGAATATTTTACTTTCAACAAAATTAGTAATATATCAGTTTTCAATCGAACTCATAATAACGGTGATATTTCGAATTTTTGACTTTATCAACTCTCTGTACTTCTTCCACTTGTTTTGGTCTAATGTCAGCCATTAACGAACTTAAATATGAACTTCAATTAATTATGAAAAAAAAACAAAAATTGTGTACGTGTGTAAGTATGTATATGTGTATGTTACCCATATCTAAGTTACCCGGCTTCGCCCGGGAATTCATTTGAGTCTGAATGATGATGGTATTTTTTTGGCAAGGCTTTACTAAGTACAATATTTTGGCATTTGCCCGTCCCTCTGTTAGGGTTTACACCCGTCGTTGCTGAGGATTTGTTAATAATAAATTTATTTTTTATGTAAGGATTCACTGTCCTCAATATTTTTATGTTTCCCGTCTTCAGTTTTTTTAAACGTAATGGACCATATAATTCATAATCATATAAAGTATTCTATCTTCCAAACCTTGTATGACACAAAAATTCCTTTCCCTTGATGCAGTAAAAAACCCAACGGTGACAGCTGTTTTAGGTATGTAATAAGCGCTATTAAAAATAGTCTTTTGTAAGCCTCGATTGTAAACTGTATATTCATATTGGTACATAGTGTGTTCAGTATAGTATATTATATATTAACGGAACAGAGTTAATAAATACCAGTAATAACTGGGTGCACCTCGCTAGCCTTCATCCTTAAGATATATCTCGTTTATACGTCTTATACGACATAAGTGAATATAACAAAAGTTACTCTAAATTACTAAATAAACAGCTCTTGCATGTGCATATTTGCCGAAAAACTATAGGAAACTAAAGATCACTTTTAATTTCAGGCCTCCCTTACAGCCCCCACTCCTACTCGTCCCTAGAAATGTTGGTACAGCACATTATCATGAAGGAGTTAGTTCTAATTCACATACCGAGTTTTGTTTAGTCCGGTTGAGTCTTTTGCGCCAAATGAAATTGCTGACTACCGCTATAGTTTTTAGCGTATAAAGCATTTATACTTGGGTATACGAAAAAAGTGAATATAACTCTAAATAACGAAATGAACAACTTTTTTTATGTGCATATTTGGCGAAAAAGCAATACGAAACTAAATATCGCCATTTTTAATTTTAGGCTTCCCTTATAACACCCACTCCTGTTCGTCTCAGAGAATATTAATATAGCCTAAAGTCTAAGTCGGGTTAGTAGTACATATAAATACCCAGTTCATAAAATTCGGTTAAGCCGTTTATGCGTGAAAAGGTAACAAACAAACAGACTCGAAAGAAACAAATTGCAGATATCGAGTCTATGGCAAGTGAAACGAAAAAGTACCGTGAAATTTTGAGAAAAAAATCAATGTACAGACAGAGGTTACGATACATATGGGTGTGTGTGAGTGTGTTTTCGTATATGTGTGTAATCTATTAAGATAAGATCAAGTTTCAACAAGTCGCTTTACCTAGTTTAGCAGTAATACGAGAATAAATATTTATATTTCCCTTTCGAAGTCAAAGTGTGAAAGGCAATACTTTATATTATGAAAGACAGCAAAATTCATACTGTGAAAGAACTTTTAAAGTTAGACCCTTCAATAGCAGTTATAAATTCAAGTTATTCTATGTTCTGGAAATAACATAAAGTATTCCTACTTGATTCGTAATACTTGCGATTTAGAAATCGGTTATATAAGAAGTATTATTTAACCTAATCTGACTAAAAAGTTACAACAGAGCTCAATGAATTGGGCTGGCATTTCTTCTTGATTTGTCACGGAGTGAAATCTGGGGAAAGAGCAATATCATAGCCAATCCTAGTTGGTCGCTAAAGGCAACTCCAGTTATCAAAGAATGAAAAATGATTTTCCGAGACAAAAGTCGGCTAAAAGTAAGAGCGGTAACTATAATAATCAATAGTTAATTATTATAGAGAGTGAAGAGATAAAGGGAAAAAATAAACAGCGATGATTAATGTTTGATGAGGAGAGAGTGTGGTGCTGACATACAAGTTAATCTCTGAAGATGAGATAGACGGGCCGGGAGAAGGTGGAGATGAGATGGTATTTAATTAGACCAAGTGTTGAAATCTAATAGGGAACGACGAGGGGTCTCGTGCTCTAGTAGATTACTACACGGATCGGTAATCCGGCAGGTTATGGACAGCTCACCATCACCAACCACAATAAGATACTAACAACTTAAGTAGAACAGCTTCTTGATAAGCATAATCCATATAACGAAATGCGACGATAGACGCTTCAGGAGCGGGAAGGCATTAAATAATGGAAGTAACGTCCAAATGCAAGTTATAGAATTTCATATAATTTATCACAAAGAATTAATATAAATATTATGTCACTGGAAAAGCTTTACGAAATATTTTTGTTAAGAAAACATTCAAACGTATTGCAGAAATTCCAAAAAATCCAAGGTTTAATATTTTCAAAATTTTACACTGTGGATTTATTTATTTATGGAAATTTAATCGTTTTGTGTAAAAAGAAAGATCAAGTTCGTTAATGGCTGAAATCGGACCTGTGGGAGGAGGGGGGGGGGTTAAGAAGGAGGATTTTCGAAAAATCTAAATATCTCCGTTATTATGTGTCGGGTCGAAATATTGTATAGAATCAATCTTATTGCAAATTAAATTTACTATAAATTTATAAAATATTTACTATAAATTTATAAAATATTTACTATAAATTTACAACAAATTTACTATTAATTTATAAAATATTTCCAAAATATTTACTATAAATTTATAAAATATTTACTATAAATTTATAAAATATTTACAAAATATTTACTATAAATTTATAAAATATTTACAATAAATTTATAAAATATTTACTATAAATTTATAAAATATTTACAATAAATTTATAAAATATTTACTATAAATTTATAAAATATTTACTATATTACTATGAAATATTGTTCTATACATTTATTCTGTATTTTGAATATTAACCGAGATATTTGCATTTGTTGTGTATGTGTGGTCGGCAGGAGTCGGCTATGTTCGGGATTTTCCGCCGAGAGCTAGGGCGGCCGTTTCCGTAACTGTTCGTCCCTCGTGAATAGGTTTAGATATTCCTTACTACTATTACTTGTTATTGGGCGGACTTCTCTATTGTAAAACTTCACGTGGGAAATCTGCTTAGTTTACGCAGCCCCTGCGTGACGGACTTTTTACTCATACCCATGGTATCTACACTTAAAAATATCTGTATCATGAATTATGTGTAGTTCAACTTAAATTTCAAGTTGTGTTTACATAGGCATCTTATTACGTGAAATATAAAGAACAGAATGTGAAATGGCATCATCAGCGTTTCATTGCCTCACGTGGGGAAATCCGTTTAGTTCAACAACTTTGTCACGGCACATAAATAGTTAAAGTAAGAACATTTTTTTTCCGCTAATCAATGCACTCCGTTGGAGAAAATCATAATTAGTTTACGAGTCAGGTCCTTACTCCATTACATAAAAGGAGTCTAGGATACCTCCAATCATTTTTTCTTTTAGCGCATTTGAGTTATTACAACGAATAGTTAACGAGCAGTTAGAACACACTCAATGGTTGCTCTTTTAAACAAAGGTCCACCATTACTTCATGCCGTGTGATATGTGGTCGGGATGAGCTTAAATTAAAATCAACAAATTAGTAATCAATCTTGAAACACCTAAATATCATAAATGTATCTTCATTTTTTTTTAATGAAATAACTGTTTAGCTTACTCTCGGGTGGAACCTTTCCGTGGCGAGATGTAAGAATTTCGGAGCGGAATTTCTTGACGAATCACGACATGAGGTGGTTTTATTCAAGTCACGACGATATGTAGGGACCCTCTTTGGGGGGCCTTAGCCCGTAATCCTATCACCCACACACGGGGAAGGCGCTGCAGAAACGCCCAAGCTTTCCGCCATACTCACATTCTCCATCACACCCCAAAGCCCACGACCTACTTCCTGGACGAATTTTCCCTCGGAATTATTAATGCTATGTAAATAGTTTTTGAACTATGAAGCCCGAAGAATGGATTCCGGTAAAATTTGAGGCAAACTGAAGAAATGGTATGGTTTTTGCCAGAGAGGATGTAGAATGTAGCAACAGATTCAGAGAGTGGTAATGTGGAAGGACTGTCTTTATTTATATCCACATGAAACATAAAAAGTTCGTCACACAGGAACTGCGTAAACTAAGCAGATTTCCCACGTGATGTTTTACAATAAATAAATCTACATAAGACCGGGAGGGGGTGGATCAACAGATCATATTTAAATGCATTCCAAATAATAAAGGTATTTTGGAAACTATATTAAGTTTCGAATAAAGTAGTCTATTATATAACAGAGTATTGTTTATGTGACGTGAGTAGGAGCAAGCTGAAAATATTTAGGTTAATATTCAAGATAGAGAATAAATGTATATAACAATATTTATAGTGCATTTAATGTGCAATAAGATTGGTTCTATATAAATTTTCGTTCCGACGTATAGTAACTGAGATTTTTCGAATTTTCGAAAATCTGCCCCTCTAAACCCCAGCTTCCCACTGGTCCGATTTCAGCCATTAACGAACTTGATTAAGATGTTTTAAAAGATTTATCTTTAGGGAAAGTGGCTGGTCTCGACTGTAATCTGCCTCGAATGATTCTTACTTTAGACTTAACCGACGTATTGACTGCAAAGGGAAAAGTAACTATTGGTAAGAAGAATAAGTTGAGATAATTCTTTTTTTTTTATTTTTTTTTCTATTGTGTCAATTATTCATGTTATATTCCTATGAAAACATTAAAAAATAGTAAAAATAAAAGCCTTAAACAAAAATATACTTTAGCATATTTTGATTAAATAAATCAGGCCAAATATGATTGAAGGAAGCTTCTATGTTGTCGATAAATGATTGTTCCTTTCTTAATTTTTCTTATAGATACTTTTATTGGACGTGCTTACAGTTTCGGGCACCATTGGTCCCCTTCTTCAGAGCAGTTTCAAATGGAGGAAAAACAAAGAGCACTAACTGCATTCGGTGGGGGCTACATTGTGAAAAGATGCAGAAAAAATGAAAATTCTCTAAGAAGAATTAAGAAACCATTCTTTAGCCGATACCCAACAATCCTCTACTAGCTTGGGATATCTAACGGCTAACAATACAACAAATTGATCATGAATTCATTGGAGCTTTTCCAACGTGTTTCTCCGGATCCCAAGAACATAATGAACGAAATAACATCTTTTCACAATGTAGCCCCCACCGAATGCAGTTAGTGTTCTCTGCTTTTCCTCCATTTGAAACTGCTCTGAAGAAGGGGAGAGGGGGGGATTGTAAGCGTGCCCAATAAAATTCTCTATAAGAAAAATTAAGAAACCATTCTTTTAGCCGACAGCCAACAATCCTCTACTAGCTTGCGATATCTAACGGCTAACAATACAACAAATTGATTGTCCCTTTCATTTTTTTTTTATATTTCAATTGGAATAGACAATTTGCCACTAGAATCGGTATAACTATAAAGCAAAGGCTGAGATAACAAGTCAACAGAGGTGAAATTGATGTAAGGGAAGACGGCGCTAGGCGGGAGACGGTAGGTGCAAAGGCCGGCAAGTGAAAAATGGGCACAAGGCGGGATGTGTTTTTCGTGCGAGAATGAAATTCTGGCCGATATCTCATTCGTGAGTGGTTCGAGGCCAATATATCAAGGTGCTAAGGGTAACCGCAGCCGCCTCCTCCGATAGGACTACAGCTGCTCCACTACCCCAACTCACTAGTCTCAGCTACTTAATTTCAATCACGCACCTTTCAGGAAGATCATTCATATCCGGCCCCCAATTAGTAATTGTCTCTGAATAGAGTAACTCAAAACAAGAGTGGGAGCAAGTGCCAATAACTTTGACCGGTTATCTAGCAGCCACATGGTATGAATTAGAAGGAAAAGAAGACGAATAATATTTGAAAACTAAGAACTTATGGCGTTCTATTTAATTTACATAATCATCCATTTCAATTATTTATTTTAAATTAACGACAAAGGCTAGAGTAGGGTTATATACAATTAACCACCATTTGCTACCTATGATGGGTTTAGGGATTTTATTTACAAAGGCCGTCACAAGTATTTTATTATCACAAATGCACACAATTTATAACTGAACATGGACAGACAGGACATTATTTAACAAGATTTAAAATTCAAGACAATGACAAATGTACTTGCGACTCACAGATAACACAAACGTTTTTGCATGTACTTTATGGCTGTTCAACATTTAAGCAAAATAGATCAAATTTCATAATGAACATAATTTTAAAAGGAGGTAATTGGCCAGAACCACCTCATATTATATTTAATAAATATAATAAAGAACTTATAAAGTTTATCAAAAGTATAGATATGGATGTAGCAAAAATACATTAGAGTGTAAAGTTGATTGTGAGGAATGAGAATTATAATTCAATATATTTACCTTAAATAGACTCGCAAATTAAACATCAGTAGAGTTTAACTTTAATTAATTTTTTTTTTATTTTTATTTCATTTATTAATTTTATTTGTAATTATATTACTTATTTTATTTTATTATTATTATTTGTATGTTATATTTGATAAGATGGTTGATTAACTTGTATATATTGTAAAATAAAAATGTATTAAAACATAATCATACATGTAATATGCCATGTGGCAATGGAACATGTATTCAAATAAATAACTCCTCATAGGGTTACTATGAGTAGAAAAAAGAAAAAAAGAAGTATTTTATTGAAATAAATAGAGTACATACCATTCTGCACTAAATAGCTTATTTATTTGTTAGTTATGTATGTCTACTTTATGCTACTCTGGTTAATTGGGACGGGTAATCTACTGGTTACAACCCTTTTCGGGTCAGGATGGGATTAAGGATTTTATTTAATGAGCTCGTCAATAAATATGTCCCTATTGGTCAGACGGTAACCAAACGCGCCACTCTAGGTATATCATTTGAGAATAAGACCAAGGCCTTAACTCACATGGCTAAACTAATTTATTAACCAGAAAATAATGAAATAGTAACTAATATTACATATAAGGAAATAAGAAAAACTAAACATGCATTTAAAATTAACGTTTCAATACCAGTATAAATATTTATATATATTTATGTCACTGAACTCCTCCTAAACGGCTGGACCGATTTGAATGATGTTTTTTTATGCGTTTGGGTGACGCCCTGGATGGTTTAGATTCACTAATCAGCCCGGCAGTTGGAGCGGGGGTTATAAGGGAAGTCTAAAATTAAAAATAGCGATATTTCGTTTCCTATTGGTTTTTCGGCAAATATGCACAGGATAAAATTTGTTTATTTCGTTATTTAGAGTAACTTTTGTTATATTCAATTTTGTCGTATAACAAAGTATAAACGAGATATACACTAAAAAATTAAAGTGGGAGCCAACAATTTTATTGGGCACTAACGATTGAACCGAACTTAACAAAACTCTATTTGTAAATTAGCATTAATTCTTCCCTGGTTATAAGCTATATTAAATGTTTTAGGTTCGAACGGGAGTGGGGTTTATAATAGACGCCTGAATAAAAAATTCGAGATATTTCATTTTTTATTTATTTATAGACAAACATGAACATAACAAAATTTGTTTTTGGGCTATTAAAAGGAGCTTTTGCTTTAAAGATGATATTATTAAATTTAATATCCTAATCGCTTGAAATATCATGCAGGACAACGTCTGTCGGGTCCGCTAGGATTCAATATATAAATCCCTAAGAAAGGGACTTGTATTTATCACATGCCCCATGTCATTTGGTACATTGCCAGTGATTGTAATTGCACTAGATTTACATTTTACATAACCAGAATATATTTGGAAAAATTAAAAAAAAAAACTATAAACTCAAATAAATTTTCAATTCAGCTCAGCCGCCTAGCGGTAAGGTAAGATTCTTTCTAGAGTGTTCCGGCGATCAGGAACCAAGTGAAAGTAAATTTTAATTTCTAATATAAAAAAAGTAATCTCATTATATTTTATCGAAGTCCTTGGAAAGCATAAAATGTTTAACAAATTTACAATAATTCTGAAAAACCTTTTCTAGAGTTTTAGGACATATCCCAAGTACAAATAATTCTGGGTCAAATATTAGTCGTGTGTATATGAATACAAATATGTATATACACATTTTTATTATATGGTTTATGAATTGACATTCTCTCTTTTTTCACGAGTATCTCAAATCCGAAGTTAATTTGATGAATGTAAGACTAGAAATATAAGTTATTTATTCGAGTTCTCTTAAACGTTTGCAATATACCTGATTCTGAGAATGATTATTTTTTCTGTCAGTATGTGTGTGCGCAAGTGGTTGAGGAGAAGGTAGTAATTATAACGAAAAATTCGAACCCCTGATAAATCAATAAATAAATCGATATTCGAAAGACGATTATAATAAATAAAAAAAGAGATTCTAGGTGGTATACAAGAGTCGACTCCCAGGGCCTAATTACCTAATGTCGCATTTGCGTGATATGTCTCATCCAATAAGTCGTCAACGAACCTTTCAAGATGGAGGAGCGAAACGCTTCACCGACATAAATCAAAACAACGGCCAAATATATTTTACATCCCTAAGAATTAACATTTTAATTGAGAAAGAGACGCTGAATATTCAAGGCTGGCTGTCATCAAAGAAATTTAATTAGAACAGAATATATAGTATCTCCTCCTGGGGTTCCTCGACAGGCACAGTTCCGTGAATTAACGTTATACCAACTTGGGTCAATCTCAATGCTTTTTTTTTTTCTACTGTAATATACTATAGTAATGAAATATAAACAATCAAGCTGTGGAATTAAATAAGTCCGTTTAAATTACAGGTTTCACAAAGTGCAGCTGATATATACTAGGATCAATCACGTGGATAAGAAATAGAACCTACATATTTTTATTTTATTTGAATAAACCAAAGAGTCAAATAATCAAACTAGAATGAAAGACTCAGGGGGGGGGGTATATATCATTATTTCAAAATGGACAAGAAAACATTACCTTGAAGAAAGAGATGTACTATATTTATAATACTGAATGATAGCTCAGTGCTAGGCACTCATGGGAATAACCTAAGTACAAATCCCAGGAGGTGCACTCTTAATTTGCCTGTTGTTGTGCTAAAGAACTAGGTTTAATTTTCGGACTCTAAGATAATGACTCCAGAGAAAAGATATATGAAATAGTATCAATGTACAACTGATATTTATGTGTGATCAATTTAGTTAATTTTTTGTAATTGAATACGAACAGTGGCCAAATCCTTCAATTAATTAAAACCGTATTTGAGACTGACATTGACTTATGTACCTATTTTTCGAAGTTGTCTTGGAGTACTAAATTTATTCATAGGATAAATTTTTAATTATTTGTTATTATCAGAAAAAACAAAGGGAGTAATATAAGTTAGAATAATAGAGTAAGTGAACCGGAAAAATACAGTCACAAACTTACTGCAGAAAGAAGGAATCCACAAAGCTTTCAAAACTAACAACACGATCAGGCAATCAACTACAAGAGAGCAAGAAACTGATACTCAGGAACACAAATGGACGCAGACTGTCATATAAGAAAATATATATATATATATATATATATATATATATATATATATATATATATATATATAAATAAAATTGTAACCTCTGTCTGTACATTGATTTTTTTCGCGAAATTTCACGATAACTTTTCGTTTCACATGTCATAGACACCATAACTGCATTTTGTTTCTTTCGTGTATGTTTGTTTGTTTGTTACCTTTTCACGCATAAACGGCTGAACCGAATTTTATGAAACTTGGTATGTATATTACTACTAGCCCAACTTAGACTTTAGGCTATACTAATATTCTCTAAGACAAACAGGAGTGGGGGTTATAAGGGAGGCCAGAAATTAAAAATAGCGATATTTCGTTTCCTATTGCTTTTTCAGCAAATATTCCCATAACAAAAGTTGTTCATTTTGTTATTTAGAGTAACCTTTGTTATATGCACTTTTGCACTATACGGAAGTATAAATCAGTTATACGCTAAAAACTAAAGGGGGAGTCCACAATTTTATTTGGCACAAAAGACTCTACCGAACTAAACAAAACTCGGTATGTGAATTAGTACTAACGCCTTCCTTATAATAAGCCATACTAACATTTCTAGGGACGGGCAGGAGTGGGGGTTATATGGAAGGCCTGAAATTAAAAATAACGATATTTCGTTTCCTATTGCTTTTTCAGCAAATATGTACATAACAAAAGTTGTTCATTTTGTTATTTAGAGTAATCTTTGTTATATGCACTTTTGCCGTATACGGAAGTATAAATCAGTTATACGCAAAAAACTATAGCGGGAGTCCACAATTTAATTTGGCACAAAACACAACCGAACTAAATAAAACACTCGGTATATGTATTAGCACGAACGCCTTCCGTATAATAAGTCATACTAACATTTCTAGGGACGGGCAGGAGTGGGGGTTATAAAGGAGGCCTGAAATTAGAAATGGTGATATTTCGTATTGGGGTTTCGGCAAATATGCACTTAACAAAAGTTGTTTATTTTGTTATTTAGAGAAATTCGCTCAACAATTCTTTCGAACTACCAGGTAACTCACTGGGAAAAAATAATTCAAATGTATGTTACCATTTTGTGCTTAATAATTCAAATCAATGCATAATGCACAGGAAACGGGAAATATGACAATATGGAGGACAGTGAAGTCGTACAAAAAAAAATAATATCTAAATTATTAACAAATCCACAGAAACGACGAGTATTTACACTGAACACTGGGACGGGTAAATGTCAAAATATTGTGCAAAGTAAAGCATTGCCAAAAAGAATACCATCACCATTCAGCCTCAAATGAATTCCCTAGCGAAGCCGGGTATCTTAGCTAGTATATATATATATATATATATATATATATATATATATATATATATATAAACAGAAGACATTCAACTGAGATATCATCAATGAAGAACTTAACACTTGTTCAAACATAATATTTAGGCTACTGAGAATATTATTAAAAAAGTCCGTCACCCAGAGCAACATAACATAAGGAGATTTCAAACCTGGTATAACAAACCAAACTAATGAGTAGAAGAGGGAGGGGGGGGGGCTTCCTGGCGGCAGAAAACAAGAAAGTGTGAATAGCTCGGTTAAAACGAAAAATGCATAGAACAACGATTGTAGAGCATCTATAGTTTAACAAGATTGGTTGTATAACAATTTACGATCCGACTTATAATAACGGAGTACGACTTTAGAGAAGCTTGAAGATGGTGGCCTCGCATCGAAAGCGCTTGCCAGCAGTACTCCAAGATCAGCCAGTGACGACGGTCTCCACCTAAAGGTATGACAACAGTATAACAACGGACGTACTTTGAATTTAAAAATCCTCCACTCTAAACCCCCCACTATTCCAGGTCCGATTTCTGCCAATAATAAATATACGATATTTAGTGTTAACTGAAACGTTTAAATATCAAGTATGGTATAGATCAAATAAATATTTTCGAGACAACGTAGAACCTTAATTGATGTCATCGACAACAATGTTTATGTATCTCGCATAATATAAGCCTCGAGAAAACAATATTGGCCATTTGAGATTAGAATAAAGAGGTTCATGTTATAACAGCTTATTGTTAACATGCATGACATGCGTAGAAGTGGGGGTTTACTGGAGAATGAAAAAATTTAACCTTTCAGTCAACACAATCTGCTTAGTTTACGTAGCTCTTGCGTGGTGGACTTTCTCCTTTCTTGAAATGTTAAGTGCAATTTGAGGTTTAAAAAAATCAATAGTAACCTTTAAGAGAACTGTCGGCTCAACTCCTTGATTAACTTAAAAATAGCAGAACGTTCCGCTGGCTGGAGGTAAATTGTGTTAACCTCGATTTACAGTGGAACCACTTGGTTAAACAAGAACAACCATTTTTTTATAAGTTAATGGCAAAATTACTAGAACTTTTCAAAACAAACCTAGGGTTCTAGGAAGATTTTTTACCTCATCCTAAAAAGAAAATTAACAATTCTATTTATTATTTATGAATAATACGAGTTTCGCATTGAGAAGTATATGGGACAAATTATTCATAATTAGCAGATTACGCAAAAGGGAAATCAGCTATTGAGGGCGTACTCATTACGCGATTTTCGAAAAATGTCTTCAAATGTCCACCGATCCTATCTAGGAGATGAGAAATTAAATATATTTCTCCGTTTAAAATTATATATATATATATATACCGGTCATAAGCTAAGGATTACTAGAATTTGAATAAATGAGATAAAAATTATTGTAATTCATTATGAATTACAGAGCTTTTAATTTTAATAATTTTCAATAAAATTAGTATGTTATATTCAGATATATTTCAGTAATTGTTTTCTTTCCGATGAACACTATTTTTATCTATCTGTCCAGCTCTGAGAGGTTGGCAGACCTGTTTGTTTACAATTCAGATGCTTGCCGTTAGGAGATTATTAAAGATGACTGAATAATTTTTCATTACCGTTTGTATTCATTCACATAATAGTCACGGTGGTGTTAAGTGTTACCAGTTTGTAGGTTTATTTATTGGAACACTTCACGTGAGAAATCAGCTTAGTTTACGCATCCCCTACGTGACGGACATTTTCTAATCACCTAGACCGGACACTTACAGCATAATTGCAAAAAATATTGAATCACCAGACTTGCCGTAAAATAGAATAGAAACACTGATATAGGAGGCAAGCCAGCACCTACCAGAATACGAAAGGACAAAAAAATAATAAACAAATACCCTCAATCATTCATCCAAATACAGCACCCCAATCAAATGAATATAACTTCCTTCAGATGTGCAAGCTTATACATTGTAAGACATGGATGCACGCGCACAACCATCACATACGGTAAGTAACTATTTAATTTTGAAGTTTAATAGATAAAAACAAAATAGTTTTACTTTTTTAAATATAATGAATTATTTTCGTATGCTTTATTTTCAAGAATGGATGATTCTACCTTCAAAGCATTGTAATAATGAAAGTACTGTGAGTAACCTATTTCATTGTACTATAACAGACATTTTTATTATTGTCTTATTTATTGTTTTCCTTTATATTGTTTTTCTTATGGACCCTGATGACAGAAGACAATGTTTCGTAACGTTGGCAATGCTGCTTTTATTTTATCCAATCTTTGTGCGGTATCGTCTAGAGCAGGGATGAGCAACGTGCGGCCCTTGAAACATGTTTATGCAGCCCGCCAAGCATTTCTAAATTTTTATCGACTATCTCCACTGAATATATTGTTACAAAATATGTAAATATTTTTTTCTGTGCGGTCCACCAAAAAATTTTAAAATTTAAATAGGCCGGTGGATTAAAAAGGTTGCTCACCGCTGGTATAGTGGAACCCAAAACAAATATCAATATTTCAGCTTCAATAACTGCCTCATTTCACCAAAGGTTTCCCTACATATGGTTTTCCTTTGTGAAGGGATTACATGCATCATTAATTTCAACTGATCAAGACACCTCAATTTACACCATTTACCAGGTTTACCCTCGAATTATGATGAACTCGAGACTCTACGAGGGGAATAGTACTGACAAAGAAAAGTAGAATAGTTTTACTCATAGAAAGTTGAAGCAGAGGCAGGAAAGATTTGGATCTTCTTTTACTTTCTCTAGACTCCAAAGATATATCACAAAATCGTGATAAACCACGAAATAAAGCCTGAATTCCATTAGCTAAGTCCTTTCACTGTCACTCTTATTATGGCTGTCTCCAGCTTTATTCCCGTCCCTTCCAACGAAAGAGATTGTACAATTTCTCTCACGAAACACCACCAATGAAACGTAATATCATGAGAGATACCGACGACTGACACTACATATTTATTATATTTTGTTAAAATTGATGAGTATTATGAAAGCCTATATTTCAAATTCAGGAACTGTATTGTTTACAAAGCATACTAATATTCAACAACATTCTTTATTTATTTAGCCTACAATAGAAAAATAAAAATTTGACAAGATATTAATTATATCATTTAAAAAAATCGATAAAATAGTAAAATACCACTCATTAGACTAATTTGCATTACATTTGCAATCACTTACAGTATGCAACTATTATAAACACGACTTTCATAAATATTCAAAAACACACAGCGTATGCATTCGCGAAACACACAGATCTACGAAACAGAAACTTGATTGATATTTTTTCTACCCTGAAAAAGAGTTTTACAACTACACTCTCCATGGAACATCAACTTCTAACCGTGTTGATCGTTTTTTTCGAGTAGATAATATTCTGGATGTTATTTTATAGTTTTTGTAACTATTGAACTGTGTCATTTAGTATTATAAGCAATTCATTAATGTTTAGCTAATTCTCCTAAAAAAAATTTTTTTTTTTTTATTCATACAATAATTGCATTTCGCTACTGGGGCGATTTAGCAACGAATCAGTTATTTAACATATATAATCTCTTTATTATATTTATGTAAGTATGCTCATTTCTGCAAATATTTTCAGTATTGTCCTACATTATAATTTTTCGAAAATGTTGTTATGTTTCAAGTAGTGTAATACGCGGTCTATATACGGGCTACGATCATGTAATGTAATTCAGTCAAAGTGTATGGTAGGTCTATGTGAGTCCTTAGATAGCAGTCAGTAATTATATATTTTATAGTAAGTCTACAGTTACAGTGTTGGCAGTAGGGTTCGTCTTCTCCAGTAAGTAGGTAAGTGTGAGTCAGTCGTGAAGTCAGAGGTTATTATTAATTATCCTAAATAAGACCCTCTAATTAAAATTATTATAATCTTACTGCATAATTGTTTATTTCTCATAAGCACTGAATTTATTTATAATTAAATATTATTATTTAACCATTAAGGCAGTCAATATCACAATTCTCACGGGAATCAGTAAATTATGTCGGTTGCAGGCACCGGACACAACACTAAGTATAACAAGAAACCAAATTCAAACAAACACTGAATAAACAATAGGCGAGAGAGAGAGAGAGAGAGAGAGAGAGAGAGAGAGAGAGAGAGAGAGAGAGAGAGAGAGAGAGTGAGAGAATATGTTGGTAACACAAAAAAAAGTGGATACAGCTTCTTCCGATATAAAACATCCGGGACAGAAACAACCACAGTATCCGCTTTGTGTTATGTCCTAACACGAGGAGCAACCACATCCTGAAATCAACAACAATCTATAGTTTCAATACTGACCTGAAACCTTTGTAAATTAAAAAGTCCGTCTAGCAGGGGCTCCGTTAAATAAGTAGATTTCCTTTCAGAAGTTTAACAACAGATAAATCTACACAGTGGTAACAGAACACCACCGTGAATATTATGTGAATAAATACAAACAGTATTAAGAAATCTTTCAGTCAATTTACAAGTTAATAATATCTACAACAGAAAGCGTCTGAATTGTGAACCAACAGGCGCTGAATAGATAGAATTATTATCAGAATTAACATTAATTTTCTTGAAAACTATTCACTATATCTAGTACTGTAACTTATCTCCTCACTTATTAAAGGTGCGATGAAGTCAATATTTGAATTTAAGCTATAAGTACGATTCTTCATTAGACATCGGCTTATTGGTAATATGACATGAGTAAAAGTGAGGGTGGATTGAAGGCTGAAAACTAAAATATGTAAATATCTAGGTTACTTATTTGTAATAGAAAAAATATTTATGGAAAATTAAATTTGTAAAAAGATTGTTCCTAAACAGTTTTTCGAACACACACATAATAACGGAGATATTTTGAATTGTTCATCAAACTCTCCTCTAATACCCCCCTCTCGCCCCTGGTCCAATTTCAAACGTTAACTAACTTAATCTTTAGTTTTCCATAGAAAGAATAAATATCAGGATTGGTAACGAAACAAGAAAATAACGACTGTCAAAGCGTTATCAGACAAGTATATATAAATTGGACCTTATTTTCGTTATCTAATTGGTAGGATCGACGGACATTTATAGATATTTTTCAGGCTGAAAATACTGAAGGCATTACATTCAGTTGAATACCTACAGGCTTATCAGAGTCTTAAGAATAACTATTGGATTAGCTACAGTTGACGATTATGAACTTAAGGCAAGATGATGCATTGTCACCAGTACTAGATAATCTCCGCGTGCATGTGACTTTCCGCAACATAAGGACACACCCTGGTGTCTGAAAACGTTTTGATCATTTAAAAAGAAATATGTAGAAGGGGATCTGAGCAATAGGCGAACAGATAATGCCTTGAGGGTAGCTAATTCCCAGAAGAGACAGGGCTAAGAAAGGGAGGAAGGAAAATGAATGAGTTGAGTTAAAGGGATGGTAATCTTATTGCAGTCAAATGACGAGGCCCAAACCCCGTGGCAGAACCTCTGACAGCCACCCCCTCACAAACCCTATTTGACTAGACAATTCGATTTGGACCACCAACAGGCCTCACCCTTATATTTTCATTAAGGATACATTCTCACGAATAAAGTGCCTTCATCGAACCAATCGTCTCTAATGGGGCCCATTAGTATTTCATCGTCAAATTGAATTTTTCTTAAGGGAATAAGGCAATTCAAGGACGCCTGCCGTTGTGCTTAACGCTACCATCAATTATTCCACGTCCTAGGTCGGACAGTTACCTCATAAATCAAAAGACGCACCGAACGTCAAATGGTCAAATATGCCTCTATATTAACATCACTATTCCTGTTAAATTACAGCATCAATTCCACAGTGCCTTAAAGAAGGAAAATAGACTAATTTAAGAGAAATAAAAACGGACAGTTTCGTTCAATAAGATAAATTGGTTATGTTAATTTGTAGTACATTATTGCACCCTATATAACTAATATAATCTAAATTGATTTAAATGACATCTTAGAAGCAAGGTAAAGAGAATATATGTTCATTTGCCAGTATTTACTTAGCAGTCGAGCCAACTCAAGCTTTTCAAATGAAAAAGAAAAAGGCGTTAGCTAAACTAATAGTGTGTAGATTTCTTATTTTTCGGAGGGGGTAACCATTGGAATCGGAACAAACTTGCGACAGTTACACTGAACAGACCCCACCGGGTTTCACCCACCGGATTTATGAATGTAGACTGACTCAAGACATACGATGACAGTTGAAGATTCATATTCCCCCATGGCCTATCAGTCCCGATATTTTATTTTCAAAACATCTAAATTTATTAAAAGCAATAGCCTATGATATCTTTAAGCTGAGAGAGGAATATTTATTTATTTATTAACGTCCACTTTTTGCAACTTAGGCTAATCGGGACGGGTTATCTACAGGTTACCACCCTTTTCTAGCCAGGGTGGGATTTTTAGACGTTATTTAATGAATTTCGTCACTAAATAATTTCCTTTGCCCAGGCGAGAATTGAACTCGCCACTCTAGGTTTACCATGTGAGATAAAGGTCAACGCTTTAACTCACATGGCTAACCTGAGCCCCAGAGAGAGGAATAGATAATATAAAATTAATATTATGCAATTTTTTATTGGTTATTTAACTGTATTACTGAGTTGTTCTATTTAATGTTTTTTGTTTTATTTTGTCAAGTTTAATTTTCATAATCGTATTTACATTTTTAATATGTATAAATATTATTATATAAAAAATTGTTAAAAATTTTGACACATATAATGCAAACATGCATGGGATGTGCAGAAAAATAAAATCCCTCCACATAGGTTTACTATGTAGAGGAAATAAGTAAAAAAAAAAATAAATAAAATAAAATAAAAAAAATTAATACAAACTCAGAACGAATATATTATGATGAGCTTTAAACACCATTGTGTTGTCCACCTTCAGAGTTACCTAGCACAAGAAATAAATTACGAGAAATAACACAAACTCGCAGGAGATGCGTAAACTCTGAGCATTTCCTTACTGGAACTTCTGGAATATAATACGCTGACCATCACATCTCTACATCTATTCTAAATACCTACCTTAGATGGAGGCCTATATAAACAGAAAATAAAATGTTAGTTGGGCAAGAGATGTTTGGTGGCTAAGGTACGTAAAGTGAAAATCAGACGATAATATTGAGGGTGTATATGACTGAAAATATAAAAATACAAATAACTCGCTAACTATACGTTTAACAAGATTCTTTTAAAATAATTATTCGATCACACTTATAATAAAGGAGATATTTCGAATTTTCCTCACTAACCGCCTCCCCTTCCCATAGGCCAATTTCAGCCATTACCTAATATAATCTTTAGTTTTCCACTAAAACGGTTTAATATCGAGTTTGATGTTGATCAAATTAGAATAATGTACTTTAGAACGGAAAATATTTTAAATGATAACGAAACTCCGAAAATATTTGCATATAACTCATACAGTAAAAATTGATTGGAAAAAAATTTGGTATTTAAGCTTAGAATGCCATACCATAGGTAGTTTATAAAGCAAAACTCTAAGGTTTGTCTGATTTTCCATTTATTTTTTTTGCATTGAATACAACACTAAGAACAATGGCATTAAAATATAAAATCTTGCCTGTCTGACGGCCTGATTGTTAATCACTCAAAAACTCTCAAAAAGCCTAAGATCTTTTAAATTTTTGAGTCAAATATCTCAAGGTACAACATAGGCAAATAGAGAATTCGAATTTTCAACTAGGAGTGGAGGTTTACTTCGGCCTCAAACACAAATTCAATATCCTCAATAATATTCGTTTTATCGAGAAAATGAAAAGAACAAATTGCGTTTAGAATAACGATAGAATATTGTTAACTTAACTTGGTTCGTTAATGTATACTTCACTACCACTGTCAGGAGTGGGGGTTAACTTCCACGACGAGACTGTCATTTGTCAATATCATCGTTAATATTCGTTTTATCAAAAAAAATCCAAAGAACAAATTGTGTTTAGAATAGTTTTCGACCATAAAACGTTATTTAAATGTATGAGTTTTATATTTTGACATCCTATATTCGGTTACGAAGATTTTAGCAGATTTCCCTTAAGGGAAATCAGCTATTGAGGTCGTACTCATGACGCGAGTTTTGAAAAATTTCCTCAAATGTCCATCGATCCTACCCAGGAGATGACGAAAATGAGGTCCGTTCAAAATTATATATATATATATATATATATATATATATATATATATATATATATATATATATATATATATATATATATATATATATATTTGTCTGTTAACGCTCTAGCGTATATTGTTCTATACATTTATTCTGTATCTTCAATATTAACCGAGATATTTGCGTTTGTATTCTGTGTGTGGTCGGCAGGAGTCGGCTATGTTCGGGACTATTCGCCGAGAGCTAGTGCGGCCGTTTCCGTAACTATACATCCCTCGTGAATAGGTTTAGAGATTCTTTACTAATACTGTTGTTATTAGGCAGATTTCCCTATTGTAAAACTTCAAGTGGGAAATCTGTTTAGTTTACGCAGCCCCTGCGTGACGGACATTTTTTTTCACGAGTGTCTCTGCAGAATTGTAATTTTAATTTTTTTTTGTTCACGAATCAAGGATATGCATATTGTCAAGGCAGGTTATTTTTTTTTATTATGCTGCCACAAGCAAGAGTGGGGGTCATCTTGGAAGTCAAATCTTATATTCCTCAATAACGTCGTAAGTGACTTTATATAAAAAAAATGTAAAAGGGAAATGTGTTTAGAGTATATTTTCAACTCTAAAGTGTTGTTTAAGTTCATTATTATTATAAAATTTCCGATTTCCTGTCGCTAAATAAAAATGAAGAAAGGAACTCATTTTCATATTCTCCTGATGGGTAGATGGACATTTGAAGAAAATTTAAAGCCTTAAGAAACGAGGGAATTTTGTCGCTTGAAGAAATGAGTACCTCAATAGCCGATCCCCTTAAGCGGAATATTAAAAAATTGGTAAACTAGTAGATAAAGCAATGAAACACACACCTAATGGGGCGACGAATGTAGAGGGATAGAAAAAAAAATCAGTTAATATAATTTAACGATCAATTTGGCAGCAGTGGATGATTACAAAGACATTAGCCGACAAAGGGAAAATAAAAAAAAAACGGAAGAGGGCAAAAGAGCTAATCCGGAATGCCGGGTCGAAGGACAGATTGAATGGGGACAGCTGCAGTGTGACGTGTCGTGCACAATGAGTTGGATAATACCCCAGGAATAGGGAACACGGTCCTACCTGCACCCCAACCTAGGGCAGCCATAACTGGATTAGAACTACTGGAGTCTAGGCTCGGGTTATAAGTAAGCGCTCCTTTAAGTGGGACCTTTTGTTACTCTCACAAGGGGAACAAAGTCCGGAAGCTGGAAAATACTGGGTGTCGAATTAACAAGAAGAGCCGATCATGGCCTTCAACGTACCAGAAAACCAAGTGAAATACAATACTTTTCAGCTATAGCCTCAAAATTGTAGGTTCTGAGCGTAAACAAGAGTACTGGAAAACGTTTAAGACAATATATATTTGTTCTTAACATTTTTCTATAACCCGTAGAATAATGAAGTTGTTTTCATATCTTAGGTTTCTAGCTCATACTTCTCTTTTCAAATCTTGTAGGGGAGAGTAGGATAAAACCGGATAGTCGGGAGCAAGCCGGGTACCTCCTCTTAGTCGTTGTGAGTACTGCAGTCGGGCTGATAGCTGAGAAACTACAATCCACCTTTGAAGGAGAAGCAGCGCCCATTACGCCAAATTGTTAGTCGTGCTTGTTTTGTGTCAGTGACAATAATTCAATTTTTGTGGAACCTGCTTATGATTTTGGTGGAAAAGGTTTTTGATTGTACTCCGCTCCTTCCAATTAGAATACAGTCATGTAGTCCCCTTAGTACCAGATTCAATTACCTTTATTTTAGCACAAAGTAATTGTCTTTAGTGTTTGGTATGCCCGAATGACGCACTTTGCTCGCGGGGTAAATCCGGGTAGTAGCTATGCCACGATTCTCGAAACATGAAACGTATAACTTTACCTAATTTTGTTTAATTATTTCACTGTAAAAACATATATAATGACAAACAATATGATAAATCTTCCAACTGTGAATTTACTTATTGAAATATATATAGTTGTTTTTAAATAGCTAAAAAGATTAATGTAGATATTTGTTTATATTTTTACTTTATTTTTTTGTATTGTTCCCAAAAGGGGGGTTGGTTTGTTTTAATGCATCAAACAACATTTTTTAATAACAAAAAAACATTAATTTGATTAAAAATCTTTACATTTTTATTTGCCCTTAAGAAAAACATATGTACACGGGTTTAGCCACCATTGGGGTAAAACCGGGCAAAATGACTTTTTACAAAAAAAGTAGGGCAACACTACTTTAAAAATAGAGTTTTGGTTTTTCAAACTGTAGTTACGTTAACAGATAAGTAGACTTTATTTCAACAAAACTTTACTTATTTGTGGTAAAAATTGTGGTTTCTGGAAGCTTTCAAACCTTAGCAACCCGATTTTACCCCACTTTTCCCTACTCAGCTTAAATTTCAGTTGTAGTTTACATAGAACTCATACAAAGCGAGAAACTCTGAAGCAGAAGCTATCTATCTGTGAGTCCTTCCAACTCTTAGGAAATCTGTTCAGCTAATAAAGCCCTACCATGACGGACTGTTAAAATACTGCTCAACAGTTTTATCAAAACCTGATCGATAGATAAGGGGACAGAATGAAATGAAAATAATATTACATGCCATTAGTTTCCAGTGATATAAAAAATACATCGGATTCCGGTAATATAAACGTAGTCGTCATATTAGAAAACAGTTTAAAGATTAAAAAAGTCCGTCACGCAGTGGCTGCGTAAACAAAGTAAATTTTCCTCGTGAAGTTGAATAGTAGATAAACCTACATACTGGTAACATAACACCACCTTGAATATTAAGTGAATAAATACAAACGGTAATAAGAAATCTTTCCCCTCCTGGTTGGCAACGTCTGAAATGTAAACAAACAGGTCTGCCAATCCGACTATCACCGGAAAGAAAAACAACTACTTAAATATATCAAAATATAACATATTAATTTGATTGAAAACTATGTACTACATCTAGTACTGTAATATATAATGAATAAGAATATTTTTATCTCAAACAATCAAATTTAAATAGTCCAAAAACTTAAGACGGGGGGGGGGTGTCACCAGAACATATTTGCATATATGTCGTATAGGTCTTTTGAAAACAATATTTGGTATATAAGGTTCGAATAATGTGGTCCATTACATAACTAAGTATTGTTAATTGAACATAAGTAGAAGTGGGGGTTTGCTGAAGGCTGAACACAATAAAATCCAAATATCTCGGTTAATACTCAAAATACAAAACATATGAATAGAACAATATTTATAGATCATTTAGTTTGCAATAATATTTTTCTATCCGACTTATAGTAACGGAGATATTTCGAATTTTCAAAATACCCCACCCCCCACTGGTCCGATGTCAGCCATTAACGAACTTTATCTTCCTTTTTACATAAAACGATTAAATGTGGAGTTTGGTAACAATCAAACAAAAATTGAGACCGCAAGAGCGTTAACAGACAAATATATATATATATATATATATATATATATATTATTTTTTTTGAAAGAACCTCATTTTTGTCATCTTCTGGGTAGGATCGATGGACATTTTCCCTCAAGGGAAATCTGCTTAAAACGTTTGACACGGCGAAGAAAATAAAGAAGACAAGAAATGATTCAGAAAAATGACAAGTTATACGTACAGCATTACGGAGAAGCAGTTTATGATCTAAAAAAAGGAGTATCCAATCATTTCATGTTAAACGCCTGACAAATCAACTCATGAGAACTTATAACGTACTTAAAGAAAAGAATCACTGTCGGGCCGCAAGGGGGTAAAAATACTAAGCTTAATGGCTTTCTTCTTTTTACATAGAGGCGCATTAAAGAAGGGAAGATAGAAATAGGGATTTAATTCAACAAAGGGAGCGGTAGGAGTAAAAACTGAGGATTACCAAACGCGTCTAATACAGTGACAATTAATCGTCACGCCCTTCTCTTCCTTTTACACTATCTCACTCACTCCCCAAGAGAGAAGGTGATAATTAAACTACAACAGGTAACAATAACATCAGGGCCAACTTTTTCTTAGGCCGGCAGTTTTACAATATTCATAAGGGAAAAAAATAGCAATGGACGGCAAGCAAGGCTATATTCTCAGAGCTCCATTGCAAAGCCAGTCTCTCCTTGTATCGAACAACAATAACACCGACTTGGATGGGATCAAGTAGAATTAGGATTTCCGAAACAAATTATATAAATTGTTATTATGTCTACCACACAAATATATATATATATATATATATATATATATATATATATATATATATATAAATGAATGTTAGTCTGTAAGTCCTTTATAAAATCGTAAACAGCTTAACCGGATTTTTGTGAAACTTGGTATGTATATTACCACTAACGCAGGTTAGATTTTAGGCAATATTAATGTTCTCTGAGGCGAACAGGAGTGGGGGTTATAAGGGAGGCCTGCAATTAAAAATGGCGATATTTCGCTTCCTATTGTTTTTTTTGGCAAATATGCAAATATCAAAAGTTGTTTATTTTCTTATTGAGAGTAACTTGTGTTATATATACTTTTGTCATATGCCCAATTATAAATGAGTTATACGCTAAAAACTATAGTGGGAGTGAACAATTTTATACTATAAGGCACAAAAGATTCAACCGAACTAAACGAAACTCCGTATGTGATTTGGTATTAACACCTCCCTGATTATAAACTATATTAAAATTTCGAGTTACGCACAGAGAGCGTTAAGATATATATATATATATATATATATATATATATATATATATATATATATATAAAATTTCGAACGGACCTCATTTTCGTCTTCTCCTGGGTAGGATCGATGGACATTTGAAGAAGTTTTTCGAAAATCGCGTCATGTGTACGACCTCAATAGCTTAAGCCCTTAAGGAAAATCTGCTAATATGTTTAATTTGATATTTGGAGTAACTTTTATTATATATTGCTTTATCGTATAGCAATTTATAAAGCAAGTAATTTGGATAGACGTTTTGTTATAGTCATCCATGTATGAATTTATTCAATTTAGTACCTCGATGGATTAATACACTTTCATTAAACTTAACAGCCATTATTAACGGGTTGGATGAAGGCAAGGTATATTGTCATGCCCCCTCCCCTTTCCTTAATTAATCAGAAATGTCAGTTTTTCCTTAAATGTATTTAATAGATTATCGTATTAACCATATGAATAATGAATAATATGGTTAAAATGATTATGTTATATATTAAACAAAAATGAACAGAAAACGGGTAATATGAAAATATTGTGTATTTTGTAGAATTAAGTCCATAACAAATAATTTTATTATTAACATATCCACAGCACACCGGACTCGGGTGTAAATCCTAAGCATTGAAACGGGAAAATGTAAAAATATCTACAAAGTAAAGCCCCCCCCCAAAAAAAAAATACCATCATTAATCAGCCTCAAATGTTTTCCCAGGCGAAGCCGGGTACCTTAGCTAGTCATATATAAGAATAGGGGGAAACAATTAATAACAAGTAGTAGAGATTTAAAAAAAAAAAAATGTTGGATTCATTGAAAATTAAAAGCAGTAATCGATATTAAAAAGAACTGCTTAATTTTTGTAGCTCATGTAGATTTAAAATGCATCGCATATAAAGTGAGTTTCACAAAATGTTCTGATTCATGAGAAATTGCTTTGTCATTTCCCCCTACTTATTTGTCCGTTACGTAGGGGCTGCGAAAACTAAGCAGATTTCCCTCGTGAAGTTTTACAATAAAGAAATTTCACGAGAGCCGAGCAGTTAATGAAACGGCCGAACTAGCTTTTGGTGGGAAAGACACTTCGTCCCTTAGCCACCCAGATTTAATAAAAATATCTCGGTTAATATTCAAGATAAAGAATAAATGTATATATCAATATTTATAGTAAATTTAATTTGTACTAAGATTGATTCTGTACAATTTTTCGATCCGACGAATAGTAACGGAAGTATTTCGAATTTTCGAAAATCCTCCCTCACATCTAAACCCCCGCCCTCCCCGTGGTCCTTGCAGCCGTTAACGAACTTGATCTTTCTTTTTAATTAAACGACTAAATATCGAGTTTGGTAACGATCAAACAAAAATTGCGACCGCTAGAGCGGTAACAGACATATATATATATATATATATATATATATATATATATATATATATATATATATACATACACAGTGTTGAACGGACCTCATTTTCGTCATCTACTAGGTAGGATCGATGGACATTTGAAGAAAATTTTTGAAAACTCCCTTAAGGGAAATCTGCTAAAACTCAGATCGATAGACGTTTGAGTAATTTTTTTTCAAAAATCGCGTCATGAGGGAAATCAGCTAATATAAGGGCACCTTGTGAGAAAAAAATATAGCTACCGGTATCTGGTCCATTGAGAATAAGCGGACTGTGTCAATTGGATTTGCAATAATTAGGGTTACAGTAGACTAGTGCCGCGAGAGAGTGAAAGGGAGGGAGAGGTGGATGCCATCTGCCCAATGTTGATTTAGCTGCTTCTGGGACTTGAGGAAACCTGCGTCTGGATAGGTTCCTTTGTCGGGTGTAGCTACTGTAAACATTCCAGTGGACCTCTTCATTTATATACTAGCTTATAGAAAACTATTTTATAAGGGATGTTTCCACAGCTGGTGGACCCTCCACGAAAAGAGGTCCTTCAATTAGGGTTCCAAGTTTACCAACAAAGCTCTACCTACAAGAAGGATAATGCCCTGATTGGAAAAACAACTTGTTGATAGAATATCTATTTTGATCCACGAAAAGGGCAATGCAAAGTTTGAAATGATTATATATAGACAAGTAAATTAGACCCACCCACCACACATCGTTTTACATATAAACGTTCGTGTATGTATGTATATAGAAGAATTAGAAAATGAAGGGAAATTACCGTTTCTTGATGTTTTAATAATTAAAGAAGGCAATAATATAGTCAGCCAAACAGTGTACCAAAAACCAACAGCTACAGGTAGATATCTGAATGTCTCATCCCATCACTACCCAGCCCAAAAACGCTATCACCTATACGATAGTAAACAGAGCTATTTCATTGTGCAGCAATGTAACGCATTTAAAAAATGAAATAATGCACTTAAAAGAAGAACTCCACTACAACTGCTAAAAAAAAAAATGGAAGTAAGAAAATTATTAAGAAAAATTAAGAAGACACTTGATATCACCAAGATTCAACAAGACATTGAAAATACTCAAGGTAAACTATTAAGCAACGTAACACTTCCTTATACAGTGGGGACTTCAGAAAGACTAGCAAGAATACTTTGAAAATAAAATTTACGAAGTCAATTCAAACCACATAAAATACTCAACGAATATTTAAAGAGCCCAGAAGACACCCAATTTTTACAAGATAGTGGAGTACATATGATACCATGTGATTGCGGTAAAGTTTATGTAGGGCAGACTGGTAAAAAGACTGCTACAAGAGTCAACCAACACATGGCTGATCTGAAACATAACAGAACAAAGACATCCGCCATAGCGAGAACACGCAAGTATATGATCTCACCAAATTAAATTTGACGAGACAATAGTTCTACATAGAGTAGACCACCTCGGCAAACGATTAGTTCTGGAAGCTCTAGAAATAAACAAGAGAACAAATACTATAAACGGCGCGGACGGTGTCATACTCTCTGAAACGTGGAAAGCCATTGTAAAATAAAACTCTAAAACAAATGAATAATTGAAGTAGTTATTAAATCAAATTTATTGCCTGACAAAGATGGATGCATTTCCATCGAAAATTTGCAAGCCAACATTCCAACCGCTGGAGCAGATAGCCGAAATCCTCACAATGAAAATACTTTCCAGCGAAACAGTCTCAAAAATAGTATATATATATATATATATATATAAAAAGGACCATAATTTCAAAACTTATGAAGAACTTACAGTTGAATATCGAATTTTAGCATATTTCAATTAAGGGAAATCCACTAAAATAGTAATAACCGTTTTGTACTTCCTTTTTTTTAATCCATGTTAATTAAATATTTCTGAGCCTAGCCCAGAAATTTATGTATTTATTCTTTAATTTAAAAAAATACTAATAACTTCAAGAAAATGAAAACCAATTTCACCTAAAATTCCCATAACTGATAGATTGAAACTGAGCTTCTACCAAATGTGATGAATGTACTTTAGAGTTAAGGGTTTAATATTAACAGTTTACGATGGTAATACATAGTTCAAAATTTACAAATGTTTCTTTAGATCAACAGTTCGGAGAAAGACAGGTGTGGGTGTGGTGGACACCCTGGTGAGTGTTTCAAGCAGCTGAAGTCAACAGGGGGTGGCTACCCACTGACAGCCGTGTCCATTGTTGTAGACAGAGGATTCTAGAAGTCGACATCCTAAAGACTAAATAGTACAGTCACTGGCAGGTGATGAGCATGCCATCCCTGGGTCCAGCAAAGCAGCTGAGGACATTTATCAAGGCACGGGGTTGCGGGGCGTGTGCACTATGAAATATATATTTGTTGGAAGCATCCTGAAGAAGTGTCGGTTCTACCACTGCAGATAACATACAAAAAGGGCTAGGCTCCCCCACCCCCGCTCTCTGTCCCATCCTCTGGCCACATCTGGATGAAAAGGTTTTTCCTCTGGGATCCATTTGTAGCCAGCCTTTCACGTTTCTCGTCTCACGCGTCATCCCATTTATCAAATCACCCACAAATAACTTACGAATGTTATTCTACAGCTTGGGGTTTTGTCCAACGAGAATAAAGAAGAAGACAGAACGACCACCTACATCATTCATTCATTTTTCAGGAATAACATCCATTCTCATTAAGTGTAAGGAATGTTAACTCTCCAAAACATCATGAAAATCTTTAAATTGTACAAATTAATTTTAAGCTCCTAATTCGAAAAGTGTGCAACAATTTCTAATCATCGGTCATAAATTAACAAAATGACTCCTCAGTATAATAAAATAAATAACTGTACTGAGCAATGTATTTTAGGGATTTAAAAACAAATAGTTAAGTGAAATTAATAACTCTGAATCAATCAGAAGCCATATAAAGCAAATCCGACCAAATTTATGGGATTCTCTTGTTGCAAACGATAATTAGGCCACCCCGCTTTAGTTGGCTATATATATATCGGAAAATAATCTTGACACATCATAAGGGAAATCAGCTACTGACGTCGTACTAATGATGCGAAGTCCAAAAACTTTCTTCGTATGTCCATCCATCATACCCAGAAGATGACGAAAATGAGGTCTGTTCAAAATGATATAAATATACACAACACACACACACACACACACACACACACACACACATATATATATATATATATATATATATATATATATATATATATATATACAGACAGACATAAATATATTTGTCTGTTAATGATCTAGCGGCCGCAATGTTTGCTTGATCATTACCAAACTCGATATTTAATCGTTTTATGTAAAAAGAAAGATCAAGTTCGTTAATGGCTGAAATCGAACGAGAGGGAGGGGGATTTAGATAAGAGTTTTCGTAAATTAGAAATATCTCCTATAGATATACGTCGGGCCGAAAAATTGTATAGAATCAATCATATTGAAAATGAATTGTACTATAAATATTGTTATATACATTTATACTCTATCATGAATATTAACCGAGATATTTACATTTTTCAGCCTTCTGCAAGCCCAACTCCTACTAGTGTAGCATAAACAATACTCTGTTAAATAATAGACCACTTTATTCGAAGCTAAAATAACAAACAAGATACATTCAAATATGTTCTGTTGATCCCCCCCCTCGTCTTAAGTTAGTGGATTACTAAATTTTGAGTGATTGAAATAAAAATTATTCTGTTTCATTATAAATTACAATACTAGATATAGTAAATAGTTTTCAATAAAATAAACTGTAATATTCAGATATAATTCGGTAATTTGTTATTCTTTCCGGTGAAGAAAATTTCTATTCTATTCTAAGGTGATTTGCACTATAGAACTTCTAAAATCACATCAAAGGTGATTTGCACTATAAAAATTCCAAAATCACATCAAAGGTGATTTGCACTATAAAAATTCCAAAATCACATCAAAGGTGATTTGCACTATAAAAATTCCAAAATCACATAAAAGATGATTTGCACAATAAAAATTCCCAAATCACATCGAAGGTGATTTGCACAATAAAAATTCCCAAATCACGTCAAAGGTGATTTGCACTATAAAAATTCCAAAATCACACAATGTCAAGTAATAAAAGTAAAATTTATAAATTAATATCGTACATTTTATAAATAACCATGGTACTAAATTCATTTGATTATAATCAGTAATAGGTGTCAATATTGCATCATACATGTTCTGAGAAATGTATATAAAAACAAATTAGGTTTAAACAGGGTTTGACAATCTTGTCGCTGTATTAATTCTAATAAGAAAATAGGTAATGACCATAGTTGGTGAATAATTAATAGGAATTGAATGGTACTATTGCAATTGTTCGTCGAAAGGTCGACCTTGAGGTTAGCTGTTGGTGTTATACATACACACACAAACACGCACGCGCACGCGTACACGCACGTGCCAATTAATGCATATAATTTGAAATGAAGTTGTAAACTACCGACGTAATTTGCATGTTAAATGTAATATATGGGGATTTTGTGCAAGTATTAGGATATGTTGTTAATGTACGGGTTAAACAAAATTAAAAGCTACTATCAGCAACAATAGGAAGGCCTATCTTATAATTCAATTTTATTCAAGCCATCTAATATTCATCCGCGAAACTATGTTTTATTTCGTTGTACATAATGTCCCGGTAGTAATAATACATCCAATTTGTAATTATCGTAAAATAATTAATAAGGAAGAAATAATTGTAAATCTCCGTAATAATAATTTTTGCTGAATTGTACTTTCTAATGGCTTTCATACAGCCCTTTCCAATAAAATAAAAGCTAATTTTCGGCATATTTAAAACTACTAGATTCAGAGTGAATAAAACTATTTCTTTTAACAGCGTTTTTGTTTGTTACTCTGGAATTTTGTAAAGTTAAGACGGCTGAAATTTTTGAAACAATATTACATAATTACTTATAAAATTTTTCAAGAAACAAGGATTTGAAAGAGGATTTAAAACAACTATGCCGGTTGTTGAAAAAAAAATCAATGAAAGAGACATATATAATTCTCGTAGGAGACAACTGAGATTTTTTGTCGCCCTAACTCGTGATGTCCAACAATAGTTTAGAGCCACAAAACTCACGCCCCTAAAGAGAACAAAATCCCTAGGCCAGGAAACCAGAATAGTCTTTGTATAGGGCAATAACGAGCTAGCCGGTCAAAGGATCTTATTCACACCTGCCCCAAAACCTCCTGCCGTTTCTTACAGGACTTTAACAAATGCTCTTAACCGAAAATCAGCACTCACAATGCTAGACTGACCCAAAAGTGTGCGCTCTACAAAACCTTTCGTAACCAACATAAGTCTTCCGCCAAGAGATTTGTAGGCTCTTTTAGAAACATAATGCACGCCTAAGAGTGAAAATGCGCCATCCATCCTAACAGCACTCCAAGTATTCACCGGTTCTGTTGTGCAATAAGTGAGGCTTGTAGGGCCAGAAATACATGCTACTCGGAATTCTCTATCTGAGAATATCATAATCCCCAAATTCCTTTAAAGGAAATCAGCTATTGAGGTCGTACTCATGACGCGATTTTCCAAATTTTTCTTCAAATGTTCATAGATCCTACCCAGGAGATGACGAAAAAGAGGTCCGTTCAAAATTGTGTGTGTATGTATATATATGGGGTTGTTGTTGTTTTTTGGAGTTTTGGTAAGTGTTGGTCTACGATTTTTTCACCAACACTCCAAAAAACAACAACAATACCATATATCTATCTATCTGTATTTGTCTGTTACCGCTCTAGCGGTGGCAATTTTTGTCTTATCGTTACCAAACTTGATATATAATCGTTTTATACTAAAAGAAAGATCAAGATTGTTAATGGCTGAAATCGGACAAGGGGGAGGGGGGGGGTTTAGAGGGGTAGAATTTCAAATATTCTTAATATCTCCTTTATGATGCGTCAGATCGAGAAATTGTAAAGAACCAATCTTATTGCAAATTTAATGTTCTATAAATTTCGTTATGTAAATTATTTCACTATTTTGATTATTAACTGAGATATTTGCATTTGTTAGTTTTCTATCTTCAGTAAAGCCTCTCATCTCAACTCCTACTCATCTCGTATTAAAAATATTCTATTATGTTATAAAGCACTTTATATGAAGTTTAAATACGAAATATTGTTTTCATTGAACTTTTAAGTTTTGAAATAAATGCAAATACGTGGCATACGTGGAAAATCTGTTTAGTTAACGCAGTCCCTGAGTGGCGGACTTTTTAATTTACTTCTATTCGAAGAATCAATTATAATTCATCATGCAAAAGACATATTGGGTATTTTTTACTTTACCCACCCCAGTTACCTATTTCTAAAAGAGTGATTTATCTTATTAATAGATTAATCCTTGTGAAGAACAGATGATTAAAGTAATGTATTTAACAAGCTACAAATCAAAATAAAAATTTTAGTTTAATATACAACTCGTTGAATTATTCATTTTGGTGGCTAATATGCTTTTAAAATAAAATAAAATATATACTCGTTTTGTATTATCTTCTGCAAACAAACTCACATAGGCATGAGTCTAGAATGATGAACCTTTTTAACCACCCCTTTCCTCTCTACATCTTCTTAAACTGCATCTAAATGCTGGAGATCAACTTTGGCGAAAAGGAAGCTTCATAAAGTGTCCTCTTCTACATTTCAGTGATTTATACAATATTCCGAACCTTTGAAATGTCTTAAATGGCACTTCTTGTAAGCTGTACCAGCTTCATTATATGAAAAATTACTTTATCTTTTCTTAAAATCCAGGAGATAATAGGAAGGTAACTGTTTTTTTTCTTTTAAAACAGACATATGTTATTAAATAACGGGATGATAAACCACTAATAATATCAAATCCCTAAAGGGAAATCTGCTAAAAGTAACTGGAGTGGCTAAAGTAAAAAAGGCCAGACATATTTGCAGTCAATAATCACTTAACAGTTAATATAGTAGAAACATGCACAAATAAATAATCTAATATATCAAATAATAAATAGTAGGATACATAATATAGAAGTGATGGTCTGTAAAAAAGGAAATATCAGAAATGGTAACTTGAAAACAAATTATTTTTTCAGCTTCCTGCTCTAACTCTCAATGACAACTTGCTACTGCTTATTTTCGAAACCTATTAGAATTAATTTTTTTTTGTATGACAGATAGTATTTCTAAAAAATAAATTGAAAGATTTATTTTCACAGATATCAACTTTCTACAAAACCTAGTTTTAATCTATATTTCATAAGATAAGATAAAGCCAAAAACATTTGGCGAATAAAGAAAAATAGGCAAAAAGGAAATATAAACGAGTTATTATGTAATTTACAGTTCAAATAGCTTATATAAGATTTCCATAGTATTAGTACTTTTCAGGCCATACTTAGGTATAATTAACTGCTAGGTACGCTAAATAGCTCAAGTGAGCAATGAAATAAATAGCTCAATTAAAAGTAGAGGACAAGCATATGAGCGTGTCGATAGGAAAGGCAAGCTCTCCTCGACTTATTTAGCTGGGCCGAAAAAATAATGAGACAATAGAGACGCCTGAAGTGGTAATGCAATAAAAGAAGTTAAAATCTTATACTCATTGTTGGTAGAGAAAATAAATGCAAATCAAATTAAGACAGTGGTCTCTGCGGGGACCCCGAGGGAAAACAGACAAGGGCAGATGCAGGGTCCTAACCCTTTATTTAATCAGGGATCTTATTCAGAATCAGCACGATTGAAAAACTTTGCCCTTCTCTTTTTATTTTTTTTTTTTAGACCAAGGGGGAGAGTGTAATGAGAGAGGGAGGGCGTGACGTCACCCCCGCCTGTCATGGAATTCTGGACAACTGGTCACCCTTCTCCGTGTCAGTCGTTACATAATCCGCCGACGAGGAGGGCTCAAAGGGTTTAGTCAATAGAAATAATTAACTGACAACACAATAATTTTAGCCACTTCAAAGGCCCGTTATGCTAGGCCATGCGCGAGGAAGGAAAGTGCGCCTGACCGGACGACCATCTGTTTCGATGGGGAGTAAGCAATATATCCCAATAAACAATAGCCCAATAAAAATCAATATAAACTTCAACTGTTCGGTGACCTCTGACCCATGGTAAGCTCTCTATCAAAAATATAAATATTTTGGAAAAATTCACCTTCAACAATTTCAATGAGCCTATTGTGTTGTATATATTAAAAATCTAAATGGCATTAATATATACAACACACTATAATCTATATTTCTACACACTACTCTTCACTTATTTTATTTATTTATTTTTATTTTTGGGTTTCCCTTTTCCTTTTTTTATTTAGTTATTCTTTTCTTTTTGGTTATTACTTTTCCTTATTTTTTTTTATTTATTTAATTTTTCTTTCTTTTTTTTTTCTTCCGCTTCATTCATAAATGTATGAAGAGGGCATAAGATGAATATGAACCCATAAATGATAGCTGTTAACTGCCACGTATGGTTTGTAACAAAAATAGTGTCCTATTGCATTAGCTAAGCATTTATATAAAATATGCGATCAAATTTTGTTTCGGTAATCTCTTATTTATTTATTCTTTTTTTCGGTTACCCCTTTTTCCTTATTTTTTTTAATTATTTAAATTTTCTTTCTTTCCCCACCTTCTATTGTTACATTTTCATTTATATTATTTTCATCACCCTGATGTTTCCTTATACAATATCGTTCATTTTTCCAAGATCCAATATTACATTTTTTTCCTCCAATATCGAGTTAATTAACGGAGAAACAAAAATGTACAACAGCTAAAGCCGTGACAGATAAATGTATGAAGAGGGCATAAGATGAATATCAACGAATTAATGTAAATGATAGCTGTTAACTGCCACGTATGGTTGTAACAAAAATAGTATCCTATATAACTATTGCATTAGCTAAGCATTTATATAAAATATGAGATCAAATTTTGTTTCGGTAATCTCTTACATATTTATTCTTTTTAATGGTTACCTACTCCTTTTTCCTTATTTTTTTTATTTATTTAATTTTTCTTCCCCCCCCCTTCTATTGTCACATTTTCATTTATATTATTTTCATCACCCTGATGTTTCCATATACAATATCTTTCGCTTCATATAAGACTCGTATGCCAATAACCCGTTTCAAAAATCACCTTATGACACAGTTCACTCATTTTCCGTTTCTTGTTTTTTTTTTTGTTTTTTTTTGCATTTTGCTTTTTTTATGGCACTTGAATAATGAGTAAATCGTCGGCGTTGCGGAACTCATTTAAATAAATAAATATGAGCAAGAATAAAGTAACATAATATAGTACAATATCTGTTTTTATTATCACCCCTACGTTACAAATTATTTCCTTTCTACTTAGTTACTTTTATATTTTCAAACGCGTTTTGATAGGATTGTTGAACGATTGATTGTTTTAATCAGTATATATAAACTATTTTAAATAATTTATTGTTCCCTCTTTATTAAACTGCATTACCTACTCTTTTAACATATTTGCTTTTTATCAACTATTTATTAATTTTATGTATAATTTACTAACTTAACATTTTCTATTTATTGATTATTCCTAAATTTTTGGTCACTTTTTGGCCGCTTAATGCATTAGTACTTTTTTTGTTAATTACACTTCTCTTTTCCTTAAGGCATTGTTCAATTTGTTCATGAATATTGTTTTTTTTATTTTTTGTTCATATCGTCTTATAGCGAATGCTCCATAATAGATAAATATGGTTTCCACCGAAAAATTAACATTGCATCAACATACATACTATATCATATTTGCTTTTCCAACGTATATCAAAAATTTCATTTATATTCGTCATTATCTTTTGATAGGCAATGATGTAGACTATAACGGCGATAATCGTTTGACAAATTTAGTTCCAGCATAGCATTGTTACTCATCGTCAGCGGGTTGAAATAAACATAATTTCTTTACCAAAGAAATGTAGTAACCGCATTATTCTAATATGAAAACTAAATCATATGGTTAAATTCTGACAAGACATTTTCTTGTGAATAAAATTAAATTATTAATTAACGTCCACTTTTCTAGCCAGGGTGGGACTAAGGATTTTATTTAGCGAATTCCGTCACTAAATAAACTCCTGTTGTCCAGGGCGAATCGTGAATAGATTCCAGTTATTATGGTAATAACCAAAAAATGTAAATAATATTATTTTAGGTACTTAATACTAAAAAATAACATTTTTAATGTGAAGAAGCATATTCAATTTTTTCTTCTGATAGTAAAAGCTTGAAATAAGACTATTCATGATAAATTGGCTTATTTGTAATGTAAGATATGTAGGAGTGGGGCAGAAAACTAAAAAGTATAAAAATTTCTATTATTATTCGAGTTAGAGAAGAGAAATTTATATAGGAGAATAATTCAAGAAAATTAATTTTGTACAATATTGGTTATGTGGTAACAGTTTTCGAACCAAGTTATAATAAAGGAGATAAATGGAATATTTTCCATCCATCTTGGTCCAATTAAAGACATTTTTCCATTATCCAATATTAAATACCCCCCCCCCCAATATCGAGTTAATTAACGGAGAAACAAAAATTTACGACAGCTAAAGCCGTGAGACACAAATGTATGAAGAGGGCATAAGATGAATGTAAATGATAGCAGTTAACCTCCACGTATAGTTGTAACAAAAATAGTGTCCTATATAACTATTGCATTAGCTAAGCATTTATATAAAACTAGCTCAGATACCCGGCTTCGCCCGAGAATTCATTTGAGGCTGAATGGTGATGGTATTTTTTAGCAGGCTTTACATTGCACAATATTTTGACATTTACCCGTCCCAGTGTTTAGAATTGATACCCGTCGTTGCCGAGGATTTGCTAATAATAGAATTATTTGTTGGATAAGGCTTCACAGTCTTCGATAGTTTTATATTTCCCGTCTCTTATACATGTAAATATGGTGAATTTTTATTTCAGGCCTCCCTTATAACCCCCCTCCCGTTCGAACCTAAAAATTTTAATATAACTTATAATCATGGAAGAATTAATGCTAATTGACATACAGAGTTTTGTTAAGTTCGGTTCAGCCGTTAGTGCCCGCTAAAGTTTTAACGTATAACTCATTTATACTTAGGTATACGACATAAGTGTATATAACAAAAGTTACTCCAAATAACAAAAAAAACAACTTTTGTTATGTTTATATTTGCGGAAAAACCAATAGGAAACGAAATATCGCTATTTTTAATTTCAGGCTTCCCTTATAACCCCCACTCCTGTTCGTCTCAGAGAAAATTAATATAGCCTAAAGTCTAAGTTGGGTTAGTAGTAATATACATACCAAGTTTCATAAAATTCGGTTCAGCCGTTTATGCGTGAAAAGGTAACAAACAAACAAACAAACATACACGAAAGAAACAAAATGCAGATATGGTGTCTATGACATGTGAAACGAAAAGTTATCGTGAAATTTCGCGAAAAAAATCAATGTACAGACAGAGGTTACAATTTTATATTTATATAGATATGCGATCAAATTTTGTTTCGGTAATCTCTTTTAATATCTGAGAAGGGTAGTTATTGGAGGTAAGATTTATTGTACAAAATGGCTTTTAATGTATAATGTATTATAAACACAATAATTTTACAATTACAATTAATTACAAATCAACACCCGCTCCAATCTTGGTAGTATAAAAAAATCCATCAAATTATATTCACACATTTGATAATATACAAAAACAAAAATTACATAAGATACTATCACGGAACGCTAATGGATTCATTCTGGCAACCGGGATTCAGAGGTCAAAATTTTGTATTTCAAAATCCCTTAGGACCAACAAAATTTATTCTTAAAACAAGTCGTTCCTCAAACAAATCCACTGTTTTTAACTGAGAACCAACGATCAGACTAATAGAAAAGATTTTCATTTTAATCCCATTATAATTTCTAATAACTTAAATTAAAATAGTTATTTATTATACAAGTGACGAAAGTAGATTATTCTACAACTCGAGTGAAACGTTTACCCACACGAGCGAAGCGAGTGTGGTAATTTCACGAGAGTTGTAAATTCTACTTCCGTCACGAGTGTAATATTAATTTTTTTCTGTAATCGCGTAATACATGATCAGATCTAACCAGAATATGAACAAAATTAGGATGTTGTGAAGATTATGGTATGTTGTTGGTAGGTTATAAGCATGGTTGTGAAAGGTTATAAGCATAGTTATAAAACAACTAGTGATGATTGTGAAGTAGTGCAGTTATAAACAAGTGCAGGTTATAAACAAGGAAGGTAATTATTATTATATTTAAATTTTAAAATATATTAATTATTTCCACCAATAATTCATTCACATTTCAATTTATTTTGTTAAAATAAATTCTTACAATGTTAAGAAACATTTAAAAGCATTTAATTTCCAACTTCAAATTATTTTTTAATTTATACTTATTACTAATTAAGAAGGGAATTCACTTTCTTCACTCTATTGCAAAATGTTTCACTTTCTTCACTCATTTCAGTTTAGTAATGTTACCATTATTCAACGATTACAGAAAAATTATCTTTTTTCATATTTTTTATATATTAGGAATATTTTTTCTTTTGGCCATCCTGGCTAGAAAACGGTGGTAACCTGTAAATAACCCATCTTGATAAACCTCAGTAGCATAAAGTGGTGAAGAAATAACAATAATTTAAATGGAATTATAAACTTATGTAAATGGATATTTTGCTATTGAGGAGGATTTATATTAATTAAAGCGAACAATTTGACTTGAATTCGATGTTAAGAATTAATAACTCAATACAATAAATCCAAAACTACAAAAATAATTAAATAAGTATAAAACATCCATTGGTTTTTATGGCTGAAAATACACATGAGGGAGATTCAATACAAAAAACAAATATAAATTTTAAATGAGCTCTAAAATTTATTAATTTATAGATATTATAAATACAAAATAGGGGGGGGGGTTCGAGTTAAACATGTGAATTAAGGAGTGATACTTGAGTTCGAATCTCGCCTAGGCAACAGGAATTTATTGAGTGAAGACTTATTAAATAAAATTCTTTGTCCCACCCTGGCTAGGAAATGATGGTAACCTGTGGATAAGCCGTCCCAATTAGCATAAAGTGAAGGCTAATAAATATTTTTCAATATGGGAGTATTACTTATTCTTCACACACAATTTAATTTTAAAATGGTACAAGCTTCACACTCAACGGCTCATAGTTCGAAGATGTACAAATTGACAAGAAAAGCATAGAGGCAACTTGTATTTATTAAAGACTGGTTAATAAAACGTACATAAGAGAGGCGGAGTATTGAATAAATAAAATAAAAGCCTGCCGAAGCCTGAGAATGTATTAAGAATATTGGCTCACAAAGTGATCAAATTCATAGCAGCTCCAGATCACTAGCTAAGTTAATTCCTCTTGGGGTAGGGAACTTTAATAAAAGATATTGAAAGTAGGGAGAGTCCCAGCATTTTAAGGAGCATCCAATATAAAATAGCTTAGATGAGCCCTAATCTCCCAGCAATATCCTACCATATTCCTTCCAGGTTGTTTCAAAAAAGAAATTTCCCTAAATCCCTTAGATACCTCTATTATATAGAGAATATACAAGGAAATATCTATTATCCTATTATTAACTATTAATCTTTCAACTTGAATATTAAGAAGTGAAAAAGAAAAATCATAAAGCCTATACGAAGGGATATTTTCAATACTTATACTAGGCATTACAAAAAAAAAAAACGCGTTTTTAATGAACTTACCATCGTAACACTTACGTCTGTTCAAATTATCCCCTAGGCATACATTGTATCATGAAAATGTTTATTTGACCTATACCATAATCGGTATTTAACCATTTCATTCAACACTAAAGATCATACTCGACAATAACTTAAATCGGACCAGGAATAGAGGGAGGGATTCGAAAATTCCAAATATCTCTATTTTTATGAGTCTGATCGAGAAATGTTATAGAACCAATCTTGTTAAACTAATGATGGTCTACATTGTTCCATATATGTTTTGTAACTCCCATATTAAGAGAGTTATTCGTTCTTTTCAAACTCCAGTAAACCTCCACATCTACTTATCGGATTTAACTTAGAAATAGAGGACATATGGCGAGATATGTCATATGTCATACCAGCACATGGAAATCTGTTAAAGTAGTTTACGCAGCCATTGCGTGACGGACTTCTTTCATCTGAAAGCGTGGTCTTGATTCCATAAGGCAGAAAGGCTTAAGTCTTTAAAACTGGAAAGGTCCATAGTCTTTTACCTCCACTATCACATTATGGTAACCATTGGAAATATCAGAAGAAAATGGGTTAAATTAGATCCTAAAGAGTATAAAAAAATGTTTTTGTTTTTCTAGTGCTATGCGTTTTCAGAGCGAAAGCCCAATTTTCTGTTTGGATATTCCCATGAGGTTGTTAGCTCTCGTAATTTAAAAAAAAAAAAAAAAAAAACAAAGGAAGATTTGACTGTTTTTCCTACTGCCATAACCAGTAATTAACCAGACAGACACACACATACAAAATGGCTATCAAAATAGCATACTAGTACCCAACAATTTCCTTACTCCAACACAAAAAGTCCGTCACGCAGGGACTGCGTAAACTAAGCAGATTTCCCACGTGAAGTTATACAATAGAGAAATCTCCATAGGAGAGCCAAACGGTTACGGCAAAGGGCCGAACTAGCTTTTCGCGGGAAATTCAAAAATCCGTTATCGACCCAAATTTCATAAAAATGCAAATATCTCGGTTAATATTCAAGATAGAGAATAAATGTATATAACACTATTTATATTAAATTTAATTTGCAATAAGATTGATTCTGTACAATGTTTCGATCCGACGTATAGTAACGGAGATATTTCGAATTTTCGAAAATCCTCCCCTCTAAACCCCCCTCCCACTGGTCCGATTTCAGCCGTTAACGAACTTGATCTTTCTTTTTACATAAAACGACTAAATATCGAGTTTGGTAACGATCAAACAAAAATTGCGACCGCTAGAGCGGTAACAGACAAATATATATATATATATATATATATATATATATATATATATATATATATATATATATATATATATACAGTTTTGAACGGACCTCATTTTCGTCATCTCCTGGGTAGGATCGATAGACATTTGAAGAAAAATTTCGAAACTCGCATCATGAGTACAACCTCAATAGCTGATTTCCCTTAAGGGAAATCTGCTAAAATAACATTCTATGGAATACTTCCACAGGAAAAAGTAATTTAATTATAAATCATTAGGTTAGAAAAATAATAAGAATAATATCAATATATATATAGAGCATGGGAATAATAGGCAAAGTAAAGAACTTTCATTTTTAAGAGTACGTTTCTGGAGCTCCCAGTAGACCTTGGAAACTAAAAACATTCAACTTCAACCTAAGGAACATAATCGGTCTTGCAAAACAACAGCCAAATATAAATTAAAAAGCGATAAATAACGGCTGGTAGTTATAAGAGAAAGTAGAGTTGTTAATGGGATGTTCTGATATAAAACAAGCAAGACATATTTATTAATATGTATTGCCCTGTTTAGCAAACAATGAATGATCCAGGGGTCCATAGCGGATCAAGAGCCGGAGCCTCCTGATTACTATATTTTATATATCGGACAAATTTACGAGGGGATGCCGGGAGCGGTAGATCAGTCATGCTCTTTCAACAAGTGTTCCCATTATTTATAATAAGCGGTGTTAAGTTGAATGCGCCGGTGAGTCACTGGCGGCCCGCACGAATTTCAGATTTCTTCCACAACCAGTTCTAGCCTTCTCCCTCCCTATGATTACAGCTCTCGCCGGCTTGTCAAGCTTTAAAAATGGCCCTCACCGTTAACTTACCATTCATCGACTCCTCGTAAGGTTCGCCAGCCACAGGCCCTCTAGCCAGCCAATCAACTGCTTCACTCAAAATAACTAGCAAAGACAAGCAAATTAAACGAAAAACCTACCAACCTAGCAAATATGTCTGAAACCCATATACTCAGGGTTAACAGTTCAGCTTTATAAAACATGGTAAGTTCACATGAAATGCTTTGCCTTAATCAGAATAGTTGGAGTAATAATATTCTGATAGAAGAAAAAAAAAGTCAGTCACGCTGCGTAAACTAAGCAGATTTCCCCTGCGAAGGTTTACAATAGATAAATATACTTACTGGTAACACCACCGCAAATATTAATTGAATAAATAGAAAAGGTGATGACAAATCTTTCAGTTACAAGTTAATAACTCTACAACGGGAAGCGCCTGAATTCTAACCTGAATTCCAGATCGGAAAGGAAAACCATTAATGAAATATATCTGAATACAACACATTAATTTTATTGAAAACTATTAACTATAGCTAATGCTGTAATTTGTAATGAATCAGAATAATTTTAATCTCAATAACTTAAATTTTAGTAATCCAAGAACAAAAGAAGGGGAGAGGGACCAACAGAACGTATTTGCATATATCTCACAAAGTAAAAGCTCAATGAAAACAATATTCCGTATTTAACCTTGTAATAACGTGGTTCATGACATAACAGCTTATTATTAATATAACATGAGTAGGAGGAGTAGGGGGGGTTTACTGAAAGCGGAAATCTATAAAACCTAAATATCTTGGTTAATATTCATGACACAGAAAATATGTATAGAACAATATTTATAGATCATTTAATTAGCAATAAGATTGGTTCTACACAATTGTTTAATCCGACGTATAGTAATGGAGATATTTCGAATTTTCAAAATCCTCCCCTCTAAACCCCCCCTCCCACTGGTCCGATTTCAGCCATTAACGAACTTGATCTTTATTTTTGCATAGAACGAATAAATATCAAGTTTGGTAACGATCAAACCAAAATTACGACCGCTAGAGCGTTAACAGACACGTAAGGGAAATCAGCTAATAATGCCAAATTCTAATCCCTCCAAAAAGGAATTTTTACTTTAAGAATCTCATATTATTCATTATTTTGTTGATCCTTAAAATCCAATTCAGGTCATTCAATATTACTTAAATACAGTAAGTCTTCATACTTGTGACGGCAAATCAATCGGTCATCAAAGAAGAATAAATTCCTACTGAAATCCTAAATGGCTTAAACAACTACGAAAAAATAGTTAACGCATTCCAATCTGACACATTAAATTAATTTCCAATGAATTATCTAAATAATGATATTGTCCGATTTAAACTATTAATGACTCAAGCTACATTATTAAACTAATTTTTAAAATGCCTCGTTTTTTTTTTAGTTTTCATCTTACTAAATACGTTTAAAAAATTTTTGTGTGATTTTGTTCCTTAAATCAGAAAAAATATCCCAGTTGTTGTATTTTGTGTGTTGAGGAGTGTGTACAAAAAGTTTTCATCTTTCTTCAATGATATATGATAGGAGTATAAGGCGTACCTTGACGAAAAATAAGATGTCACAATTATATAACAGCCCACACATACTTTACAATAAAGGAATCAATTTCGTCTACAATAGTCACCTGTTTTCGGCCAATAGTTCAGTGACTCCTTCCTTAACATTATGCGCCGATAACTTGTTATACCAACCGATAAACTTAACAATCTTATAAGGAATAACAATAGTTGCAAAAAAAATGTACGTAACGGATCAAAAAATTTGTAAATTCTTTTCGCAGGCTAGAATATTAATCACGTTATTTGTTAATCCCCACACATACTCATGCCATATTCACTAAAATTAACTATATCACTAATCACGTCAAGTCCAAATTAAATTTGGAGTCGTGTTTCTGTACACTTTTTGATATAGCAGAATTAAAAATAGAATCTGAGAGATGACATCATCAGCGTAACATTCCAGTAAACGTAGTAAATCTACTTAGTTTCCGCAACACCTGCGTGCTCGACTTCTTTTTTATTTTATTTTTTTATTAGTTAAATCAGAATGTCATTGTTCCATTCATTCGTGATATAAGGTGAATGAGCTGAACCTTAAACGCCTATTCCCTCCAACACGGGTTCATTGAAATATTTATTAACATTATCAAATCATAATGAAAAAGCAAAAATCAGACTATTGTAATCAACTTTTGTACATTTAAAAGAATATAATCCACTTTATTCGTTTAATTTTATTTTTTTCAATTCTTAACCAATATTTATTTATTAATATTTGATAACAGTCCTCAGACGGCACTCATTAAAATACTCAAACTTATTTTCCCCCATGAAGGCTGTCATGAAGAAAGGAAAATGATTAGAACTAAATTGTTATACAACTTTATCGTAAATACCATTTATATAATTTATTAAATTAAATTATAGGGAAATACATGAGGCAATTTAAATTTAAATACAAAGCCCGAAGGGAAGACAAAATAAAGAAACTAACACTAAAAGTAATTAGGGAATCTAAATGATGCTGACTAACAAAAAACACCAAGACAGTTTTCTCACACCGCTAAAATAACATTCCTTATCTAACATATAAATATACCCCATCAGTTCTTTCCTATTACTCTCTAGAAAGAGTAGGTTGGCAGGGCCATTAGAATGGAGCTGTATTAAAGATAACTGGGTAAAGAATATTTTTATTCAAATTATCTGCTTACTATTCATATAAACATTAACAAATTCACCGCCGTCCGAAAAGGGGGTAATGAAAACAGAGTCGCCTCATTAAGAAAACACTAACTAAAACTAAGAAGCACCACCACAGCTCTGAGACATAAAATCAATTAAAACGAGGAAGATAGATTCAAAGAGCTCCAAGAACTAAGTCCACTAAACCAGGATAATTATCAAGCGATCTTAGACTTTTTCATTTTATGTATATAAATTAACATTAGCCTCAAACGAGTTTTTGATCAAAATCAATATTTATGATTAAGTACTTATGCAATGAAAATGACATGGTTGTGGAGGAACGTTATGTAACTCTCCTTGCCATGTGTCATTAGAGAATAAAACGCTACTTCTTGATTCGAGTAGCAGAGTACACTGGAATATACAGAAGCACAATATTCAAACCCTAATTTCATTATTAAAAGTATTAAACTCCGAAGTCGGAAAGGAACTATTATTGACAACAGTTTCTTGTATAACAATGTTTAATAAATATATTCCCAAGCATGCTGGTGGGTAAAACGTCTGTCACACAGAGGCTACGTAAATTAAGCAGATTTCCCACGTACTGGTATAAAACTCTTTTGATCTCATATCACAACATATTCCATATTTCTATGTAAAAATAGATGAGTACAAGGGGCGGTGGGTTTGCTGAAGGCTGAAAACAAGAAAGCACGAATAACGTGCTTAAAACATGAGTTACGAAAAAATGCATAACAATTGTAGAGATTGTTTCAACATGGTTGGTCCTATAACATTTTACGATCCGACTCAACGACGAAAATATTTTTACTTTTCGAATTCCTCCCTCTCTAAACCCCCACTAACAATATCAAATATGATATTTACTCTTGAATGAAACAGATAAATATCGAGTATAGTGTAGATCATGTAAACATCTTCGAAACAAGAATGTAATATCGTAATTGATGACGTCATCACCCATGGGATTTGTATCTCGCATCATAAAGGTCTCTTGAAAGCAATATTTGGTATTTAAGCTTAAAATAAATTGTTCATAATATGACAGCTTATTGATAATATGCATGAGTAGGAGAGGGAGTTTATTGGTGGTAAAACTAAAAATCCAAATATCTTAGTTAATATTCATGATAGAAAAAATATATAAATAACAAAATTTATAGGAAATTTCATTTCATAACATTAAGGCCATACAATTTTTCGATCCAACGTACAATAACGAAGAAATTTCCAATTTTCGAAAATCCTATCTTCTAAACCCCCCTCCCCAGTCCAATTTCAGCCATTAACGAACTTGATCTTTAGTATTACATAAAAGGCATATATATCAAGTTTGATAACGATTAAACAAAAAATCGCGACCGCAAGAGCAGTAATAGATTATAGATATATAATATTGACCAGGTTTTATTTTCATCATCCCCTAGGTAGGGTAGATGGACACTTGAGGAACTTTGTGAAAAATGGTGTCAAGAGTACAACCTCAATAGCTGATTTTCCTAGAAGGAAATTTGCTGAAAAGGAGGAAACATTGAAAAGATGAAAAGAATCAGTTACCCCATTCAATAGATGAAAAGAATCAGTTACTTATTCCATACGATTCCATATGTCTGGGTATCTTGGAATTCAATTCTTATCACTAGATCTTGAAATCTCATAAGGAATATTGCTATAACCTTAGCACTCTTACCCCTTATCTCTTTTCTTAACTTTATTTAGTCAAAGTCAAAAAAAAAAAAAAGAAGAAGAAGAAGAAACAGGCAGATGGAAATAAAAGTTCTCGATTGTAATATAGATAACTTTGTACGTTTTCAATCAAGTGAACTGTTTGAATAACATGGGTACAACCCGTACATAGAACTACTCTACTACGAAGAGTAGAAGTAAAGAATTCATTCGATCAAAAATACGAATAACTAATTCTATTTTGCTTTGAAGCTAAATCGATCCTTGCAAGAGGCTTATTAAGCTGTAGTTATGGACTACAAGAGTAACATAAGACAGACATACAATGGGCTTAGGATTTATAGGTTGCGGTCTACTGTCGAGGGAAGTAACTATAGCTGGAAAGAGGAGGTAGATGTTGAGGAGTTGGAGAAACTGGTAGGGAGTACGCACTCTTGGGACTCCAAGGGCAAACTTCTTACCTTTATCTGACTAATGGCTTTCAGCCTTGCAATGAGACTTTTAGCAAAGTTACCCTTAACTCACGTGAATATCCGCCGGCGACGGTTCTGCCGCCCTCTGCTAAATTAATTAGAACTAAGATCCCCTCAGGGGATAAATAGGGGTTTAAGCACAATGGTGCCATTCTATTACTTCGTCTAGTTGAAAAGGTCAAATTCTAATGTACAGGCTCTTGGTAAAATGCATTACAGAGAATAGATATTTTTATTAGAAAAAGAGAAAAAAAAAACTATATTACAATGGAAAAATAATAGATACACACAGAAAACACATCAAGAAAACGTGTACTCTCCTGGGTTTGAAGCAGCTACACTAAGTCGGACTGGACAATCACCATTTACCATCAAGAATAAGATTCAAGAAAAAAATGTTTCAAAGATTTATAAACGTATTAAATAGGAATAACAATATATATTTATATATACTTTACAGTGCAAAATGATAAACTAATAAATATCTAAATGAGAGAGAGAAAAACGAACACACACACTTATATAATAAAGTGTATAAACATTTTATTAAAAAGTTCAGTTTCTCTCTTAGCAGATTCAAATATGAGTAAGACCTCCATAGCCGATTTCCCACCAGGGAACACTTCTAAAAATGTTAATATCTAGGATAGATAACGGAGAAGTTTATAGAGCAACATTTATATAAGCTTCAATTTCCAACAAAATGTTTTGATCCTACTCATTATAACAGAGATATTTAGAATTTCCAAAATATACCCGTAAGCAAGTTTTGTTAGGCCTAAACCGAAATGCTGTGAAGGGGTTATGAATGAAAGACCTGTAGAACTAATTTTCAGTCAACTTAAATGAAGCTTCCATTAGATTATTGTTAGTCGCCTGTCAGAATAGGCTTATATGTGAGAAAGATTTGTTATCTATAAAGTGGCCTATTGTTATCCAGTATAGGCGTTAGACCTAGAGATGTATAGGCTGAAAAAAATCCTACCCCCCATAGATTAGAATCTCTAAATTCTGGGGCCTATGGGCTCTGCAGGTGCCCCCGCCAGCTGCTCGGGTGACAACTTAACATTTATTAGTTACATGGAATTCTCCTTAGGTATAATTCTTCTCTCCATGTTTTTGCATCTATTAAGGCGTGAATAACAGCATATCTATTTGTTTACTTCTGTCGTAGATAATGTTAGAGCTTTATATTTCACAATCTTATATGTTTCCTTGCACACATATGGAAATTACCGTTTTTTACCTCAGCCAATAAGGTTATGGATGTTTCGATCCTCGTTCCTTATGGCAAAACTATTAAGTTTAATTAAAGGTTTAAAATTTGATTAGAACTCAGACAGAGAGACTATGACAGAGTATGTTCCAGGCGAAGCCACTTCAACAATGCTCAGTGACACAACAAAACTTGATACTAAATAAAGACGAAGTACCATTAATAACACATCATTTTAAAAAGGACCTATTCGTCTAATAACTCTCCTAATTAAATTTGTTGAAAATATTTTTCTTTGATAACCTTATTTTCTTTAAAAATTAAAATTAGAAATCGCATGGTAAATCTTGGGTGGCGAGTTCGAGTCCCGCCGGGGCAATAGGAATTTATTTAGTGACGAACTCATTATATAAAATCCTAAGTCCCACCCTAGAAAAAGGTGGTAACCTGTAGATAACCCGTCCCGATTAGCCTTATTTGCAAAAAGCGGGCGTTAATAAATTAGAAATCTATTGCCTAAAGCTATCTCCAATAAACTATAAATTTGTATTAGACGAACTAAAAAACATCAATAAAAAACTAAGTTCTATAAAACTTCATTCCACAGACTCGAATGAAAAACTTCCCAATAAAAGTATTTACAAATAGAAAAAATAATTGAGTTTAATCATATTGAAGCCAATGGAATAAATGGGATGTTGGTATATCCCTGCTCTCGCTGGACCTAAATCCTGCCTAAACGAGGACCTCCGGGTTGAAACTGCTGCAGCAAAATATCTATATAAATATTTGAACTCTTTTCTCTATTGGCAAACATATTCAAACTAGTGTAAAAGTTACTAACCTTTAGAGATTAACTTTAGAGTTACCATAAGGGGAAAAACCTATTGAGGTTCGTACTCATGACACGATTTTCGAAAATTTCCTCAAGTGTCAATCGATCATGCCTAGTAGATGATGAAAATCAGGTCCTTTCATAATTATGTATGAGGCCAGACAAATATATATTATCAGTTACCGTTCTAGCGGTCGCAAGATTTTTGTTTGACCAAAATCTCCATATATAAGTGTTTCAGGCAATGGGATGTGACTCATAGTTCTAAATAAGATGTTAAAATTTAGATATTAATTTGTATTTTACCAAAAATTTAAATATAGCGTGTACACTTGGTAAGAATACGCTCGTTAATCTTGAATGATCTCCCTTATTATGAGTCGGATCGAAAATTGTTGTGGCCAATCTTGGTCGAAATCCCACCGTTTCCATTCCATAAATTTTATCTATAACCCAAAAACTAACAGAGTCATTTGTTCGATTTTTTTTTTGTTTTTCGTTTCAGTCTTAACTTAAGCACCCCTTTTCCCTACATGGGTCAGAGATTTCAGTTAAAAAAAAATGTTTCAATAAAAATTTCGTATCCGGCTTAAATTTCAAGTCCATTTTACATAAGCTTATTTTTTTTTTTGCTGCAGAAATAGAAAAGTAGAATGTGTGTTGGCGTCATCAGCAGGTGAAAAATCTCTCACGAGAGAGTCCATCACACTCAGTTTTAGCAGATTTCCCATAAGGGAAATCAGCTATTGAGGTTGTACTCATGACGGAATTTTCGACATTTTTCTTCAAATGTCCATCGATCCTACCTAGTAGATGACGAAAATGAAGTCCGTTCAAAACTGTATATATATATATATATATATATATATATATATATATATATTTGTCTGTTACCGCTCTAGCGGTCACAATTTTTGTTTGATCGTTAGCAAACTCGGAATTTAATCGTTTTATGTAAAAAGGAAGATCAAGTTCGTTAATGGCTGAAATCGGACCAGTGGGAGGGGGGGGGGAGTTTAGAGGGGAGGATTTTCAAAAAATCGAAAATCTCCGTTATTATGCGTCGGATCGAAAAAGTGTATAGAATGAATCTTATTGCAAATTCAATTTACTATAAATATTGTTATATACATTTATTCTCTATCTTGAATATTAACCGAGATATGTGTATTTGTATTCTGCGTGTGGTCGGCTATGTTCGGCCTTTCCGCCGAGAGCTCTGGCGGCCGTTTCTGTAACTATGAGTCCCTTGTGAATAGGTTTAGAGGTTACTTACTACTACAGCTGTTATTAGGCAGATTTCTCTATTGTAAAACTTCACGTGGGAAATCTGCTTAGTTTACGCAGCCCCTGCGTGACGGACTTTTAAGTTTCTCCTGTTTAAAGCTGAAAGTGATGAATTCTCAGCTAAAATTCCAGTAATTGGAAAAGTTTTAGAATGAGTAGAGTAGTTTTATATAAAGTTTAGGCATTGAGCAATTTTCGACCATAATAACGGAGATTTTTTTTTTTTAATGCTTCTCTTCTGGCTAGTCCGATTTCAACATTTGATTTACGTTTATGCGTCCAGTTTAATATCTAACATATAAAGAATCTTAAATTTAATAGGCTAAAAAATAAATGGAATAGTAGATGTAATTGATTTACCATCTATATAAAAAAAATCATGATTTTTAGGATAAAGCTATTTTTTTCTTTTTTTCAAATTAGAAATTAACGAATAATTTAAATAAAAAAGAATTAAAAGTCGTATAAGTCTTGACGATAAGCTAGATTGGTTACAAACCCGACGATCTACATGTATATGTTGAAGGCTGCTTATTGTACATACTTTACGGACTGCTAAATAGAAGATCTCACCTGTCTACCGAAAACAAACTAACAATATACAAGTTACTACTTACTACCCAATAGAAGTGTGGGGTACAGCAAAACTTTCAAACATCAGAAGCATCCAGACTTTCCAATTCACAGTCCTCCTGCGAACCATAGTAGATGCTCCATATTACGTTATAAACAACACCCTCCATAAAGACCTTAATATCTCATTTGTAAAGGACCTAATTCACTTAAGATTCAGAAAAGTCCACAGCAGGCTATCCAATCATCCTAATCCAGAAGTCCTAGCCCTTTCCAGTACCACACATTCATATTCCCCTCCATGGCGCCTCAAGAGGACAATGGCCCAGAGATCTCCTATAGAAGTGTAATGTGAACTCCTATAGAAGTGGCTATTTTCTTATTAAGTGTCATTCATCCTTAGCTCTTGATTTCCTTGCCAGGCAAGGAGAGGCTGCTGCTCTCATTGTGATGAAGGCGTGTAGCTTCTGTCGAGAGTGATGGAGGACGATAGTATTGTACATTCACATTACCAAATGCATTTAAATGCAGACTGTATAATCTTAATAAAATAAAATAATATATTAAAAAAAATCATTGTATAGTCGCGTTCCAATGTAATAAACTTATCCGATAAGTGTGTTTTATCAAATAGGATTGTGGAATTGGCCGAATTCTTTATGAAGTATTGAAAATTACACTTTTTCTGTCCTTGTAAAGTGCTCATTCGCCCAGGACCTGGTCAAGTAGCTACTTGGCTAGACCATCCTTCAGAACGAGGCTATTTATCATGGACAGGATCTATAAGACAGGACAACTTGAGTTTAGTTGGTAAAAGTCATTAAGTCATTGTCAGGTGTTTTCATAGACAGGTCCAAATGGTTTTAAGAAACTGTGAAGTTTTAAAAGATAGCTTGTCCTATGGTGTTGCTATGAAATATAACATCAGATTTTGAAAGTATAATAGGAAAAAGGACGGCGAGGTAAAGAGTAATTTATGAAATTTATCTTAAGAGGGAGAGGATGGATGAGACAGAGGTACCGATCAGAGGATGCGGGGAGAAGTAATGATTGCTGAGCGATGACGTACCATGACGGTGCGCATCTAAGATAGACGGCCGTCATCTATTACCGTCGCTAACATCAGTCTTTCCACCAAGTCCCATCCTAGGCCGAGCTATACCTAACTACTTCCATAAGGAACGCTTATAGTGCAACACAGCCCCTAGGTCTGGGACCAGCACAGTTAAGTTGGCAAGGATTTCCAATTTCTCTCTTCCAACATTCTTGGTTCCCAAAGAAAAAAAGGCCCGTCACGCAGAGGGTGCGTAAACTTAGCAGATTTCCCAACCGAAGGTTTACAATAGATAAATGTACATACAGGTAACACTACCGTGAATGCTCAGTAAATTTACAATACAAGTTAATAATCTCTACAACGGAAAGCGGCTGAATTGTAAACAAACAGGCCAGCCAGCCTCGTAGCGCTGCATAGATAGACCGGAAAGACAAACAATTAATGAAATATATCTGAATATAACATATTAATTTTATTGAAAGCAATTTACTAAAGCTAGTGCTGTAATTTGTAATGAATCAGACTCAGTTTTAGTTCAATCACTCAAATTTTAGTAATCCAAAAACAAAAGAAGGGAGGGGGATATATCTCACAAATTAAAAGTTCCATGAAAACAATATTTGGTATTTAGGCTTCTAATAATGTGGTTTATTATATAACAGATTATTGTTTATGTAACACTAGTAGAAGTGGGGTTTTACTGAAGGCTGAAAACTGAAAAATGCAAATATCTCGGTTAGTATTCAAGGTAGAGAATAAATGTATATATGACTATATTTATAGTCAATTTAATTTACAATACGATTTATTCTATACACTTTTCCGATTCGACTTATAATAACGGAGATATTTCGAATTTTCAAAATTCTCCCCGTCCAAACCCCTCTTCCCCTGGTCCGATTTCAGCCGTTAACGAACCTGATCTATCTTTTTGTATAAAAGGATTATATATCATGTTTGGTAAAGATAAAACAAAAATTTCGACATTAGAAGAAAAATTTCGAAAATTCTGTCATGAGGGCCTTAAGGGAAATCTGCTAAAATATCAGCATAGTACTGCGTTCAATACTGATAAAATAAATGAAAGTCCGAGCACTGAGAAGAAGCGTCAAATAAGCCGATTTTAAACGGCTAAATGCCACGGATATTCAAATATACATTCTGTACACCATTTCTTCAATTTTAGCAGATTTCCCTTCCGGGAAATCAGCTATTGAGGTCGTACTCATGACGCGATTTTCGAAAAATTTCTTCCAATGTCCATCGATCCAACCCGGGAAAAAACTGAGATGAGATAGTTCTTGGACTACTAAAATTTGATTGATTGATAGATACAAACTATTCTGAATTATTATAAATTACAGTGCTAGATGTAGTAAATATATTTCAGTAATTATTTTCCTTTCCGGTGAGAGGTTAGCAGACCTGTTTGTTTACACAGACGCTTCCTGTTGGGAGGGGAAAGATTTCTTATTATCACTTGTATTTATTCAATTAATATTCACGGTTGTGTTGTGATACTAGTATGTAGATTTATCTATTGTTAAACTTCACAAGGGAAATCTCCTTAGTTTTTGCAGCACCTGCGTACCTGCGTGACGGACTTTATTCTCTCTTTTTAGACAAGACTTGAAATTTAAATGAAATATGAGATATTTTTTACTAAAGTACTTTCATGTTTAATGAGTAGTGAAAAGTCCATCACGCAGGGATTGCATTAACTAAGCAGATTTCCCACGGGCGTCACGTATTTGCATTTATCTCAAAAAGCAAATGTTCAATGAGAACAATATTTGGTATTTAGGCTTTAAATAAAGTGCTTCATAATATAACAGCTGATTGCTAATATACATGAGTAGGAGTGGGGGTTTACTGAAGGCCGAAAACTGAAAATTGCAAATATCTACGTTATTAATTAACATAGTGAAAAAACATACATAACAACATTTATAGAACATTACATTTGCAATAAGATTGAACTTATATAATACGTCGATCCGACGCATAATAACAGAGATATTAAGATTTTTCAAAATTCCCGCTTCTAAACTCCCCTTCCCACTGGTCAGATTTCAGCCGTTAACGAATTTGATCTTTAGTTTTACATAAAACGTTTATATATCGAGTTTCGTTTTGAACAAACCTCATTTTCGTCATCTTTAGGGTTGGATCGATGGATATTTGTGGAAATTTTTCAAAACCGCCTCGAGTACTACCTTAATAACTGATTTTCCTTAAGATAAATCTTTTAAAATGACAAAAATGCAGCAAATTACCACATTAAAAATATTGGTTATATTACCAATATAATTACTATATTACATTTCCCAATTCAAAGTGGTCAAAAAGAAATATCTAAAATTTCTCAGTTTACCTTTTAATGATAAAAATTAAGAATGCAAGAGAGCTAATAATATCTTAAAATAATATCGTGGGAGGTGGGAGGGAGGGCCCATAATCAAATACTACTATCAGTAAGGTGAAAGCCATTTAATTTACCAATTTATGAACGAAACGCAGTAGCGGCAGTACTGAAACGATATTTAGTAAAAGAACAAAAATCTTCTTCTTCAAACAGAACACACACGTCTTTTGTAATATTGTTGGGAATTCTATCCAACAGGAAAAATAATAAATAACTATTGTTAAAGAGAATACAAAACAATCGCGAGAACCACACAATAATTTTACTAATTATATGAAATATTTTCATTAATATCAGGTTATTTTATGTTTTTATATGCGATAACACAGAATTATGATAACGAACATTTAGTAACAAATTCTAACAGTTTATTATTTGAATAAATGAAACTTAAAATCTTTGGCTGAACAGCCCCATAAAGGGCCAATGCCTGAGTAAGGGATATTATACAAGGCGTATTCCCCCTGTTATGTTGTCATTACAGTCCAAATATAGCTGCTTAATTACTGAGTAATATGTGCAAAACTTATTGGTTTTTAAAAATATATTTCCAGTTCATATGGAAGGATATTATAACTGTTAGGATGTCCCTACATTGTGTGTTCCATGTACAATCAGATAGACATAAATTAAAACTGGTACATACTATCTGTCGTGTTATAGGAACGTTGATTAACATGTGCCCAGGTCGAGATGTTGGAAATTCGCATCTTTGAATTAACGTAGCTCCCAAAAGCTGTGACTTATTTATAAGTCAATCATATTTTCAAGGTCAGGATTAATGAAAAAACAAAGAAAATATACATGGATCAGAAAAAAATTGTTGGTTTTGAGAATTTTGTGCACCATGATAGGGAAATATTTCAAGGCACAGAGATAACATTTAGCTTAGAAACTAAAGACATAATAAAGGAGAGTAACAACGAATGATGATGTCCCTGAGTTACTCGAATGAAATATTTCAGTTATAATTAGGCAATTAATGATTGCCATTAAACAGTATATAACCGAATATTCAGAATGATTCCGTGAAGTTTGCGGCTCCTCCCAATGGGCTGCATACTTTAGGAGGTTAGCTGAGGAAGCCTGGCTCAAGAATAGGGGATCGAGGCTATTTGAGCCTTGGCGATACGTTTCGCTGCACATTCACAATAGATCCCTCTACCGTGTCACATGTTCGGTACGCTTTGAACGATATCAACAGTTAACAATTCCGACAACTGAGAGGGAAATAGTTTTGCTACATAAAGCTAATTGTTTATAAATGATCGTCGTGACGAAAATAACAATAAGAGGAACCCCACAAAAAAGAAACGAAACGAACCAGGTGTTCCGTGATACCGGTTCGAAGTATAAGGAAGAAGAATTAGTAGATATACTGGTCGAAACATCTATGGAATAATATATATTTTTTTATTGTATTAACGGGAAACGCAAAAAGGTTTCGCTACAGAATATTCGTCTCATCTAATATACTAAAAAACGCAAATTTGATTGGTCTCGATCGCTTTATTTAAAAAAAAAAACTATTATCCTTAACATGATAAAAAAAAATTAAACATTGCTCAAAACACTATACTATAGAAAACATAATGAAATGTGCATGTGTGAACGCCGACGAGGTTCCAGAAGTCAAATGGAAAAGAAAAGATTCGCCATGCAGTGACTTATAAATTAAGTAGATTTCCCGAGTGCAATATATAGTAAGAAATATTGAAACACTCGTGAAAAACATAGTAACAAGAATCCAAAATATCATTTTATATGTCTGGTTATATTCAAAACAGGAGGAATAGAGATGCCACTGGAATGACTCAAACATTAAACATCAATCTTCAAAAAATGCATATAGTTAACCTTTCGTTAGAACTCGATATTAAGGAGTAGTAGTATTAGACCACGTACAAGACAAATCATAATGGAGCGACCAAAATTTGCCGAAAAATTTAAGGTGGGTGTCTTAAAAAAAAAATTCAATTATTTTAGATGTTGTGGCCCTATTTATAAGGTATGTGATGTAGTACATATCTAAAATAAAAAAAAGCTATTTATTTCCTTATACATACGATATATAAGATGTATAACTGAAGATGACAATCTAACGTTTCATGAAGCTAATTGTTTGTTTATTTGAAACTTTTTTTTATTTATAATTCACGGTAAAAAATCAATTTGTGAAATAATCCTGGAATCAAAACGAAGACCACTGAATTAAAATAAAACAATGAACACCACAAATATGCCATGTTGACTGCATGACGCAGTATTCTCATGCAAATCATGTAACACTCCAGAGCAGAGGTTGATTTATAACCTTCGAAATTCCAGACTTTAAAAAGAGGGGTGCTTACATCTTATCGTACCATTCAAGGAGACATTATGGTTATTAGACGGTATAAATGCAAATTAATTTCAAAGATAAATAGAACAGAGTAAGACGACGTTGAGGGAGTGAAGGATGTCAGCGCAGGAATGCATAAACCGGTTCTTTCTTAAAGGGAACTGCAAGGTGGCAAGCTCACCAACCCTTAAGTTTAGATAAAAAGTCCGCCGGGGCTGCGTAAACTAAGCAGATTTCCCACGGGAAGGTTTACAATAGATAAATCTACATACTGGAAACACCACCGCAAATATTAAGTGAATAAATACAAACGGTAATGAGAAATTTTTCAGTTAGAAGTTAATAACTCTACAACGGAAAGCGTCTGAATTGTAAACAAACAGGCCAGCCAACCTGAATTCTATGCCGGAAATAAAAACCATTAATGAAATATATCTTAATATATCATATTAATTTTATTGAAAAATATTTAGTATAGCTAGTGCTGTAATTTGTAATGAATCAGAATAATTTTAATCTCAATTACTTAAATTTTAGTAATCCAAGAACGAAAAAGGGGCGGGGTCAACAGAACGTATTTGCATATATCTCACAAAGTAAATTTTCAATGAAATCAATATTCCTTATTTAACCTTGTAATGAAGAGGTTCATTATATGACAGCATATTACTAATATAACATGAGAAGGAAAGGGGGTTTACTGAAAGCGGAAAACTATAAAATCCAAATATCTAGGTTAATATTCATGATACAGAACATATGTATAGAACAATATTTATAGATGATTTAGTTAGCAATTGGATTGGTTCTTTACAATTTTTGTTCCGATGTATATTAACGGAGATATTTCGAATTTCCAAAATTCCCCCCTTAAACGCCCCCCTCCCACTGGTACGATGTCAACCATTAACGAACTTGATCTTCCTTTTTAGATAAAACGATTAAATATGGAGTTTGGTAACGATCAAACAAAAATTGCGACCTCTAGAGGGTTAACAAACAAATATATATAATTTTGAACGGACCTCATTTTCGTCATCACCTGGATAGGATCGATGGAAATTTGAGGAAAAATTTCAAAAATCGCGTCATGAGTACGACCGCAATAGCTAATTTCCTTTAAGGTAAATCTGCTAAAAATTACGCACTTTGTTCCTAACGGTAACCTTCTGTGTGTCACACAAACTTCAGTGTAAGCCATGTAAATTACTAGCATCAGGGTTGAATCCAAGAAGATAAGCGGAAGCTTGCCCATACTCTCAGTATCAACCTAACATGTTGAGCTAGCCAACTGAGCATAACTACCATCAATCCGTATATTTACGAATGATCTCATTGCGTTTGAATTATCTACCATTGAGCTAATAGACCACCCAATCCGTGATTACTATGTAGTGTAACTACCTTCGAGTTTCACAGCCTTCAAACTAGCCCCGAAGATCGTTTATGAGTTACACATTATAAACTGCAATAAAAAAATAGGATTTGTTTACGTGACGTCAATATAATCAAACACCACCTTAAATTTTACAAGATTAAGTTGTTACATTTATTCATCATAGAACAACCACTTAAACACAGTATGTAAAATCATAAGAATTTCTGCCAAGGTGTTCGAATGACAACTAGTTTTGTAGTCACTAACATATGACGACTCTCTTCCTTCAGCTTAATTCAACCAAGTCACTGATCATTCTGTTTACCCCAAATGACAACCTCGGATGCATTTCCAAACAAAAAGGAATTAGGATTGGTTTTAATCGAAGGAGACACTAAACAATTTACTTGTGTCTTTCGGTGTAGACGAGACGGTTTACAGAACATAAATCGGAGAGCTTTGACTCTAGTAAGCCCATATGGCATTGACATAATATTGTAAGGCTGATCAAATAAGCAGAACTACTCTCTAAAGATCTCAGCAATGGATAATAAAAGTTTTGGTGAACACGACATCGGGTGTAAGTAGGAGCCTTTTGTTAACATTTTACAGAAAGGCCACGCGTAAATTTGTCTGAAGCTAATGACAATGTTTGCATCGAACAGCAAATTACTAGTTACCTTATGCACTGCAATATAGTAAAACAACCACTAATTTATCATGGTGTAATATCCTATTATTTCAATACTGAACATTTTTTAGTGATATTCTCAAAGCAAGGTAACAATTACAAATTACTGAATTTCGCAAAAATTGGCCAACATACAATAAAAGTAGAAGCAAATCAATAATTAAAGAAAGGATAAACTGTTAAAAGAAAATACGACGTAGAATGGGCAAGAATTCAGCAGTAAATGTACCAAATCTAATGTTTTCAGGGAATTTCATAGCAAAGAATGGATGTACCACACACCCTTCCCATATAGGTCTATAATTAAGTCAATAGCTAGTAATCAAATACAAAGGCACAGAGGTAATTTATACTCCTTCGTCTAACATTGATAAATAGAGGTTATAAAAGGGAAAGAGAAAATCATAGACCGACAAGTTCAAGCTATAGTTTTATACCGAACAACAAAAATAAAATTTTAATGTATTGCTTCCAACCTTTCACTATTCATAGTAATTGAACATTCAAGAATGAAATTTCAAAGTACCGTTCCCTTTTTTATTGTTCCGAATACCACTAAAATTATAAGGGAGCACCTATTTCAAGAGAGTAGATTCAAGAAAAAAATAAACGTAGTTCAAACATATTTGTCCGAATATAGAATTATTTTAAACTACACTGAGAGAGCACTTACAAATTAACGTAGGAGAACGTCAATAATTTAAAGCACATGATATTCAATGTGTTTATAATAAGCACTCTACATACTTCACACCTCTCCGGAGCACACATATTATTACACACAAACCCTTTACATTACCTACTTCATACTTCCACCAGAGATGGTGCTCCATTACAAATCAGTATCAGTTTTCTGGATAATTTTGGGTGATAATTAAAATATTAACATGAAGTCCAAGGCCTTTTATTGATCCTGATGAAATGAATAACATGTTTGTAATTTTATTTTTTAAAGCTCTCTTCTAATTGTTTTTCACTATTTTGCAAAATAACCATTAAATTATACTGTTACTGGTATGTGATTTATCAAAGGCAAAAAAAAACTGCTTCGGGGATGTTCAGCATCAAGAACCTCTCCAGTGCAGAACGTTCACTTTAACGAATGAAAGAGGGCATGAGCACTGCATAACAGTAAGTAAACTCTATTTAGTTGAATTGAACATATTATATTATTATATTTGAATATTGCAGGGTGTGTTTTCATAAAGTCTGTGTGGAAAAGGTGTTTTTGTTGGTAACCCTTGCCAATTAAGTATGAAGAAAATTTAAATGTTGAGTCCAAGTAAACTATAAAAAAAATTTCAAGAGGCTTGTAACCAATCTTTGAAGAGAACTGGCTGGATGAACATTGTTCCTGGGAACTGTTTCCATCAGGTGATTGTCATAAAGGAAGACATGCTTACCTAATAATTGCTGATTCAAATTTAATATGGTGTCATAGCAGGTAGCCAGCTGATTCTAATCTATGTCTTATGTTAAGCAAGTCAAGTTTATAATGTATATAGATTATTTTAAAAAACAGGAATCATTCTTCATCTATTGTATAATATTAAAAAAATATTTTACTTAAATTTATCACCTGTGTTTTTATTCTACTCACTGCTTTTAGCAGATTTCCCTTAAGGGAAATCAGCTATTGAGGTTGTACTCATGACGGAATTTTCGACATTTTTCTTCAAATGTCCATCGATCCTACCTAGTAGATGACGAAAATGAGGTCCGTTCAAAACTGTATATATATATCTATATATATATATATATATATATATATCTATCTATATATTTGTCTGTTACCGCTCTAGCGGTCGCAATTTTTGTTTGATCCTTACCAAACTTCATATTTAAGCGTTTTATGTAAAAAGAAAGATCAAGTTCGTTAACGGCTGAAATCGGACCAGTGGGAGGGGGGGTTTAGAGGGGAGGATTTTCGAAAATTCGAAATATCTCCGTTACTATACGTCGGATCAAAAGATTGTATAGAACCAATCTTATTGCAAATTAAATTTACTATAAATATTGTTCTATACATTAATTCTCTATCTTGAATATTAACAGAGATATTTGCATTTGTATTCTGCGTGTCACCAATAGGCTATGTTCGGAGTTTCCGACGAGAGCTCTGGTGGCCGTTTCTATAACTATCGTCCCTCGTGAATCGGTTTAGAGGTTAGGTTAACTGTTAGAAACTACTGGGTTATTACGCCCTAAAGAATGTTTTAGGTTTAGAGGTTTTTTACTACTACAGTTGTTATTAGGCAGATTTCTCTATTGTAAAACTTCACGTGGGAAATCTGCTTAGTTTACGCAGCCCCTGCGTGACGGACTTTTATTGTACTTTTACATTTTGAGATTTATTACGTGGTGCACGAGGGAAATCTGCTTAGTTTACGCAGTCCCTGCGTGACGGACATTTTATTTTTTTCTAGTCGAACTTAACAAGGATTATTGTAATGAACTAATAAGACATAGCAGAGGTTACTTACAACAGAAAAATTCAGAGAAGCACACCATACAGCAATTAAAGCAAACTCAATACCCAGAAAAAAAATAGAAATACTCAGGTGTACACACTAATGAATAACTTTTTTCTGTAATCATTGAATAATGGTAACATTACTAAACTGAAATGAGTGAAGAAAGTGAAACATTTTGCAATAGAGTGAAGAAAGTAATCACTTTCTTCACAAATGAAGAAAGTTAATTGCCTTCTTAATTAGTAATAAGTATAAATTAAAAAATAATTTGAAGTTGGAAATTAAATGCTTTTAAATAATTCTTAACATTGTAAGAATTTATTTTAACAAAATAAATTGAAATGTGAATGAATTATTGGTGGAAATAATCAATATATTTTAAAATTTAAATATAATAATAATTACCTTCCTTGTTTATAACCTGCACTTGTTTATAACTGTACTACTTCACAATCATCACTAGTTGTTTTATAACTATGCTTATAACCTTTCACAACCATGCTTATAACCTACCAACAACATACCATAATCTTCACAACATCCTAATTTTGTTCATATTCTGGTTAGATCTGATCATGTATTACACGATTACAGAAAAAATTTGATATTACACTCGTGACGAAAGTAGAATTTACAACTCTCGTGAAATTACCACACTCGCTTCGCTCGTGTGGGTAAACGTTTCACTCGAGTTGTAAAATGATCTACTTTCGTCACTTGTAAAATAAATAACTATATTACAATTATAATATTTTTTTAGGGTCCTTTATCTTCGAGATACCTAATAATCTGAAGGTTCTGCGTTTCTTTTTACAGCACACATCTCAAATAATTTAAAAGCTAAATTTACCATTTAAACTCTATTTCCTTTCATGTTCTCATTCACAAAAACTACTTTACTCCTTTCTTGCGAGGGGCCTCAAAATGTGGAGAAGTTGGAAACGTTTTGTTAGTGATCTCTATTACTGTACTAAACATTTGTGAACATTTCTAGTATAGTTAGCATTATTTATGGGCACAACATCAATAGTGATTCGCCCACTAGAAGAAATCAAATATCATTAAACATAATTCATGGAATAAAAGTAAAAAAAGAAACAGAACGAAAAGAGTATTAACTCGGAGAATAAAAAAACAGTAAATACAGCACATTTCAACTTATCAAAAAAAATTTTTTTTTGCTGATTTGATATAATCATGACCTGCAATGTTCTGTGTTACGGAGATAATTCAGTTAATGATGATAAATAGCCAAAAATATGAACGTTATGGCATTAAATTGGCCTGGCATGTATTGGTATAGGTTAGGAGGTAGAGGAGGTTACCCCAGGTGTGACCAGGGTAATAAATTACTGGAGACGCCTTCTGACAGTGGCACCTCGCACCCCTAGCTAAGGAAGAAAGGAAAATGAATAGCCGCAAGGGAGGCTAGCAAGGTAGAAACCATGGGAACGAGTAAGGGCCAGAACAAAAGAACCCAACCATCTCAGCCTATGACTCTCCCTGGGTCTCCACCGCAACACATCGGACCTTTTCTACGCCCAAACCACCAAATCTAGAAATGATTGACTCCTTTTATATAAAGAGAGATAGGAGGACACGATCGGAGATCTCCCAGGGGGAGTGAGGCCCCGTGAATAGGGCGCTAAACGAGTGAAAAATTTCCTATAGCCCTATTCTTCTCTCTTTCTCTCTCTCTCACCGGCAATATTCAAGCAAAAAAAAGTAGTATGAATTTTCAGTTAGCCTAAAGCTATTCTTGCTGACATGAAACCTCCTCTATAATATACACTCACGCGCCCACGTTGATTTAACATATACTGTTAAAAAATCTGATGTGGGCAACACAAGACTTCCTTTGTACTACTATTATATAAAAAAAAAAAGAAAAATGTTTTAATTCACTTCATTTAATATGATTTCAGTTAACCAAAATACCAATGCATCGGATCAAAAAAAGTCATAAGACATAATTTATAGATATTTTCATCATAAACTAAAATGATTCTATACAAATGCTGATAACCTCTGATAGGAATGGATAAATTTGAAATTATATTTCAGCTCCCTCTAAACCCTCTATCCCTTTAAGTCTATATTGATTAAAATAACAGGAGCACTACTAGACGTTGCAAAAGTACTTCATATGTAATTTCAACATTCTAAGTCTATTATTTTTTTTAGTAATGACTGCATGCGTCACATAGGCAATATAGGCTCCGGGAAGGTTAAAACTCATAATTCCGTTGAATTCTGAAAACTGAAAATTTTTGGGATTACAATAATTCCTTTACTTTGTACGGGGAAGTAAAAACCATCGACTTCAATTGATGCCACAAATGGATGTTTACCTGCAATATAACGAAAGCCAGATATTCGTCGCACTTCATCTATATATATATATATATATATATATATATATATATATATATATATAAAATTGTAACCTCTGTCTGTAAACTGATTTTTTTTGGAAAATTTCTCGATAACTTTCCGTTTCACATGTCATAGACACCATAACTGCATTTTGTTTCTTTGGTGTCTGTTTGTTTGTTACCTTTTCACGCATAAATGGCTGGACCGAATTTTATGAAACTTAGTATGTATATTACTACTAACCCAACTTAGACTTTAGGCTAAATTAATATCCTCTGCGACGAACAAGAGTGGGGGTTATAAGGGAAGCCAGAAATTAAAAATAGCGATATTTCGTTTCCTAATGGTTTTTCGGCAAATATGAACATAACAAAAGTTGTTTATTTTGTTATTTAGAGTAACTTTTGTTGTATACACTTTTATCGTATACCGAATTATAAACGAGATATACGCTAAAACCTATAGCGGAAGTGAACAATTTTACTTGGGACAAAAGACCCAACCGAAATAAATGAAACTCGGTATATGTATTAGCACTAACGCTTTCATTATAACAAGCCATACCAACATTTCTAGGGACGGGCAGGAGTGGGGGTTATAAGGGAAGCCAGAAATTAAAAATAGCGATATTTCGTTTCCTATTGGTTTTTCGGCAAATATGAACATAACAAAAGTTGTTTATTTTGTTATTTAGAGTAACTTTTGTGATATTCATTTTTGTCTTTTAACAAAGTATAAATGAGATATACACTATAAACTAAAACGGGAGACAACTATTTCATTGGGCGCTAATGATTAAACCGAACTTGAAAAAACTCTGTATGTCAATTAGCATTAATTCTTCCATGATTATAAGCTATATTAAAATTTTTAGGTTAGAACGGTAGTGGGGGTTATAAGGGAGGCCTGAAATAAAAATTCACGATATTTCATTGTCTATTTTTTTCGATAAACATGCACATAACAGATTAACTTTTGTTATTTAGATTAACTTTTGTTTTATACATTTCTCCAGGAACAATGTGTGGAGCAAGTAATTTGCGTAGAAATATTGATATGCTCAACAATTCATTCCTATTTGAACTATCAGGTACCTCAGCAGGAAAAATTAATTCAAATCAATGTTAATATTTTGGCCTTAATAGCTAAAATCTATGCATAATGCACAGGAGACGAGAAATATGACAACTTGGAGGACAGTGAAGACATACATAAAAAATTAATTTTATTATTCACAAATGCCAACAACGGGTGTTAACCCTAAAAACTGGGACGGGTAAATGTCAAAATATTGTGCAAAGTAAAGCCTTGCCAAAAAAATACCATAACCATTCAGCCTCAAATCAATTCCCGGGCGAAGCCGGGTATCTGAGCTAGTAAATTATAAAACCAATTTATTAAATGAATGCAATAAAATCGAGAGTAATTAAATTCCTTAGATATGTATTATTTTTGTCATTATACGTCTATATGTACCGTAAGTGAAAAACAGTAATATTTAGTCAGGAGATAATAACAGGTAGCCAAGGACCTTAAACATTATTTTAGAACACCTACAGGTTTCAACGGCAATTTATCGTCAACTTCAGAGCGTTCAAGTTCCTAAACCGTCACTCGACTCGATGCGAGCCTTGGAACTCAACTCTGAAAAATACGTTGGTGTGTCATTAAATTTTGGACAGTAGGAGAAACTATGAACCTGCATAAAAAATAAAAAAAAAATGCATTAACCCTAAAAGTGCAAAATTCATTTTCTAAGAGCAAGCTCCAGCATCAGTCCCTACTACAGACTGCATGACTCTAACCACGTAGTGTTGTTGGATCTTGCTCCTTGAAAGTGTACTTTGCATAATAAATACTTGTAGAAGACATGCCCATTTTAGCAGATTTCCCTTAAGGGAAATCAGCTATTATTGATCTTCATGAATTACTTGAGAACTCAACACAGTACATATTACTATTCACCACTCTCCGCCTGCACTTGGGGTATAAGGATTCCTATTTTACTCCACGCTTTGATTATTTATTAATGCCCACTTTGTACTACTAGGGCTAATTATGACGGGTTAGACTAGCATCTTAACGAAGATGGCAAACCGAGCTCCAACATGGAGAATGGCTAAGACCAACATGAAGTAACCTAAATAGCTTAATAAGACTCAATACCTTTGTAAGACAAATCATGTGGGATTATTGGAAAGCCATATCGAAGCGAATAAAAGACAATGAATAACGAACGATTGCACATTTAGATGCGTTCTGGAAAACCTTAAAACCCATTAATACAATGTTTGATTAGTCATACAATAGACTAATGTTCCCGTACCATTCGCCCAAAAGACCACATCAAATATACCATACTTTAAAACAAAAATAATTCTTCAATTGCAAAATGTGTTTGCTGTGTACACTATTATATTTTTCCAAATGTATCAAAGGGAAGTATTTAAGTCAAAAAGATCACCTCAGAAGTATAATATTGTATTGGGGAGCGACTTCAGAGGCAACGATGATGGCACCATACATTTTACAATGTGGTTAAGGCGAAGGAAGCATAAGACCAAGGCATGTAAATAGGAGAAGAGAGACGTCCGAAGCAGACAAGGAAAGGTCTTCAACGTCATCACAGAAGGCCTTTTCACCACCTTTCATAAGGGAAGACAAAATGTTTTACCCTCCTGCCATAGAGACGTCGGGATCTGAATGGTCCCACACCATCCATCCTATCGCATTTACTGTGGGGAGGGGGCCGAAAAAAGGAAATAGTTTTGTCGAGTCGTGAACATCAATCAGACTGGAGAGATGGAAGGGGGGAAGGGAGAGGCTACGGCGAGGGTGAAAAATGGACAGAGACTAGCTCGACAGAATGCGGTGTGGTACCATCTTTATGACCGGTTAGTATGTGTCTTTATGATAAATAGGGAGGCAGGTGAATGGGAGCATGAGATACCTCCGCTAGTACACACACCTGACTAATGTACCTGTCAGCCATGCAGATTTCTCTGCCCAAACCAAAGCCTCTACCTTCCCCTTATGATATAGATATCTAGTTACAGCTATACCCTTATACCGCAACCTACTGCTTCACAATTCACACTATCTCTCATCCACATCTATTTCACAACAATCATTCATCAAACGTATTTTTATACGAAAATTATTTTTTCATTTTTTTAGGAAGACGTATGATATACGATTATCTAAACCATAAATAACAAACAAATAGTTGCCTAGAAACATATAAAAAATTATCATATGGAGGATAGATGGATAGCAATATATATATATATATAAATAATCTAAAATTGAATGAATGCTGACGGCCCAATTTTTGGATTTGTAAATGTTAAGTCTCATCCAGGCGTAGCGCTATGAAATCTGGAAAGGAATTGCACTTTTCATCAGATTAATAAAATCACTTCTTAAATAGTAAGGGATATTATTATTTTGTAATTAAGAACTAAATCCGCAAAGTCTATCCTTACGTCTTAATTACGTATGATTATAATAATAATGTTAATATTAAGGCTTGCATAGTGTTGAATAAATTACACCAATATCTCTTAGTATTAGAGTGAAACATAAGTAACATAACATAAATTCTTAATATTTGATACTACTAAAATCCAACAATATTTTGTGTTCAACAATTTCTCATCAGACTTGTCTGAAAACCAATTAAAGACAGGAACACGTAGAATTAACGGAATGTACAGTGTAATATATATTTTAAGACCCCACCATAGTCTCCAATTTCACTGAGTTTTCTTGAGAGTGCTACTCTGATTGAAGTTAATCCAAATGCGTTTTATTTGTAAAATATTAAAATAGATATTCCTATATTTACTTTACCATTTGACTGCCCAGTGCGTTTCGCTTACTTTACTCATTCAAATTTTTTAGCATTGTTTTTGACTCAACATCTCCAATATTTGCTTATACTCCTTCATCCAATTCGAATCTTTGAAAATCATAGATCTAAACGAAATGAGCAATCAAAAACTTAATTTCTATAATTTTTGCTCATGGCTACTTGTTTAGTTGGACTCCAAACTTTAATTAATGGTTAAATCACCGTACGTGCAGTTCTGGAGAATCATTAAATTCTTCGATTCCGTAGTTTATGGGCTCATGTAAATATTGAAAAAATAAACAACAAAAAAATGTAAAAAAGGTGTATACTAATTCTCCTTCTTAAATAATTACATTGGTATCTGATGCCCAATCTAATTATTTCTTTTGAATTTCAGAGAGCTTTAAAATCGTGCTCCACCACAAATCATTATTTTCATCAGTATTCCTATCTTATCGACATAATTCTCCACCCCCAATGGGGTACGTAACACATTTATTTGGACCAATACAATCGTCATTAAGTGAAGTAGCCCACATCTCTAAGAACGATGCCAGTCGTAGGGGTAGCAGGTAAATCATAGTGTGTGCACTGAATGAGTGAATTTTGTTCTTCAAATATATGTTCAGAGTTTATTTAGGTCATCCTATCAATGTTATATATATATATATATATATATATATATATATATATATATATATATATGGTGATTCTAGGCGTAATCGCTTCAGAATAAAAATGGACGATGTTCACACCTTCAGGGCTCACAATAAGGCGTCTTTCAAAATTTAGATATAAGCATTAACAAGGTAATTAGAAATTAATAAGCGAAATTGCCCAAGTGAAACGATAAAACACTGTGAGTTCAAAAAAAAGTCCCCCTTCATTTTAATGAAAAATTAATAACGGAGGGATTGATTTCTTTAAAGATAGCCGATAAAATGAGATAATGACAAAGAGGGTTGGCGTTGACGGTAGCTTTGATAACCTGATGATTGGAATACTTCATTCATCAAATCATATTTACATTTTTATAATTTCCAACAAAAACCAGCTCCATTCCCGAATATTCATGAGTTATTAACAGCTGATAATCACAGGCACAATTCTTGAGATAATTAATGTATAATATATTTCAGATTATTTGGGGCACATTAATTTATTCAAAATTTATATCAATTTTGAAAAAAAAAAAAATGCCTTTTTACCATAAGTGCGCAAAGTGATAGAAATTTCGTAAGGAAGATAAAATATCATCTGAAATGATAATAAACATATTTACCATACCTTACAGATTGCACTAGTGAACACAACGCAGTTAGAGTTGCGGGGATGGTTTCGATTCCCGGTGGGGCTTCTTATAAATAGCAGACTTTTACAGAAGCGTCTCCACACCTATTTAACTTAAGAAAAAAATCATAAAGGGGCGGCTACCAAGCAGATTTCCCATGACCTGGTGTTTCAAATTTAGGAAGACATCTGGGCGTTCTGTTCCCCATTTATTTTTTAGTGAGCACCGTGTATAAATATGGAAAGTCCGTCACGCAGGGGCTGCGTGAACTAAGCAGATTTCCCTCGTGAAGTTTTATAATAGAGAAATTTCAGAATAGAGAGTCAAACAATCACGGGAACGGCCCGAACTAGCTCTTGACGGAAACTCACGACTAGACCCGAAGTTAGCCGATCTCATCTCAGAAGCTGAAAACAGAAAAAGTCCGTCACGCAGGGGCTGCGTAAACTAAGCAGATTTCCCGCGTAAAGTTATACAATAAAGAAACCTCCACACGAAAGCCTAACAGTTACGGCAAAGGGCCAAACTACTTTTTGGCGGGAATCTCGAAAAGTTCATTATCGGCCCAAATTTAATAAAAATCCAAATATCTCGGTTAATATGCAAGATAGAGAATAAATGTATATAACAATATTTATAGTAAATTAAATTTTCAATAAGATTGATTCTATACAATTTTTCGATCCGACGTATAGTAACGGAAATATTTCAAATTGTAGAAAATCCTCCCCTCTAAACCCCCCTCCCACTAGTTCGATTTCAGCCATTAACGAACTTGATCTTTCTTTTTACATAAAACGACTAAATGTCGAGTTTGGTAACGATCAAACAAAAATTGCGACCGCTAGAGCGGTAACAGACAAATATATAGATAGATAGATCTAAATATATATATATATATATAGATATATATATATACAGTTTTGAACGGACCTCATTTTTTCGTCATCTACTAGGTAGGATCGATGGACATTTGAAGAAAAATTTCGAAAATTCCGTCATGAGTACAACCTCAATAGCTGATTTCCCCTAAGGGAAATCTGCTAAAATGCAAATATCTCGGTTAATATTCAAGATACAGAATAAATGTACATAACATTATTTATAGTAAATTTAATTTGCAATAAGATTGATTTTATATAATTTTTCGATCCGACGTATAGTAACGGAGATATTTCGAATTTTCAAAAATCCTCCCCTCTAAACCCCCCCCCCTCCCCCTGGACCGATTTCAGCCGTTAACGAACTTGATCTTTCTTTTTACATAAAACGACTAAATATCCAGTTTGGTAACGATTAAACAATAATTGCGACCGCTAGAGCGGTAACAGACAAATATATCTATATATATATATAAAATTGTAACCTCTGTCTGTACATTGATTTTTTTCGCGAAATTTCACGATAACTTTTCGTTTCACATGTCATAGACACCATAACTGCATTTTGTTTCTTTCGTGTATGTTTGTTACCTTTTCACGCATAAACGGCTGAACCGAATTTTATGAAACTTGGGATGTATATTACTACTAACCCAACTTAGACTTTAGGCTATGTCAATATTCTCTAGGACGAACAGGAGTGGGGGTTATAAGGGAAGCATGAAATTAAAAATAGTGATATTTCGTTTCCTATTGCATTTTCGGCAATTATGCACATGACAAAAGTTGTTTAATTTGTTATTTAGAGTAACTTTTGTCATATACACTTTTGTCGTATACCTAATTATAAAGGCGTTATACGCCAAAAAGTGATAGCAGAAGTCAACAATTTTATTTGGCACAAAAGACTCAACCGAACTAAACCAAACTCGGTACGTGAATTAGCACTAACGTCTTCCTTATAATAACCCATACTACACATTTCTAGGGACGGGCAGGAGTGGGGGTTATAAGGGAGGCCTGAAATTAAAAATTGTGATATTTCGTCTCCTATTGGGGTTTCGGCAAATATGCACATAACAAAGTTGTTTATTTTATTATTTAGTGAAATTTGCTCAACAATTCTTTGGAACTACAAGGTACCTCACCGGGAAAAACTAATTCAAATGGATGTTAATATTTTGTGCTTAATAATTCAAATCTATGCATAATGCACAGGAAACGGGAAATATGACAATATGGAGAACTGTGAAGTCTTACATATAAAAATAATTTTATTATTAACAAATCCACAGAAACTACGGGTATTTAAACTAAACACTGGGACGGGTAAATGTCAAAATATTGTGCAAAGTAAAGCCTTGCCAAAAATATACCATCACCATTCAGCCTCAAATGAATTCCCGAGCGAAGCCGGGTATCTGAGCTAGTATATATATATATATATATATATATATATATATATATATATATATATATATTTATTTAATTTATTTTTTATTAACTTCAAGAACAAATTTATGAACATTTCTTGTATACAATACACGATGTACTATAAACATACATGTTATATACTGATATAGCTTGTAACAAAGACACGCCCTATGCGCCTGGTTAATCTGCACATGACTATATATATATATATATATATATATATATATATATATATATATATATATATATATACAGTTTTGAACGGACCTCATTTTCGTCATCTCCTGGGTAGGATCGATGGACATTTGAAGAAAAATTTCGAAAATCGCGTCGTGAGTACAACCTCAATAGCTGATTTCCCCTAAGGGAAATCTGCTAATAAAACATAACGTGAAAATGAGATAGTAAGTGGTATAAATAGCTTTAATGAAAACAGCAAGAATAGAGGTGGCAGTTTAATGGTGACTGGAAATGGAAAAATATGTATGTCTCTCTATACACGTATACTAAGAATTATTTTTGAATTTTAAAAATTGAATCATTAAATATATAAATCTGACATCATCATCGTCATGACCTAAACTCATCAAATTGAGAGGACGCTATACATTTCTCGATCCGATTCAATTTTCTGTTTACAATTCTCAAAACCCTTCTTCTGCTTGGTCCGAGTTCGGCCATGAAATAATTTTATATATATATATATATATATTTATAAAAGTGTACTAAAGTAGAAATAAAGATGATAAGTAATATCCAAGACAGCAATTATAGACAAAATATTTAATTATTTAATATATATACTTATAGGGCTATTAGATGCAATTGAAGAAATATTTCTAAAATGAGTCAAGAATACGAAAAATTAAATCTATTAAAATTAAATGAATAATTGAAACCATTGCGTAGGAGAAAAATAAATAATACTCTCACAAATCTATCAACCATTGAAACATCTTTCTTGCCAATTATTGTAATAAAAATATAATTCTATAGAAATATAAATATACATTACATTCAACAATCAAGTCGTTTACTTATTTATTTTTTGTTTTATCTCGCGGAATTGGAGTGTTTTACACACGTGATCAAATAACCAATACTTCTGCATTAAAGAAAACTTGACCCACCCGGAACAGGTTCATGTAAAAACCACATAAACAAGGAAGGAACATTCCACACCCATGCAGTAAAAAGCCTGAATGAATTACAAAGTAAGAGGGTGGTACACAGACTTCGTGCAATAATTTTGGCAAACCAGCATGCAAGTTATGACCCTGGAGTGAACACGTCCATGCTAATAATCGAGCGAGGTGCTGTACATAAGTTACAGGGGCTGAAAGGTTTAAAAGGTAGTTAGGGAGGAAAGACGGACAAGGCAAACTGAAGGAAGTAGAAGAGAGACAAGCAGACAGACAGGCGGACATGTGAGAGGTGGTAAGGATGGACCCATGGTCACGACTGCATTCACCTGTCACTGGGGTCAACCATTAGACCATAGCCTGATTAGCTACTCCTAGGCCAGCCTATTTGTAGCCAGCCACCCAGCTCCTGTCTATTGCTCTACTGCCCACCAAACATCTGATCCACTTAGTCTCAACCTCGCCCAACAATCCTCAGTTCAATCTAATTCGGCACTGTGTATGAATCCCCTAGAGGGTTCCGCTTCCTAAAGTTGGACCTAATAGACATTTATACATAGAACATCTACACATAATAATGACCATATGATATAAAGAAGCAGTAACAATATCGCAGCAAAAAGATTTTCCTGCTGTCCACAACAGTTTAAAAGAAATCTTGAGACCCCAGCCTTTCGCCTGGTCAGGCTGGTCACCCTTAAAATCCTAACAACATATAGAATATTACTGGAATACAAATCTTCCCAAGCTTCGGAGTATGTCAAACAATTTGGACCCACCAGAAGAAATTAACAAATTTTTGTTGTACTAAAATAATTAAAATTAGTGCCTCAAGTACGCCGACATATAACTCTCTAGAATTGCAACCTCCAAGAGCCAAAACTACTGAATTAACGTTTCATATGCGTCAGTATTTGGACGTCTCATTAAGGAACCCAAGTAACCATTTTGTACCGTGGGAATATCAATTACACCCCTTAACGTCATTGATAAAATAAAAGCCATTACTCAGATTCTTGGATCCGCCCTTGTAGTCGAATGCAGGCTTAGTTGCCAATTTGATATGAAAGTGCTATGTAAGAAGTTGGGGTGAGTTTTGAGGGTGAATCTACAGGAGGATATATTTGCAGAGAAGATAGACCGATGAAAGCGGCGAGATGATTGGGGTAGAGCTTTACTCAGGGATGATATATCGTCATTATCCGCTCACGGATAGACCGTCGACAGCCAATTACGATTTTAACATCTCCTCCTTTAGACACTGCCTTTCTCCACAACTCCTCAATATCTCATTCCGTTATTTACCTCATGTTTTACACAATTGCAGAATTATCTCAAGAACTCCAATGCTTCCTCAGTTCGAAATTTGCAGCATTTCCTCCCTTTCAGAAAATTATCAGGCGCAATAAGATTGAATTGAGAAACTCACAAAACGTCTGCCTAGTCTTTAGGAATTTGTTTTGCACCTTTCAAATGGCACATCTGCCGCACCCAGAAAATAATGACATTTACATCGATTTAAGAATCCAGCAAGTAGCAACTCATTGTATTAATGCAGTAAGAGGTTAAGTGTCTGTCACACAGGGGCTGCGTAAACTAACCAGATTTCCCACGTGCTGGTATTCTCATATCACAACGCTTCTGTTCTCATATCACAACATATTAAATTTTTAACATTTTAACATATTAAAAAGGGGGGGTGGTACTGAAGGCGGAAAACAAGAAAGTACGAATACCTAACAGAGGTACTAAACAAATACACAGGACAACACTTGCAGACCATCAACGGTTTAACAAGATTGGTTTAACGACATTTTACGATCTGACTAGTTGAATTATGAAACCCCACTCCCTCTAAACCTCCACTATTTCAATTCCGACTTCAGCTAGTAACAAATATGGCCTTAAGAAAAATCTACTAAAAGTCCGTTATGCAGGGACTAAGTAAAATAGCTAAATTTCCCTAAAAAAAATGATTCACGATAACGTCATCAACAGATTTTAATCCATTTCTGTCTCACTAAGTAACCCTTTATGAACAAGACCTGAAACAATAGCTAAATTGCAGTTATGTCATTGTTCTTCAGGAACAGTATAATAATCGAAATCGATTCTCATTTTCACTTCAACATTCATTCTCATTTTAATACTACTGGATATGTGTTGTTTATTAGATATTTTATGTCATCATTCATATCGTGAAGTGCTGACTATGAAAAGAAGAATTTATGGCTCAACGGAACACAAGAAACTCCAAAAACATTTTTTTTAAATATCATAGAGTGGTGAAATTAAAGGAAAAGTAAAGGACAAAGCTAATAAAAGGAGAAGACTCTGGGTGGAGGCTAACTCCAATTATATATATTGATTAGGAGCTGAGATTGAAGCAGTTAAGAGTTCTCCCTTAAAGGAACGTATTAATAAAGTATGCAAGACACGGAAAGGCTAGCTGGGAAATGCCCTCCTCCCCCCAATCCCAATCTCTAATAATAAGTTTCCCAGCCTCTCCACAATTAAAAAAGTTTAGGGACTTCCACGTCTCCTTGGGGGTATTCTTTTGGAATGTCTATCTTTCTTTTCCTAAAGAATTTTTTTTTCACTTCCCTTCCGCTAAAAAGATAGTTGTTTACAAAACTTAATTATTTATCCCAATGCTTCAATAATTTCGAAACTTTTGAAGAGAATAATGAAAGAAAATTAAATAAACCTTCCAAAGACTGCAAATTACTCTGGAAAGCAACCAAAGAAACACTCGAAGAGATATAAAGGACGCCTGAATAAAGAAACTATTGCTTTTTCCTTCTCAACTGACTCACTCAAACTTATTGTTCCATTCAAACAAATCAGAATATTTAAACAAATTAACATTTTAATAAAGCCTATTTTGTATTCCAATAATTGTATTTTAAACGTAGATCATCCAGCTAAACCAAATTAAATAAAGAAGAATCTTCATGAAATAATAAATAAACTAAATAAAAATAATGATGGGTAAATCAACATACTCTTTAAACTAAAAAAGAAATCCACCAAGATTACATAAATTTTATCATTACTACAAATAGTAAAAGAGGTATAAACAATATTCAATTATACAATCGGTTTTGCTTAATGGAACCACATATTTGTCGTTTGATCTGGGAATTTTCACAAGGATTAAAATTAAATCCATGTGCAATTAACTTAAACTTTAAAGTACGATGAAAGGAGTAAGGAATATAGGTACTAGCCAAAGAAGGCTTTATGCCTTCTTCCAGCCAGCTGACTATGGTTTCTTGGAAGAATTCGGTGCTCTCAAGAGGAAGTAAGGTAGGAATGAGAGAAATTTAATATTGGTAATTAAAATAATAATGGTGGACCTCTCCTGTCCAATAGGGCTGTGTGTTTTAGTAGTGGCGAGTCTCCGTTTTAAAAGCATTTAATTGAAATTGATCAGTCCTCCCGAAACTATTGTTTTAAACCCCATTATAAATGTTTGTTTCATATTTTTTATGCTATAGATCAGTGTGTGTAATAGAAATTGGCGAAGGACTTGTAATTGGAATCACATGCCAAAGGGTATTTAGTGCTTTCCAATAGAGGAGGAAGAGATGGATAGTAATAAATGTCATTTGTGGTTATCCATACGGATATTAAATCGGGATTTGTTTGGGGAGTACAATTACCAATATAAAAATTTGGGAATATTTTCAAACAAATTGTGTTTATACATATAATTTTTTGTGGAGCCTTAAGGAATGAGTGGGTTCTACAGGTTAGTAACTAGTATTTATTTCATAAACCATATTTAATTGAAAAAAAACAACGCTTACCTATAACTCAAATATAGGTCTGAATAAATACTAACAACTAAAACCGACATCACAAAATATCAGGAAACAAATCACATTCAAAAATGGTAGTTTCATGCACCATAAATAACAATTCAGTCATACAACGAGCCGTAGTCCAAAATGATAAACTTCAATACTGTTCCATTGTTTCATTTTTAGCAATGGAATAGTGCGCTAGCTTGTTTAAGGTGCATGTGGCGTCATATGATTTCACCGGTCTTGTAATGAGGACGCTATGTGTTAGCCTTGAATAGCCAACTTCAAACGTGTTGAAACAATTTCTACATTTCTTCTATTTCCGAAAATTAAAATAGAATCAAATTGGCAGATTTCAAATGTAACGAGGATATCGAGGTAAGTACATGGGCAAAATATTATGATTAGTTAAAAAGAAACTATTTAAAGGGAATTTTCAAGAAGTGTGTTGACTGAGTGTATGTGTTGGTAGGAAGAGTTGAGTGGAGGAGGCTGTAGGGTTACCTGAAAACCTGACTAATTGTAGTAGGTAGTGTGGGGACGGGGAGAAAAAACTGAAGGCGCCAGCATCTTGCCACCTTTCAGAGCCTGCATACCATATGGCATAGCCAGCCGGTATCATGCCTCTTAACAAGGCCAATCATAGCACAGCCATACTTCCGCACCCACAACTTCCGACCTTGCCCTCAAATACATTGTAAATCAACCGAAATCTAGGTATAATTAGAACCACATAATCCAGATTATTTTTCCAATTAGGGAGCTATAAAGCTTGATCAGATTCTCTGAAATTATAATAATTAGTACTGTAAATTTGCTAAATCAGAGCACCGATCCATTGAAACACAACTCCCCGAATCCCACTAGTGATTCATTTTGATAATAAACTAGAAATTGTTGTTTATAGACAAAATTGATTTTTGGATTAATAAGATTAACTAAATACAGAGAAAGACAAAAAATTGTAGCATTACTATTTAATTAATAAACATTTTTCGTTGTGTGCGTCTGGCAAATAAGGCGGTTTCAACTTGATTTTAAGATATACTGTAGCCTCCGAAAACATGTTTCGAGGTAAAAAATATTTTCCCTTTGCTGTGGTGCCCTAAGAGGAATTTTGTGACAATTAGTTACCACTAGTAATTATAAAGAATATTAATATTCTTTTTTAAGTAAGGGGTGAACTTTATTTTTGTAACTGTAAGTTTTATATAACTTAACTTTCAGAATTTATTACTGCAGTTTGTAGTATTTTAGAAGCCCCCCCCCCTTTTAAGATGAAATTATGAAAATGTGAGATATTGTTGCTATCACAATAGAATGCTATCTGACAAATTATTTTTATATGTCAGACCTCTACTAAGAATAAACAAGTCAGATGGATATTGCTTCACTAACGACTGAACGTTTAAGTATAATTTTGTCTGTAATAGCTAAATATTTTTGTATTAAGATGAACTGTTTCAAATATTCATAGTCTCAAACGATTTCCATGAGGGAAAACACATAGTTTGATTTTTTTTCTTCTCTACTTTTGACTTCAAATTCCAAATGTTCCTTATTTCGTTAATAGTGATAGTATGTATTCAGTTTTGTACTTGTGATGAGTAATATCGTTTGCTAATATAACCTAAATCCGTCAATATTAAATCAACTTAGGTAATAAACAGAATCAAGGAACGAATAGAAATTCGGTCAAGTAAGCCATTTATTTAAGTCTTAACAGATTTTCAGTTAAAACCGAAAAGAATGGGCAACTACTTGAATATGTTGTTGAAAGCAGAGCTGGAACTAATTTGGTAGTAGTTGCGGCTCTGTCAGATAAAGGGTTAATGTCGTGTTCAGTATGAGAGTTAGCTAGAAGGGAACCGCTTTACGGCTGATTGTATGTAGATAGGATGGTTTCCTTGCAGCACAGCCAACACTGAAACTGACAGCCTATCTAGCTAGCATAGGGACCCCTCCGCTCCTTTATACAGCATGTACTCGTAATTCACCGCCACGATATGCACTTAAATTACCTTACTAATATTACTACATTCCGCGAGATCAGTACAGAGCATCCTTTCCTCCTTAGCTAATGAGGCAAAGATGGGCTCTAATGAGTATTAGGAATGGGCTCAAATTCTCATCCCATAAAACAAAAGAAATTATTTTCTCTAAGAAAAGAATACTTCCTTCAGTAAACCTAACTCTTAACAATATTCCAATCTCTGTGGCTAATAACATAAAAATATTAGGTCTAATCTTTGACTGCAAGTTAACATGGTCCACTCACATGAAAGAAATCCTTCGTAGATGCAGAAAATCTGAGAATCTCTTAAGGATTTTGAGTAATTCAAATTGGGGAGCTACCAGAAGTGTAATGCTCACATTTTACCGGTAATACACAAGGTCAATTCTCGATTACGGTTGCACAGCTTACTCATCTGCCAGAGAAAGCACTTTAAAAATGTTAGAGTCCATACAAAACACAGGTCTCAGGCTAGCAATAACCAGCCTTTGTGTTGAAGCCAATGAATTACCATTGGAATACAGACGAATGCTATTGTCCGTACATTATCTTCTCAAAGCAAAATTCTTAAACTCTCACTGTGACCCCAACAACGCTAATGAACCTACAATACAGAAGTATACAACAAACCCATCGATACAACAACCCCTACCAACCCGATTCCTTAAATACGCACACAACACTTCTATTCAAAGAACAAATACTTACACTAAATATATCCCATTCCGCCTCGGGGCGTGAAGCGCGGCGAAGAGGGGATGCCCGTCACGCCAAAGGGCGGGAACGGTTCATACCGCGTTCCACGAGTTAGTGTGACTCGCATCTGCCTGAGAGCGTTGTATCGCACGGGCGTCGCGCCAAATTTCAAATTTTGCTAACGCTCTCGGGCATGATGGGTACCTAAGATGGAAATTCCTTCCTAAGTGCTCGTCACGCCCAAAGGAGTAATTTTTATTTCCTCCCTTTTTTAACCCCCACATTAGATTTGCAACAAATATCATTGGTTTTTTAAAAATATTTATGCATATTTCAAGTCAAATAACACGAAAAATGTAATGGGCCTCCAACCAAATTCACTTATTTTTGTGGGCAGTCAAACTGTTAAACCACATTTGAGGAGGGAAATTTCATATTTCAACAAGACAAACATAATCTATAAGAAAAGACGATTTGAACTAAACTCGAACAAAAACAAAGTCGACATTCTGTTATTATAAGTGAACCTTTGAAGTTTTCGACGTAATTATTAAAGTTCAAAGTTTAGTTCAGAAGCCCCGGGAATAAAATAACGATATATGACACAGGAGAATTTTTTAGAAAAACAAAACGAGAAAAGAATGCCAGGAGTAGGGGGGGGGAGACAGATCGACGTTTACAAAAGCGAACAGAATACAGTCTCGGGGAAACATTTGAGAGAGTACAATGTACAACAAATAAAATGCACGGATGTTTGTTAAATCGTTCCGGTAAGGAAGTATTCTTTATTGAATAGCTACGGGCTTCTAGATTTATTAGCAAGTCGACAGTGCAGTGCGTGCGTCGGCTTGAAAGGAAGGGAAGGTGTGACAGATGCTGTGGTCTGCGGAGCGAATGAGGGCAGAAGAAATCTTTTTGTCGGAAGGCGGAGGATAGGGCTCGTATTGGCCTCTAATAGGGCGGCAACAGAGTCAAAAGGGCCGCCGATTTCACGGGCACAGAGGCTACCGCTAACCATATAGGCAAATATAAGAAGGGCTGCCTATAACCGCACATTCACCATCCATCAGCTGGCACCATGCCTTTGTCTGGCCTACATCGATCCTTTACTCTCAACACCACACATACTCCTGAACATTACCATCCACGGCAGTGCTATATTCAATGGTATGCGGTACACTCTAGTAAACCGATAGTTCATCCGATAAAAAATAAACCATGAGGAAATGGATGGGAGAGTTCATACTCAATTAGGCCATCAAAAAAAGATTTCTCTTGAAGTTTTTAAACACCCTCGGGCACAGAAGTGAGGGAAGCTTGTGGATGGAGACGATTTGTCAGCAGACCTTTGCACCTAGGTAGCACCTACAAATCTCTGAATCGGCAATTAACTCGGAATGATAATAACTTACATAAAAATAAATAGCGGTACAATATTAGCAAAAGACAGAATATTGAATTTACTAACAAAAGCAAAAAAAACAATTCGATGAGAAAAAAACAAGGAACTACTTATTTCTGAATCTAAATCAAACGATTTTAATTGAAATCCTCCAATGGTATACGCCCAACCACCTCGTGTGTGCTCCTAATCAAATCTAATAAATTAATCATAATCCTCCACATTATAATCAAAATAATCACTTACTTTACCAGTTCCAAACTATCTTATCTTAATTATTGAAGTTGTATAAAAACATGTTGTTTCCGATCAATTCAAACTTTCAAAGGCCCATCTATTGTACCTAGGAGGTAGTGAAAATAAGGAAACGAAGTGAAATAAGGAGTATATGTGCCTATATTATTTAATATATATGTTAATCTCTTTACGCTCTCGTGATTACAGTTTCTGTTTGATCTCGGTATTTAAATGATTGTGAAACTGAATATCAATTTCATTAATGGCTGAAATTGGACAAGGAGGAGTAAGGGCTTAGGAGGTAAAATTAAAAGTCCGTCTCGCAAGGACTGCCTTAACTAAGCAGATTTACCACGTATATTTGCTCCAAAAATATTTGTTAGTTAAGCATCAAATAATGTGCTTCAGAATATAAGTTTATTGTTAGTATGTCATGAGTAGGAGAAGGAGTTTTCTCAAGGCCGAAAACTAAAAAAATGTTTATATCTCGGTAAATAATCAAGATAATGAAAAAAACGAACATAAACACATTTATAGAGCATTACATTTGCAATTGATTGAACACAACGAATCATATTCATCATGAACATTATTATGTAGAGGAAAGGCAAGCTTTCGACTGAATAATTCACCTCCCAAACAACAATCTCATCTTGCAGCTGTTATTACTTTTCCCTCTTAGGCGGCCATCTGGCTGTTCTCCTATAACCCTACCGAATCAGAGTGCTTATTACAGACGAAAAAGAGATTACGATGTCCGATGACATCCTTCCAGCACAAGGAATATCTGCTTAGCACATGAAGACCCTACAAGACAAAAATTAGTAACACTAATTTATGATATTAGCGAGCTATAATGGAAATAATGTTTAGTGTGCTTAGACTTTGTTTAATTTAAAATATCATTTACTCATCGTTTGGGCCCTAATTAAAACGATATTAACAACAAAATAGGAGAGTATTGGACTTAGTACTTCTGATAAGCAGTGTCAATGGAGAAAGTTATTAGAACAACAATGAACCCCCCCCCCTAATTAAAATGTTATTTAATCCAATAGGACAAACTATTGTTCACATGGCGTTCCAAGAATCATTAGGTCACTTAACTCATAATTAAATTTCATATTAAATAATACGTGTGAAATAATTTTCTCAATAAATGTTGTCGATACTACTTAATTATTTCTCCACCTGATCTATAATAACAACTAATGCGAATAAAATAATGACTAACATTTTAAATTTGAAATCAACCAGTTTTTTTAACTTTAGCAAACCTTGTTCTGTGATTAATAAATATTGTTTTGAGTTAATAATGAGTCTAGAAATAAGTTTTCTAACATTATACGTTTTTAATCATAGATTAAGAAATAAAATTTTAAAAGGATTAGTTTTGTAAACAGCAGTCTTTATGTGAAACCTTGTTCCTCTGATAATGGATGCCAAAGTGGGGGGAAATTGTTAGACGAAAAATTCCGTCACGCAGGGGCTCCGTAAACTAAGCAGATTTCCCACGGGCGCGCACGTATTTGCATTTATTTCAAAACGTAAATGTTCAATGAGAACAATATTTGGTATTTAAGCTTCAAATAAAGTGATCCATAATATAACTGCTTATTGTTAATATGACATCAGTAGGATGGGGGTTTACTGAGAGCTGAAAACTAAATATATATATATATATATATATATATATATATATATATATATATATATATACATCGGTTAATAATCAAGATAGTAAGAAAACGAATAACGACTTTTATAGAACATTACATATGCAAAAAGACTGGTTCTATACAATTTAAACCCCCTCCCCACTGGTTGGATTTCAGTTATTTACGAACTTGAATAAAAAGATTAACATTAAACATTTAATTATCAGTTCAGTAACCACAAACATTTTGACCGCTAGGGCGTTGAAATTATTTTTCCAATATCCAATATGAAATATTGAATTATTTCACTAGTTACTCCAATCCACAAAACGTGTTTTTTATATATATAATTTATACCAGATAAAATTGAGAGCACATCCCAAGGCTCCTGGATGTCAAAGGAAAGAAATTACACGTAATATTATCAGCTCCCAGCAGCCGGGGCTAGAAAATTACAGGCGAAGCGGCAGAGAAAGTCACCCTTCCCGATGATAAGTAAAATTATGTTTTTGAAAATGTAAATCCGTTTTGTAAGCGGACTTATGACGAAGAAGATTGTGAGCTGTAAATCCCATATACCCCGGCGTCGCAAGTACTCCCTCGGTGAACGATAAGCCCTTCCCATCTCATCCTTGCTTACTTCAAAAACTTTATATTCCCTCCTCTCTCCTTCTTAGGCGGAAGTTTTAACCCAGCTTCTCTCTACATCCCAACGACTGAATATCAAATATTCCACACTGACAAACACACAGTATAGGGCTTTCACAAGTTTTTCAACTGGAATGGAAGAAAAAATAAATAAAGTAAGGAGTATTGAACCGAAAAAGGTAGTTAAGTATTTGAAAAGTTTGAATTGAATCCCACAGCTTAGTGAAAGTTTAAAGTGCTTTAGAAATATGGTAAATCAAGATATACATATATTAAAGAAACAAGAACATTAAGGAGGAGGCAAAATAAAATCTATGACGTGGCGACCAAAGCGGTCATCCCATTTACTCGTATATTAAATAAATGAATTCAAAGTAAATGACTTATAATTCATCTCCCTGCTTTCCCTGAAACATTGTTGCTCTGTGAAGGCAGGATACCAAAGGTGTCAGAAACTGTCAGTATCAAAGATATACTCATCTTTTTGATGGAGCGAACTCTTCTTGTAGTGTCCTACTACTGCGCTATACAACATATATCCTAAACATTAACAGAAAAACTCTTATTTTAAAAAAAAAATAAATAAAAGTAGTTCAGTAGAAATTAAGGAAACAGCTTAGTTTAAACTTACTTGATAACGGCACAGCAAATGTTTCAAATAATTTCAGTTTCGGAGTAAGAAAGTAAGTTGTCATTGTGAAGTTCTATATGAAACCTTGGACTACTCATTCAAGTGATTTTAACAAGCAATATTTCCAAAATAGATCCATTCGAATTTGTATATAACAAAATACATACATGTGCGCGCGCGTGTGTGTGTGTGTGTGTGTGTGTGTGTGTGTGTGAGAGAGAGAGAGAGAGAGAGTGATAACGATCTCGAAACCGAAAATATTGTCTGATGTATGACCTAACTCCATACATAAACGTTTTATATATATATATATATATATACGTATATCTTATACATACGATATATATGCGTATTCGTTGCCAAAACTAACATCATTAATATATGCGACTAGAAGATGAGCCTGCCTGATGGGCACTGTCCGAGGAAGACAAAATAAGATAGTGACACTGTGCTATAAAAGGAAGATAAGAGAACAACTGTCAGAACATAAGCAATCTATTTCTAATGACATCTTAGGATGGGTGAAGATGTAAACCAATGAATACAAAGCTGGCCGATCACGAAGGTCTCTGAAGATGGCATGGGTTTACTAAATATAGAAATTTCTCCTGAGTCCAGTTGGTCACTGGAGAGCCATCGTCCAGGATAGAGTGAGAAGGAGAAGGCCACTAATGATGGGTAAAAATCTAAGGCCTGTTAGCCAAACAAAAAGAAATATTCCCTTGTAGTTAACACTTTCATTCATAGCTAGTGAGCCAAGGTATGATATACAAACGAATGTGTTCAAAATTGATGAACCTAGTGAACTAAATGAAAGGTTATCATAAAATTATTATTTCTATTGAACTAAAAAATTTACTTTTATAAAACTCAAAAAGGGAATATTTATTAGTTATCATACAAAAAAATTAAATTACTTAGATATGTTTTTCCTCAGTATAAAGTAAACGAATGCGTATTTGCGACCGGCTCTATTGTTTCATGCCGAATATTTACAGAGGATCGAAAAAAGAAAAAAAAGGTGAAACTGTCCCTTCGGAGATCGGAGAAGAGTAACTGAACAAACAAGACCAGAAAAATATCCGATGTAAATCTAACGTTTGATCCTTCCTACTGGTTTTCATTTCAAGAGTTATGTTCCTTCAAAACAATATTTTTTTAAGAATCTAACGTTAAATCAATTTCTCTGTTGCTTAAACAACAAATGCTTCAGTAAGCATTTATTGAAAGGGGACCAACAAAAAAAAAAAAAAAAAATTACAATCTCAAAAAGATACAAATATTTAAAACAGAGATTTCACATACATAGTGGGTTTCGATGATCATATGTCATTAGACTGGTGTTAGAAATAGGTCTCGAGCAAAAGTTCGTTTACATCACCTCTTTATCGCATTCGTCAGTGTAAAATTACTAGGACCATAGCAGACTCTGAAAATATCTAGCAAGCTTCAGTTTAACGAAAATAATAATTAAGGGGACTTTCAGTATGAGTTTCTCCGATAGCGCTGAGGTTACGAGAATTATCACACAAGCAAGGCCATTTTGATGGGTAATGTTAAAAATTAACTCTTGTAGTATCAGTCCAAGAAATAAAAATGAATTCTGTTGCTACCATTTACAATATGTCCTCTCAGCATATGGTGAGAGTATAGATTACTAGACCCATCTTTCGTGTTTAAAGAGGGAACTGATTTGAGTATATAGAACAGCTAGAAGCAGAAAACAGATTTCCTCAATATTCATCACGGCACAAACTGCAACATACTTTTAGCAACAAGCGAAATCACAAATCTATACATTGATATTTAACAATTACAGTTCATGCATTATATCTATTTTTATAGATAAAAAAAAAGTCCGTCACGCAGGGGCTGCGTAAACTAAGCAGATTTCCTATGTGAAGTTTAGCAATAGAGAAATCTGCATACTGGTAACACAACACCACCATAAGTAAATACAAACGGTAATGAGAAATCTTTCAGTTAATTTTAATAAACTCTCAACTGAAACGGCTTCTGAATTGTAAGAATAATTTATATTTTAATAACTCAAATTTTAGTAGTCCAAGAACTAAAGAAGGGGGGGGGGGCGGATGAACAGAACGTACTTGCATAAATCTCACAAACTAACAAAGGTTAGGTAAGGTTAGAAACGACAGGTTAGGTTAGAAGCTTCCGCCAGAGCGAGACTTACGAAAAACTGCCGAACTAACCCGAACAACACCTGACCACAGACTTCATAAAAATGCAAATATCTCGGTTAATATTCAAGATAGAGAATAAGTGTATATAACAATATTTATAGTAAATTTAATTTGCAATAAGATTGGTTCTATACAATTTTTCGATCCGATGCATAATAACGGAGATATTTCGAAATTCGAAAATCCCCCCCCTCTAAACCCCCCCTCTCTCTGGTACGATTTCAGCCATTAACGAACTTGATCTGTTTTTTTACATTAAACGGTTAAATATCGAGTTTCGTAACGATCAAACAAAAATTGCGACCGCTAGAGCGTTAACAGACAAATATATATATATATATATATATATATATATATATATATATATATATATATATATATATATAATTTTGAACGGACCTCATTTTCGTCATCTCCTGGGTAGGATCGATGGACATTTGAAGACATTTTTCGAAACTCGCGTCATGAGTACGACCTCAATAGCTGATTTCCCTTAAGGGAAATCTGCTAATAAAAACATAGATTGAAATTATAGACTAACCATAAGAAGAATAGTCCGTCACGCAGGGGCTGCGTAAACTAAGCAGATTTCCCTCGGGAAGTTTAGTAATAGATAAATATACATACTGCTAACACAACGACACCGTGAATAAATACAAACGGAAATAAGAAATGTTTCATCCAATTTCAATAACCTGCCGACAGGAAGCGTTAGATTAGAAACGTAAACAAACGGGCAGGGCCGGCTCACACCGGAAAGAAAAACAATTGCTGAAATATTATATTATATCAGAATATAACACATTAATTTTATTGAGAACTATTTACTATACTAGTACTGTAATTAATAATGAGTCAGAATAATTGTTATCTCAATCAATAAAATTTTAGTAGTCCAAAACTTTAAGATGGGGGGGGGGGGTCACCAGGGCATATTTGCATGTATCTCGTATAATAAAGGTCTCTTGAATACAATTTTTGGTATTTAAACTTTCAATAATGTGATTTATTATGTAGCAGAGTAGTATTTACGTAACATGAGTAGAAGTAGCGGTTTGCTAAAAACTGAAAAATGCAATTATCTCGGTTAATATTCAAGATAGAGAATAAACGTATATTACAATATATATAGTAAATTTAATTTCCAATAAGATTGGTTATATACAATGTTTTGATCCGATGCATAATAACGGAGATATTTGGAATTTTCGAAAATCCCCCCTTTAAACCCCCCCCCTCCCTCTGGTCCGATTTCAGCCATTAACGAACTTGATCTGTCTTTTTACATAAAACGGTTAAATATCGAGTTTCGTAACGATTAAACAAAAATTGTTAACAGACAAATATATGTATATGTAGATATATATATATACTAGCTCAGATACCCGGCGATGCCCGGGAAATTATTATTGACTGACTAATGATGGTATTTTGATAGTAAGACTTCAATGTGTACAATTACACTTCTCTCCATGACGTAATGATTTTCCAAAATAGCCAACCCTGAAGGGTAACTTTTGGGGATTAATAGAACAGAAATTTTAGTTTTGAAGGATAAATGAAAATGTGTTCCTAATTAATCCTTCTACACTTTATGACTCACCGTTTTTCAATAATTCAAACCATAATCATGGGTAGCATTTATTACAATTAAATATCATCCATAATGAACATATTTTCTTTCAAAGGCCTACCCGAGCTCAAATAGTTCAGGCAAAGTTTTATATGTAAGATTATATTTGTAATAGTGAATCTCACTGGAAATCACTTCCAGCAATGCCAGACGGGAAATAAGTAAACTCAATTAACTGGTAAGGCTGCCGTCATCTTCCGCTCCCGCATTAGACTTCTCGCTTTTCAGCCTCTTTTATAATCCCCACTCCCGTTTGGACCTAAAATTTTAAATATAGCTTATAATCATGGAAGATTTAATGCTAATTGACATACCGAGTTTTGCTAAGTTCGGTTCAATCGTTAGTGCCCAACAAAATTGTTGACTCCCGTTTTAGATTTTAGTGTATATCACGTTTATACTTCTCTATACGACAAAAGTGAATATAACAAAAGTTACTCTAAATAACGAAATAAACAACTTTTGTTATGTGCATATTTGCTGAAAAGGCAATAGGAAACGAAATATCGCTATTTTTTAGTCCAGGCCTTCCTTACAACCCCCACTCCTGCCCGTCCCTAGAAATGTTAGTATGGCTTATTATAAGGAAGGCGTTAGTACTAATTCACATACCGAGTTTGGTGTAGTTTGGTTGAGTCTTTTGTGCCAAGTAAAATTGTTGACTTCCGCTATAGTTTTTAGCGTATAACTCATTTATACTTCCGTATACGGCAAAAGTGCATATAACAAAAGTTACTCTAAATTACAAAATAAACAACTTTTGTTATGGGCATATGTGCTGAAAAAGCAATAGGAAACGAAATATTGCTATTTTTAATTTCAGGCCTCCCTTATAACCCCCACTCCTGTTTGTCTCAGAGGATATTAATATAGCCTAAAGTCTAAGTTGGGTTAGTTGTAATATACATACCAAGTTTCATAAAATTCGGTTCAGCCGTTTATGCGTGAAAAGGTAACAAACAAACAAACAAATAAACAAACAAACAAACAAACAAACAAACAGACACCAAAGAAACAAAATGCATGGTGTCAAAAAATGGTGTCTATGACATGTGAAACGAAAAGTTATCGTGAAATTTCGCGAAAAAAATCAATGTACAGACAGAGGTTACAATTTTATATATATATAGATATATATATATATATATATATATATATATATATATATATATATATATACAGTTTTGAACGGACCTCATTTTCGTCATCTACTAGGTAGGATCGATGGACATTTGAAGAAAAATTTCGAAAATTCCGTCCTGAGTACAACCTCAATAGCTGATTTCCCTTAAGGGAAATCTGCTAAAAGCAAACGTCAGTGATTATAATTTTTGGCTATTAATGTTAAAACAGTTCACCCCTGTTACTAATGCGCCGAATGCCGAAGTAAGAAGAAAACGATTTACTGAGATGTGTAGTTGTATGTTTCTCAATGCTTAGCCTCTCGTGCACAAAATAAAAAAGTCCGTCAGGCAGGGGCTGCGTAAACTAAGCAGATTCCCCATATGAAGTTTTACAGTAGAGAAATCTGCCCAATAACAGCTCTAGTAGGAAGGGATCTCTAAACCTATTCACGAGGGACGAATAGTTCCGGAAACGGCCACCAGAGCTCTCGGCGGTAAGTCCGGAACATGGCGGGGTTCCGCCGACCACATCCAAATGCAAATATCTCGGTTAATATTCAAGATACAGAATAAATGTATAGAACAATATTTATAGTAAATTTAATTTACAATAAGATTGATTTTAAGGGAAATCTGCTAAAATATATCTATTATGAATACAGGAAAATGGATTGAATTTCGTACTGAAAACGTTCAGCACATAAGACGATCAGAACAGTAAAAAATAAATAAAAGAAATGAATTTCAGAAATTTTCGAGAGTTCCATTCAATACTTTGCGTGTGCGTGAATGAATACCTGTCATCAAGGAATCTGCTGACAAGCCTGTCATGACTTTTTTTCATGAGTTTTACACAATTGGCTTGTAACCTATTGTGGCAACAATACATTCCAAGGATCTTATTATTATATTTCTTTTTTCGAAGGGGTTCTTTGTCTTCTTGAAGAATAGGCACACTGGCTAACAAGACTCGAAATAACTACCTCAGAGCCCATGGTGTCGTTTATATGATAATATTTTCAACGCTGGGTTACTACTCCCCTAACATTACCCCCATCCGAAAGGCCCCATTCCCATGATCAATTCAGTAACATAGCTACTGCATAATATTGGAAAGGATAATACAAAGATAAGAGGATGGAGTAAAAAAGTTAAAAACACTTATCATGATATCCTATTTTAACCATATGCTGTCTTGCACCAATGAAGTTTCCTCACTAAGTTTTTTCTAAGGTCTAGATAGAAGGGAAGAGCGTTTGGTAGGAGCGGACAGGAGTAAAATAGGTAATAAATGATGGTAGGGAGGTGATATTGTAATCTGAGGGAGCTCCTGTAGCCAGGCAATTAGGGGCAAGACGAAATTGGGCCTATACCCCCTCATCCGCCAACTGCCATGCTGCCAGATGGCTTCTTCATTTTGGCATATGGTTCGTTTCTTCCGACCCTACCCAAGGTTTTTTGGTTCTCCGTCACGGCCAACACACAAGTTGATAGTCAGCTTTCTGGGGTTGTCTTCGATAATAGATTATACTTATTCAATTTACCTATAATTATGCGATTGCTTCACAGAAATAAATAACGAACCTCTAAAGGGACGACTATCTTAACAAGAGGTGACAAAACTTAGGTCCACTAAGCATTTTGTTACAATCTTCAGTTCCACAATAATGTCAAACTCAACTATAAAAATTAAATTGCATTAATCAAATATAAAAGCAGCCTAACAGATTAGAAAGCTACTTAGCAAATTAAGGGGAAATGAAATTTCATAAAAAATAAAATAAAAAAATCAGGTTTCTATTTTTAAATTAAACATTGTCTCAGATTAGTTGCTATACATCCATATAACCGTGGTAGACTGTGATAATTAAAGTTAACGTTATCCAGAACCCTCATAAGTTCCGGTGTCCGCTTTAAGTTCTGGAAGGAGGGTATATTATTAACAGTTATTAAAATTTACTTCTGAAATCCGTGAATTCTTTTTAAATTTCATCCTAACCTGATAGTAAAACAAATATTAAAGAGGCTGTTGTCAGTTTAGTAGCATTACATTAGGAAACGAAAGTATTTATACCATACTTACGTTTGATTTAGATATAGATACTTGCTCGGATGTCAACGGAACCTTCATTCAATATTATTCCAGAGAGTTCATACTTCAAACATGTAAAATCATCATTAGTATCAAGCAACAAAATCCATTTCATTAGTTTTAAGATTTCCAACACAGTATTAAGATTACATCGATTCCTCGCTACGTGGTAAAAAAAGAAAAAAAAAAAAAAGGATTCTACTTTTGTATGTAAATAGCATAAATCTAAAGTTCTCTTCTCCTTAGATTTAGCATTAGCCAAATCTTGAAATATTCTTAAGCAAACATAGGGGTGAGAATGTAAGGAAATCTGATATGGAAATCCACAATATTTTGCTTCTTATTCGTGTTTCAGCACAGATAGAAATAAAACATTGCCACGCTCTTGTGCAGAAGTGAATCACCCTTCTTTAAGTTACTGGACTGTTCCTATAACATTTTTTTTTTTTTTCCAATTGGCAAGTTTATATTTAGACATAGAAAACTCTAAAAAATAAATATCAACAATATATTGAACTTATTCTTTATAGTAATTTGGAAGCAAAACAAATTAATGATAAAATAGATGCAGCTGGTAGTAAAAATACTCTTAAACACCGTCCATTACGTTTTATTTAAATTTAAATCTGTATTTCATAAAATAAAAGCCAGAGAAGCATGCCCAAGATGATAAGGAAGAAAGGGGATGAAGAGGGACGTATGTGAGGGACGAAGTAGTAGATGAGGGAATGTAGAGGATAATTCTGCTATAGCTGTTAATAGAGCGTAAATACTCCATGGGCTGGATGTTAACCAATTGTTGGATATAATCCTAGGAGCTACAATGGTAGACTACTAGCATTGGACGCTGTGCCACTCGGGAATATATCTAATCCCCTTAAGCCGGTAGCTGGTAGGGTTAGGGGTACAATGCCCCAATGGGGTACTCCCCTTGCCCCCCGTCGCTCCATCATCCTCCAGTCGATATCCCTAGGGTGAAAGCCGGAAATAACCCTAATATTTTGAAAGGGCTTAACCTTCAGCTCCTCTAATAAACAAACCATGTTCCCTAATGGACTTTTTATGGTGAGATTCTTTATTGGGCCAACCTTACCCCAAGGAAGGCAGTAGGCCTAATATGCGTCACTCGTGCATACTGACAGTGATGGCATATAACTCACCGATACACAGAGCTCTACTAGTTGTCAGCAATATTTCATGTTTCCAGCCACCAGTACTTCCGCTGCATACCTCTTACATGTAATTCTTTTGTTCTCTCAAATAGCCAGCCCATAAATTGTAATCTGAGAGGGGGCCTTCGGGCATAGAGAAGATCTTACTAGACAAAGTACTTCAATTTCGTTATTAAACCCCCCCCCTCCTTCCGATGTTTATAACGTGTTTGTCACGGAGTTGTCGAATGGCAGGAAGGAAGTCTTGGGCTATGAATAATCATTTTGAAAAATAAATATTTCCAAAGGAAACCCTTTTTCATTGATTCGGATTAAAGAGTTTTTATTTCAAATGATGTATAATGAAAACAATAATTTTAAAGTAAAACGTGTATTTGTAATGGAGTTGTATCTTTTCTTAAATGAAAATAATGCTTGAGTAATCCTAATTCTCGGAAGAAAATATCATATTGCGGGCATCCGTAACCCTTTATCAAAAACATGAAACTTATTGAATAGAATTGATTCATGAGAAATAAACTCATTTAACACTGAATTTACAAAGGTCAATTCTAAATAATCCCAAGAATATTCAGTATTAAATGTAACTAACTCCTAGCCTTTAAAATATTAAAAATTCAAATTAGAGCAAAATAAAAATGTTTGGCATAATAAAAGGGACAAGACCTTTATATGATCCTTATCTATAACAAGATAGAGGTCAAGTTTGATTGACAAATTCTTTGCCTTAGCTTTAATTTTGCATGAAACATTTAAGTATAAGTTCGGGAAGACTGAAACCGAAAGTGTTTGTGTGCGTATTGGTATATCTTAGTATGCATACATACTAAAATTAAAATTATCTGAAATGTGAAAACATTTATTCATGCCGAATTTAAATAGAATTTCAGAAAACCCTTTCATTTACATAGACTCTGTCAAAGCAGCAAATGAATTTTATAATAATCTTGATCCACAAACCCTGAAAAGGTTGTGAAGACAATCTAAAATATAACGAAACATCAGATTAATGACAGGTAGCCCATCATTAAAACAACAAAAATAATTCTTAAAAATTCCTCAACTTTTAGTAATTAAAGACCTCGTACCTTCGATATAGTCTTTATTGCCCTATAACCCTTATTTATTTTATCTTAGTAGAGGCTTTTATTAAGGAATAAGACATTACAGAGAGTGCAAAATAAAAATAAAAGGATATTAAATGCCCTGGATAAACTTGCCCTAATGAACAAGATAGAAGTCTAAGATGTGTTGATTAGTAGTTAAAAGGTGCATTTAACGGTCCACTTATTGAGCTCCAGTTCATCATGATGCCCTGCAAAGAAACCTATCAAATGGTAGTTATTCGTTTTATAAGATAATAAACATTAAGAGAGGGAGGGGAAAAAAAACATTAGAACTTTCTAACCGACCTTTCTCTAGACAGAATTCCTATAGTAAATGAACATCGTGACAATACGGGACCCGCTAAGTAAGTTGCACACTGATCCCGAAATTGTAACAATAATTCAACAGAAGCGCCCCCCCCCCCGCTCCTAAAAACCCAGGTCCTATTTCGTGACGTATACTTTCCCAAAGGATACCAAATTAAAACTTTTCGTGTCTCAAAATAATGAACCATGAGACAAGAAGAATGGAAGCCCGTTCTTTCAAGGGAGAATATAGTAATTTCAATCTCATGACCTAACCTATTCCCATAACAGGGGACAGATAGATTCAACTGAAGACGTTAACCAGGCCAAAAAAGTAGGATGAATTACTCTAAATAATCTCTACATATTTGGCAGCTTGGATGCAGTAAAATGTTTACTTTTAGATCTTTGGTAATATGCTAGGTGCTTAAAATTAAACATAAACATATTTATAATAAATAAACAAAAAGATACATCGAATACGCGACAAAATTAAAGACATATTTTCATAATTTTCAAAACACTTAAAACAGAAATATAAGAAATAACAGAGAAATGAAAAAAAAAATAGAAGAAAGAAATTTAACTACAATTTCAAAAACATAATTATTTTTATTTATGTAAGAATGCCGTTGTGGCGAATCAAATAATAGAGACTACAAATAATTTCAAAATATATAATAACAGGGATACAGATTATATGAAGAGTGCTGCAATTACTTAAATAAGGGGAACCTCGGATGAATAGAATTAATAGGAATTCGGGGGGATTTCACAGATCCAAGATACTTTCATCTCAACAATTTAAAATACACAGTCCCGCCCTGTTCAAATGAAGAGGAACCCGTACCAACTCGACTTAATAGGATAAAGTGGACATTAATAACATTCAAAATCTGTAACAATTTAAAAACAAATTAAGCGTGTGTCCCCGCCGTAGTAAATTATAAAAGAAGGAGTTGGAACAAACTTTAAAAACTGTGGCAGCTGTCAGTGTAGTTTACACAGGGGAGTAAACAAAAAGGGTGCTCCTGGCTGTGCCTACCAATAACATGGACCACACCAATGTTTATGTTAGTTCTTCTCGCTGATTGATCACACTTGCTGAGGCGATTCAAGAAACAACCGAATTTAACGCTGAGTGTCACTGTCCTAGTAGTTCAATTAAATATAGACCTTAGGATATACCTTGTTTTATTGGGCATTAAGAAGGTATAATAGAATAACGGGAAACATTAAGTGAGTAATGTGTCTATTGTTAAATCGAAAAACCTTACAATGTCCTCTATAAACCATTAATTAAAAAATCTACGAAACACATTCCGTTAAGTAAAAATTGGCATATTTAACTATTTAAATTACAGGTGGTTTAATTAAATATTTAACTTCATTATTTTAGCAGTACCACTTTTATAGAAAATGCAATGCTATCAAAATTACTCTTGTCCTGCGATTCGTCAAAATCCCTCTGTTTCGAGTACTACCAAATATTTTATAAAAAAAGGAATCAGTCCAAAAATATATTATACGCACACAGTAGTATACATGTATGTATGTATGTATGTGTATATATATATATTGTTACGTTTTTATTACCAAAACCAGTAATAAACGTTTTTAATAAGAGTTCTTTTGGATTGCAAAATTAAATACTCGCAGGTTTCACAGTTTTTATCACTGCAAAATTTATTTCACAATGCACAATAAACTTGGTGATTATTCTTAATTACTACTCACAGTATACACTGATAGCGTTACTGTTCTTCAATGAGTCACAGTCCAATAATTCACTGAAATTCACAGAAAGACGGCACTGCACTGTTCTTTGCTTCGCGGCACTGCACTGTCTTCTACTTCGCGGCACTGCACTGTCCTTTACTTCGCGGCACTGCACTGTCTTAAACACGGCACTAAACTGTAACTTACAGTCACGGCACAACACTGTTCTTCTTATAAAAACACTTTACCGCACTGTACTAAGTCGCACTGTAGCACTGATGTGAACATCAAGACAGGAGAGAATAAAACTGCCTCGCTCCCAGCAGGCCCTCTTTATATATCGTAGCAGCATACATCAAAGGGGAATTGTCTAGTTCATTCGACGTCTGGCTGGAAGGTACTGGTCAGACCTAGAACATTCTTTCGGTCTCTTTGATCTACGTCACACTTTCCAAATACGCGACTCTCTCTCTCTCTCTCTCTCTCTCTCTCTCTGAAGGATTATTCATCTATTTAATTTTCGCAACAATATATATATATATATATATATATATATATATATATATATATATATATATATATATATATATATAATTATGATGTTATTTTGGACCCGGTTTTATATATATATATATATATATATATATATATATATATATATATATATATATTATTAAATGCGCTCTATAAGTATCAACAATTTTACAACGCAAATGAAGAACAGAAATATTATTATTATGCATGATTAAAAATAAAAGTTAAGAAGTTCAATAATAAAAAACTAAGTATGAAAGTCAAAATAAAAATTTGTATAACTGAATTGTAAAACCAACTTCTGAAAACATGGCTCAAATGAAATCAATTCCGAAAGTGAACTACCGATTTTGAAGCGCGAGGCACCGTTTTGTTCCTTTTTTTGTATTTGAACGAAGTCAGATTTCATAAATCTTACACTTTTGGCAAGGTAGCTCTTTCTAATAGCTTCTATTATTGCATGCCCTTTTGTCACTCATTCTGTAATACCTCTGAGGGTTGTCGAGTATCAGTGTACAAATCAACGGAAAACTCTTGGATAAATTGCTAAACATCTCATACTGTCTAGACGACGTGGCAAGCATCGATCTAACAAGAAGCTATATATTTTTTTCTTTTGTACATAATAGATCACCTTTTGCATTCAGTTATTTCAAACATATTTAAGTTTGGAAGCTGTTCTTCAATAGAAACGGACGATCTAGATATCCATCGAGGTGATTTTCTGTATTTTCCTCAACACTCTCACCGATCCTCCAAAGTCCACCATATCCTCCCCTGTTGCAGCTTCCCTGAAGGGAGTACAGAAGAAAAATTGCAATGATTTCTTCTCTGTTCTTTTCCGAAGAAATTTTAGTCGGCTATACTTGATAGCAAATTGCGTTTTTAAGTACATGATATAGTGAACATAAAATAAACAAATAGTTGTAACACATTTTGTTTGATTTACAAATTATTATTTTAAAACTAATAAACCTTGGAATGTGGAGTACGTTAGGTTTTATGTGACACATTTGTATAAAAAAAAGTTAAATTTTGGGCTCCAGGAATATTCCAACTATACTGATGTTATATGGGATTGGGAGTTTTACCTTATCGATAGGAATAAGCACATAACAAGTCAGCAGTGATTTTCAGAGATTTTAATTTCTTCGTGGAACACTGAGAGGCAACAAAATTGGATTGGATACGAAAAACGAGGAAGATGAATGTCCGTACAAATAAGCCAAAGTGAGAGTGAATAAAGGAAAGATCAAAGGCGTTAGAAATGAAAATGAAAGGAGGAATGCCTTTATCATTGAATAGAATCTGCTTATTTATGTAATCATATTTGAATTGAATGAGCAAGTTATTAATCGAAGTAATCATTAGCTGAGTGTTGGAAAGGGAAATGATAAGGTTGTCTGATAAGAAGGGCGATCCGCGATGAGGAAGTGCTCTCCACCTACATACTACAAGTATAATAGGCTTCAAAGAGGCACACCTCTCAGGTCCCAACCTCACAGCACAAAGTGAAAGCTTATTATAAACCAATGCGACGGTTTAACCTTTATCATTTGCTCGTTAAGCAGTCGGAGAAAGTTGAGTCAACAAGTCGGCACATTATTTTAGAAATTGTTAATAAAAGGTCTCCTGAAGTGTGAACAGGAAGATAGGGGCTGATCAGTTTGGGATAACGATTTCAGCCACACCCAGTCTAATTAGGTCCAGCCCAGTGTTATATAAATCGTTTTTACACAACATGATTTTTAAGAACACACACACACACACACACACACACATATATATATATATATATATATATATATATATATACATACACATAGGAAACGATGGGAGGCATATATAACCTACAAAGACATCAGGACATCGTCAACACGTATTTTAATATAGTGCCAATTTAAATGGGCTAAAGTGGTAAATCTTACGAGCCAGGATTTTATTTCATTAGATTAGGATTAGGATTAATATGATTTGGGCAACCAAGAACTAGGTTATTATGCCCTTTATAGTAGTATAATGCTGTTTGCAAGTCCCTGTTTTACTCTATGTCGTAAATAATATAAAAACTAATAAAACTTCATTTCATTAGAACGACAATTAAGGGTTTCCAATACTAGCAACTAACAACTTGGAATGTTCGAAAAATAGCTTCACTTACTTGTGTGTGTGTGCGCGCGCACACGCGTGTGCGTGTCTGTGTTAATGTACGTATATATGTATGTATATGCACACAACATTCACACTAGCACACACATATATATATATGAACGCTTAAGCGCGAGTGTGGTACCTGTGTGTGTGCGCGCGCACACGCGTGTGCGTGTCTGTGTTTATGTACGTATATATGTATGTATATGCACACAACACACACGCACATATATATATATACACACACACACACACACACACACACACACACACATATATATATATATATATATATATATATATATATATGTATATATATATATGAACGCTTATGCGCGAGTGTGGCACCTGTATGTGTGAGTGTGTGTGTGCGCACACGCGTGTGCGTGTCTGTGTTTACGTATGCATATATGTATGTATATGCACACAACACACACGCACATATATATATATACACACACACACACACACACACACACACACACACACACACACACACACACACACACACACACACACATACATACACACACCCGTATTATATATATATATATATATATATATATATATATGAACGCTTAAGCGCGAGTGTGGCACCTGTGTGTATGTGTGTGTGTGTGTGTGTGTGTGTGTGTGTGTGTGTGTGTGTGTGTGTGTGTGTGTGTGTGTGAGAGATTTTGCCAGTTATCACTGTAGTGGCCTAAATTTTAGTTCGTTCGTTACCCAATCCAATATACCTTACACACCTAATCAAACTATATTTATTAATATTAATTTTTCAATAATTAACTTCAGATAGAATTAAATAAACTGTTTATGTTCAAAAACTAAACACGATGAATAAACTTTTTTTTCTTTATTTTTGTTTTAATATTTATTCGTTTATTTCCAACAACATATTTAAATATTACAAGCAAATGGTATGAACGATAATAAGAATGGCTTGATTATTGACTTGAGGTGGGAAGTAAATATTAATTTAAAAGGTAAATTTAAAGAACGATTGTTTCCAGAATCATTAAAGAAAATTTTGCTTTGATTTTTTAATTCATTTATTCACAAATAGATAAATAAAAATAATATTTGACTGAGGTATAATAATCTAGGGTGACATTTGCCAGCCACTTCCCCAAACTCTGAAGCCCCTCCCTCAAGAGCTCCTCGCTCTTTTACACCCCTACACCAAATTATTAATTATTACTTCATCCTGAAGTAAGACGTAATAAATAAAATAATTTATTTAGATATTTATCATTTATTTTTTATAATAAAATAAAGAAAATGTTTATTGAACCTGCCAATAAGTTTAACAAACCAACAAAATAAGATAGATACACTAAAATTGCTGTGTCAAAAAAATTAATAAACTAATTATTAATTTTTATCTTCTTATAAACACTTAAATTGTACGAAACTTCGCAAAACTGAAGACAATAAAATTTTTAGTCTTTAAGTTGTATGGCAAAATTGTGATTAATTCCTGTTGGTAGGAAGTAATGAGTTGAATGAAAAAATAGGAAGAAAGAAGGCCCTCGTTAGAGATGAATTAGATGAAGGAGGTGATGGATTGGTGGGAGGACCAAGAACACACCAAATACCAAATTAAGGAGAACACCTATCAATTTGTGTAGAGCTATGCCTTGCCATGAACCCCTCATTTACCCCCTCCCCCAATCGGCATTACTGCTCCCATACATACCGACATTATTCCCTCTACTGTGGGGTCGGAGGGCTGATTTAATGTCGGCCGCTCACCATACATTCCTAGGCCAACCTCTAATCAACCCTCGGAGATTTTATAATCGCTCCACAACTCCTCCAAGGGAGCCACTATTACTTCTATCTTAAGCCCAACTACGCGAACAAATGTTAACAAAACGGATCTAGGACTAGTGTTTCAAAAAATGACACTCAATAAGAATTTTAATACTATTTCAGATGAAGTCCAACAATTTAAAAGTCGTTTTAAATCTGCGTAAACTAAGCAGATTTCCCATGTGAAGTTTTACAATAGAGAAATTTGCCTACTAATAACAGTAGTAGAAAGAAATCTCTAAACCTATTCACGAGGGACGAACAGTTACGGAAACGGCCACACTAGCTCTCGGCGGAAAGTCCCGAACATAGCCGACCCAACACAATACAAATGCAAATATCACGGTTAATATTCAAGATAGAGAATAAATGTATAGAACAATATTTATAGTAAAGTTAATTTCCAATAAGATTGGTTCTATACAATGTTTTGATCCGACGTATGGTAACGGAGATATGTCGAATATTCGAAAATCCCCCCCCTCCCACTGGTGCAATTTCAGCCGTTAACGAACTTGATCTGTCTTTTTGCATAAAACGTTTAAATATCGAGTTTGGTAACGATCAACCAAAAATTGCGACCGCTAGAGCGTTAACAGAAAAATGTATACCCTATGTGCCTCGTGTTAATGATCATATGAAAACAATAAGACGCATTTAAGCTTGGTGTAAAACATATCGAAATATTCAGGCAAGTTAAGCCTTAGCCATCCAATGCATCCTGCGGCAATAGTTGATTCCCTGACGGAAAATTCACTAATGTGGACCAAAAAAGATAACTTAAAGAACTGAACAGAGGAAAAATGGTAAACAGAATGCAAAAAGAAAATAGAAAAGGAAAAAGAAGTGAATGTAAACAAATTAAAACAACATATCTAGATTCAATAAAGGTAATGCTGAGAGATGCGGGAGGGCGATAATGATAGTTAAAGAAGGAAGGAAATCAGTAAGTAGAAACAGTGACTCATTTTTATTTATAGCTGCAGTTGCATATGTGTTTCTGGTATTGCTAAGTTGGTTAGCTTCATTTTGCTACATAAGGGTTGAATTCTAAAGATTTAATATAATTAGATTTTGAGGGAAGCATTAAACCTGAAATTTACTACTAGCTAAAACCATGCATTAGGCAATCAAGAGGACAAAACGAATTGGTTTATAAATGGAAAGAGAAAGCAGCGTGATAGAAAGAACCATAAACGAGACAGTTATATTAATTAGGGGTAGAATATCGAAAGGAAGGAGCGATGGTCACGACCATGACCGCTGTATGATGAGTATGAGTGTCGATATTTCGGTATCCGGGGCTGTACATCGGCCCCGACCCGATACTTTAATATCAGGGTACAAACTAACCGTACAACGAAATTTATTACAAAGAGTCATCGCGATAGAAGCGGGAGCACTGTTATTAAAAAATATACATCTTCATACCTCTAGAGGGTGGGATAATAGGTTTAAACGAATGTGTTATTTCGTGGTCATAAACTAGAAACAATAATTCCATTACTTTCACTATATCTGATCAGCAGCACATTTTCAGCCGTCTAACAGCGCCTTAAAGTACTCTAAGGCTGAAAAAACTAACACCCTTCTAAAAAAAAAAATACGAACCAGTCAAAGCTCTATGTATATAAAACTTCTAACAATGGGATTACAAAAAATATTATATTTCTCACTCATATACTCTAAACGTTTGAACTACATTACCTTCATTATTTTCTAAGGTTTAGCAGATTTCACTTAAGGGAAATCAGCTACTGAGGTCGTACTCATGACGCGATTTTCGAAAAATTTCTTCAAATGACCATCGATCCTACCCAGGAGATAACGAAAATGAGGTCCGTTCAAAATTATATATATATATATATATATATTTGTCTGTTACCGCTCAAGCGGTCGCAATTTTTGTTTGATCGTTACGAAAGTCGATATTTAACCATTTTATGTAAAAAGACAGATCAAGTTCGTTAATGGCTGCAATCGGACTAGAGGAAGGGGGGGGGGTTTAGAGGAGGGATTTTCGAAAATTCAAAATATCTCTGTTATTATGCATCGGATCGAAAAATTGTACGTATAGAGCCAATGTTATTGCAAATTAAAGTTACTATAAATATTGTTATATACATTTATTCTCTATCTTGAATATTAACCGAGATATTTGCATTTTTATGAAGTCTGTGGTCGGGTATAGTTCGGATTAGGTCGGCCGTTTCCGTAACTACTGGTTCAGGTGGAAGCTTCTTCTAACCTTACCTGTCGTTTCTAACCTTACCTTACCTTCGTTACTTTGTGAGATTTATGCAAATACGTTCTGTTCATCCGCCCCCCCCCCTTCTTTAGTTCTTCGACTATTAAAATTTGAGTTATTAAAATATAAATTATTCTTACAATTCAGAAGCCGTTTCAGTTGGGAATTTATTTTAATTAACTGAAAGATTTCTCATTACCGTTTGTATTTAATCACGGTGGTGTTGTGTTACCAGTATGCAGATTCCTCTATTGTAAAACTTCACATGGGAAATCTGCTTAGTTTACGCAGCCCCTGCGTGACGGACTTTTATTGATAATAAAAGTATTTAAACAGAGAAATAATTTCTAGAGGTTCTAAGAAAAGATTTTTCTGTATTATAGTAAAGAAAAGAGCTTTATTCAAATCAATAACTAAACTTTGGAAATGTTTAACAACACTCCACAGCCATAACCCCACTGCATTGCTGGGACTACTCCGCTCTGTCGAATGTAACTGTAGAAAACTATTTCCGATGTAAGTACTGTATAACTGTTATTTATTAAACCATGACCTATTTATTACTCATCAGATTAAGAGAAAATATTCTATTCCATTTAGCCTCTAAAAATTAATGAGGAGGTCAAAATAATATATACTCAAATTTTTACCTAATATTTTACATACGCTGAGTGAAAACTGAATTAATGGAATATAATCTATTTTTCCAATATTTTCAGGATGAAATTCTTAATCCAAAATGTTGCATAAATACTGTAGTTATTCCACTTAAGGTAGAAGGAATGGGATTTAAGAGTTATTTCCTTAAACTTCATATTGATACTTTGGAGAGTATGCCTTTTTAGTATATTTATTTTATTTCTCATACTGTAAATAAGAACAAGATAGTGCCTTATTCCTAAAACACATTTTGTACCTTCAGTTCTTGCTCATCAATGAACTATAATTAGATTAGTATAAAAAGCAACCGCAAATAGTGGAGAAGGTTTTTGGAAGAGAACCACTTTCTTCATTATACTAAGAGATAAAATAGTAAAAAATAATTCACACAAGTAACTCATGAAGCACTTTCAAAAATACCAGATATATTACACGTTTTAGTTAAAACAAAATCTGGCAAAATGTTTGTGAGTAAAATAGGGAGGATATCATTGCTATTCGAGGTAAAGTTGTTAGAGGCTAAGGGGCGTTGAAGAATCAGCCAGTCGTTGAAGTAGAGGTGTGGGAAAAACTCAAGCTAGAGTCCTATCGGCCATCTCTGGCACGGGGGCATTCCGACGTGACCCCAGGGAACCCCCTTCATGTCCATGTACCAAAGAGAAAAAAAGGACCCCCACTCTCATCGAGTTTTGTACTGTAATCCTAGATACAAAATAAAAATTTTGTGATCACTCCATAAAAACAACTTTGAAAGCAGAACTCGAAAATGTACGCTCGGCAGGACAAACAAAAAAGATTAAATCCGTTAACTTTTACGCTTAAAGAAAGATATTAAGAGAGGGGAGAATGAGAGAAACCTCATCTTGACTTCAATTTCATATTTCTGCAATAAAACCCAAATGGCCGATGTAAAGAATGCCCGTCACGCAGGGGCTACGAAAACTAAGCAGATTTCCCATGTGATGGTATAACACACTACTGATCTCATCTTACAACAAATTCTATATTTCTGGTGGTTCGATAATTAATGTCGTTTTTTATGATAAGATTGATTGAAAAGCATATTTCAGGTAGTATTGATTGCGTGGCTTTGATTATAATATACTATTTTAAAGATTAGACTTTGGACTATGTCCAGAAAATAACTGAGTCTGATTAGTAAACAACAAGTTGGTTGAAAATGGACAATCAAAGAGAGCATTATCGGCATATTTTATTGTTTTACTTCCGAAAGGGCAAAAATGCGCTAGAAGCTCGGAAAAAATTATGTGAAGTTTATGGTGAGGACTGTCTTACTGATCGCCAGTGTCAGCGTTGGTTTGCTCGCTTTCGCTCTGGAAATTTTAATGTGCAAGATGCACCACTGATCGTCAAAGCACTACTGATGACGACAAAATAAAGCCGTTAATCGAAACTAACCGTTGTATGACAACTCGGGAGATAGCAGAGAAGCTCGAAATATCGAATTCAACCATTTACTTGCACTTAGAACAGTTTGGTTACGTAAGCAAACTGAATGTTTGGGTTCCTCACGAATTAAAGGATATCCACCTCACCAAACGCATTAACATATGCGACTCTATGCTGAATCGTAACGAAAAGGACCCATTTTTAAAAAGAATCATAACGGGTGATGAAAAATGGATTGTTTACGATAACGCAGTCCGAAAAAGATCATGGACCAAGCAAAATGAGCCCCCACAATCGACAAGATATCATTGATTAATGTTGTAATTAATATAAATAAATTCATTTTGAAAAATATGGGGTAAAAACGACATTAATTATCGAACAACCCAATAGGTTAAAACCCATAAAAGGGGGCGGAAGCTGCAGAGTTGAATAATTGCAATTAGGCGAGGAAATACTAACAACTTGATTAGTATTATACTTACGAAAAAAATGTAGGCCATCAATAGTTTAAAAAGATTGTTTATATAAAATTTTACAATCCAACTCATAATAACGAAAATATTTTGAATTTTGGATTCCTACCCCCACTATTCCAAATCCTTTTTGAGCCAATGACAAATATGGTCATTAGTATTGACTAAAACGGTTAAATATCGAGTAAGCTATTGATGAAAAAAAATCTCCAAGAAAGTCCATCACGCCAAGGAAAGTCCAGGACCTGCGTTAACTAAGCAGATTTCCCACGTGCGCCACGTATTTGTATTTACCTCAAAACGTAAAAGATCAATGAGAACAATATTTGGTATTTAGGCTTCAAATAATGTGCTTCATAATATAACAGCTTAGTGTCAAGATGACATGAGTAGGAGTAGGGTTTACTGAAGACCGAAAACTAAAAAATGTAAATATCTCGGTTAATAATCAAGATAGAGCAAAGGCGTACGTAACAAAATTGATTGAGAATTACATTTACAATAAGACTAGTTAGTGTAGCTAACGTTATTTGACTCCTAGTATGCCTGAACGAAAAAATATTAGAAATAACTACTGAAGAAAGTGCAACAAAATACTTACTTGGATAGCGATAAGTTAAATATTTTGAGCAATGACTTCACGCGTTTAAACAAAGATAATGTGGCATATAAATGAGTAACTGCTTCATCATTTTGACGACACGCACCGCAGGTGGATAGGAGCCATGAATGACCGCTATGAATAGATTCTCATAAGTATGCTAATAGCGGCGAAGGTTGTCAAGATTTAAGGAAGGGGGTATTGAACAATTGAAAATCCCTGCAAGGTATAGATGGCTGAATAATCCTTAAATTATAGAGTCGTAAAACTGGTGGCAGGAGATGGGGTACCTTATTGGGCGGAGAGCCTGCCTTTTACGAGTCCCAATACTTCCTAGCCCAATACACAGGCCTCTAGAAATACAGCTCTTGTCACACCCTACTCTCACGCAACTAGTCCTCCCTTTATTTATACTTGTACATAAACTTCAAAATCAGTATAAACTTTTTATTGCAGAATTATTTCTTTCCGACAACCTATATTTATTTATTGCTGAAGTTTGGGATATATTGATTCTAGATGTACGGACACCCCAAGATAAGATAACCACCACCATAAGATTTGCGTTTGTAAAAATAACGATCTTAAAATCAAGTAAATCCTTTTCTCAGACCAATTCAGAAGAGATCTTTCCTCTAAATACTATATAAGACAATTACACGTGATAGGCGTATGTAGCGTTCATGTCGGATCACATTTTGACAAGCTATCATTAAATCTCATAATTTCACTTTAGTTCCAACAAGCCATCGTCAGCTTCATAACTGTAATAACCCAGATAGAAATTTAGAACCAATTACGAACAATCTGAAGCGGAGCAAAGTGAACATTTTATTATTAAAGTCGTTGAAGGTAGATGAGGTTTGAAGAGAACTCTCTGGCCGTTATTGGTGGAGATTTCTATTGAGAAGCACTTAGAAAAGAGATTACCAGTTCATTATGTCGGGATAGTTCAATTTAAAATGGCCACCTGGCCAATAATTCATATAATGCCGTCATTTACTGACCACTGCTGGTACAAGTGGGTCAGCCCGGTCACAAGATGAGTCGAAAACCCTTACCTCATCCGGCTAATTATGTCCAACCCATTCAAGGGACGACAAATTATAGAGCAGCCGCTTCAAAAATTGATGGTTGACTATGGTTGGAGGCCGTACCTCAAATTAATTGATATTCCACAAAGACCTACCTACTTCCTGCTGTTATTTCTGGAATTCTTCTATGGCTCAGGTAAAAAACAACCCTGAAGCATGAATCACCATCATAATAGATTCAATAACTTTGTCCACAGACTAGGGTACGATTTTTTATAGAGATAGTACATATGAATAAGAAAATGAATGGTAAAAATTATTGTTTAGATATATGAAGAGATGATTTTGTGCAAAGGTTAATCCAATCTTTAAATTTCCACGGAAAACGATTTCTATATCATCTCATCAACGAAGGGTAACAAAACTGGTTTGTATGTCAAAGTATATATATATAATATTTTAAACGGGCCTCAATTTTGTCATCTCGCACGTAGGATGATGGCCATTTCGAAAATATGACTACGACGAAGTACGAAAATATAATAGCATCGAAAATCGCGTCACTAGTAAAGCTGATTTCCCTTGAAGAAAATCTGCTAATAAAGCAAAGTACAGGTCAATGAATTCAGGAGAAAATATACATCCTTCATAAGTTAGAAAAATAGAAAAGTTAGAATACTTTACTATATTGGTCACCAAGGATTTAAAGTTAAATCTAATCTTTATAATAATATTGGTAATAGTTTGGTATTTTTTACAGTATGATTATAGTATATCATGTCAATAAGTTATTTGCTAAAAAGAATTTCAGCTAAAATGTTTTACTAACCGATGCTCATAGTGCTAAAATTAAAAATATAAAGTTATAATAAATGATAACAGATTTACTGATAAAAAAAAATCAGAGGCGGAATTAATGTAATTTATCACACTTGAGCATTATAATTTGGAGGTGAAAGTGGTTTCATTACAATTGTTCGGCAAAATAGTTGAGGCAAAATAAACATAAAAATGTTCATAGAATATTCAAGAGTAGGCCGAGCAAATATCATGGATTCTCGAATAATAAAGGCTAGGGTTCTGAATTGCGGGGGCTAGGGGGTAATTAAACAAGACGGATGGTTTATTGTTTCAAAAGAAACAAAATGGCAAGATGGTGAAGGTCTGACTAACGATGTGATGATTTGAATGCCAACAATAGAATAAAGCCTGGAAGGCGATGGAATTTTCATAAGTAGACGGATCCTTCCCTGTAATTATATAAAATAGGCAGTCGGTGAGGCTTGTTAGCAGCCGGGAAAACTTCCTTTTAATAAACATAATTCTTTTGTAATATTACATTCCCACTAATGAGACAGTAATAGTCCTACATACAATTAACTACTTACTTACCGAAACACCTTTTGAAATATTTTCAACTTTTCTTACCTGCAAAAAAAAAATAAGCAAAATGTGAATAATATTTTATGTAACTGTACGTTATAAAAACCCGAACATTAAAGTGTAAAATAAATAGTCCACTATAATTTATATATGTTTGTCTATAAATGCAGTAAATATTACAGTAGGTGTATCTCATATTTTTGGAGTACGTTCAGACACGCAAGTATAACGAAAAATAAATAAAGAATTAAAACTGTAAATTGTTTTGTATAAATATTAAGAAACTCGTTTTGTATTGTTTGGTATTAACTTTTCATTAATAAACTCGTTTTGAGCTATACGGATTCTCAATTTGGGTTGAATGTACTAATTATATTCAATAAAAATAATACTAAATACAGCCAAAATATTCCATGAATTGTTCACAATTTTGTAACATTCCTTGTACTTTACAAGTGGCCAGTTCATATATAAGTTCGTCTTTTAGCAGATTTCCCATAAGGGAAATCAGCTATTGAGGTCGTACTCACGATGCGATTTTCAAAACATATCCTCAAATGTCCATCGATCTTACCCAGGAGATGACGAAAATGAGGTCGGTTTAAAACTATATATATATGCATGTTACGGTTTTATTGCTACAAAATTTTATATATAAGCGTTTCATGAAATACTAAAGATCAAGTTCGTTAATGGTTGAAATTCGACCTAGGGGGTAGGGGGTTTAGTGGGGGATTTCGAAAATTCGTAATATCTCCGTTATTATGCGTCGGATCGAAAAATTGTATAGAACCAATCTTATTGCAAATGTAATGTCCTATAAATGGTGTTATGTACGTTTTTACACAAACTTGATTACTAGCCGAGATATTTGCATCTTATAGTTTTCGGCCTAAAATAAACCCCCACTCCTACTCATATCATATTAATAATAAGCTGTTATATTATGAAACACATTATTTGATGCCTAAATACCAAATATTGTTCTCATTGGACCTAACGCTTTGAGGTAAATGCAAATACTTGACGAACGTGGGTGATCTGCTTAGCTAACGCAGCCCCTGGGTGACGGACTTTTATTGTTAATGGAGTGATTAATACAGTCCGTCTCCTTCTTGTTTATGCGTGTTCCGTAAGCTGTGCATGTGTGATGTTCCGGATACCATGAATAATCAACCAATGTACCGAAAAACACGAAGTGAATTTCAGAAATATGCGCATTGTATCATTCATATTAGGAACAATTGTAACATATTAAAAAGCGATTGATGATCTAAACGTAATCCCACTGCGCATACGCCCAATCAGCTGTACAAATAAATCTACATTATTAAAATAACTCTATTTTCTAACTGTCTAATTTATTTAACTTTCCTGGAGGTATTACAATGAAACTATTGTTCTATACACGTTCAGTATTCCTCCACATTTTTCGTATATTGGGGCAGGAATTGGCGAGTTTGACTAATTCTACTGATTCTCTGATGTCCAATTGTCGTGTTGATTATAGGTATAAAATTTCGCATAGTCTGCAAAGAATGAGAAAGCTACTCCATCAAAATTCTGCTGATATCAACCGAGCGGAAATTATTCATTTATATTAGGAAAATTCAAATTAAGGAAAAATTCGAAACAATTTTTATGAGTTACAGAAGCATCTTGGAAGGACCATTTATTTATTTTTACTATCACAAAAGATTCACAATGTTTTAAATTATAGTGACAGAATATCTTCCTGATAATATCATGGTTGCTCCCTTTGGGCAAGTGGTTTTCCGGGAAAAACAAATTGAACCGGATGGAACGTTTAGTTTTCAGTGTTGATTGAAATGTGATGATATCTACTTCAAGCTGGGTTTGACAATTCCTCACAAACTGTATATCTGTATTTGGTACTGCTCACTTCACTTTTTGTTGGCCAAACCAGACAAGATATTCGTATATCAATTTAGGGCGTTCTAAAGTTGTATTACATCGTAGTGAGATTCATTTGTACATTATTGGTATGTTGCTATTCATAAAGAAGTATATTTTTTGTAGTCCTGAGCTTTCTGCAAAAATTTAGGTATTTTCTCGCGTACTGAGCGTCGGATAAAAAGCACTCCGCTATAATTAGCATTTAGTACCCACAACGTAATGACAATAGTAACTTAGTGGCTAGCATATGAGAATGTGTGGAACTCATATTTTGTAAATTGAAAATCTATTCGTTTTCTGACATGCCAGGAGGGCAGATATAAAATAAAACTATCAAGTGTCCACTTTATCATAAAATTTTTCCAGAAACCTAAAGAAGAATAGAGGCTTAGGTTAACTATGTGAATTAAGGTGTTGATCAAAATACACCTGGTGAACCTATAGTCATTGGTTCGATTCATATGTGGGCAATAGGAATTTATTTAGTGATAAACTCGTCCAATTAAAACATCAGTCCTGGCTAGAAAGGGGTAGTAACTAGTAGACAACCCGTCACGATTAACCTTAGTAGTAAATGGCATAACAATAAATACATATGCACTTTTAATCGAATGGAAGAGAAACTATAATTAATAATAATAACTTGCTAATAGCAAATATTCAGGTAAAGAATATTTTGACAGAAAGGTGTAATATTAGGTAAACTAATAGTAAATAATTTTTAGGAACTCAAAATTGTTCGCAATTTTTGTAGATTCAATATGAAAGACATATAGAATTTAATAGTTGAAGTTACACTATATCATAATGAGTGAAATAGTAACGTCATAGAAAGTGGGAGAAATAAAACAACAAACAACTATTTAAAAGGTGTTTTTTAAGCTTTGGAACATGTACTTACTAGCTAGAATGCGGTACTGTACAAAACGCAAGGAGCAAAATCAACAAACAATATTGGGCTTGGGTCTTTTCTTCCCTTCTTCGGCTAAAAACAGCATGAGCTTAATATTAGCTTCGTCACCCCCATGCCCACCCACAATATCCATAGTCACTATTATTCTATCCCTCAGAAAGTAAGCATTCTCAACATCAACAATAAACTAATAACTATTTGTAAGAGTGTAAATTTGATTTAATTTTCAATCTTCTTACTTACTTTCTTTTAACTTAAAATGTTAAAAAAAAAAAAAAAAAAAAGGATATGGTTAGAGAGAAAGGGGGACGGGAAAAAAGGAAAGAGAGAGAGTGATTGAGAGAGAGAGAGAGAGAGAGAGAGAGGTGGAGAGAGAGAGAGAGAGAGAGAGAGAGAGAGAGAGAGAGTGAGAGAGAGAGGTGGAGAGAGAGAGAGAGAGTGAGAGAGAGGTGGAGAGAGAGAGAGTGAGAGAGTGTGTGGGTGTGTGTGTGTGTGAGAGAGAGAGGGAGGGAGGGAAGGAGAGAGAGAAAGAGAGAGAGAGGAGAGAGAGAGAGAGAGAGAGAGAGAGAGAGAGAGAGAGAGAGAGAGAGAGAGAGAGAGAGAGAGAGAGAGAGAGAGAGATAGAGAGAGAGAGAGCACTTATAATTAAACCCCACAGCATCCTTACGATCACCAGAGGCAATAAAGGGGGAGAGAACTAGAAGATGAAAATGATCAACACTACACTTTTCCCTTATTCCTTTCTTTAACGAACTCAAGGAGCATATAACCTAAGAGAGAATTTCAAAAGGTATGCCGTATGATTACTTTAATAAGGTTTCTCAATTAGTGTAGCATTTCTCAGTAACATAATTTGTATATTAAAAAAAAACATAGAATTCACAAAAATATTTACCTCAAATATAACAACATCTACAACACAATTAAGAGTCACCACACAAATGCACACTATTTCTAACGGAACATAGACAGACAGGACTTCATTTAACAAGATTTAAAATTCAAAACAATGGCAAATGTACTTGGGACACACAGACAACAGAAACGTTTTTACTTATTCTCTATTACTGATCAACACATAATCAAAATAGATCAAATTTCATAATGACCATAATTTTAAAAGGAGGTAATTGGCCTGAACTACTTCATATAGTACTTAATAAATATAATAAAGAACTCATAGTTTATCAACAGCATAGATACGGATGTAGCAAAAATACTTTCGAAAATAAAGGTGATTATGTGGAAAGAAAATTAGAATTAAATATATTTGCCTTTCAGACTCACAAATCAAAGAAGTTTAACTTTTGTTAATTTGTTTTTGATTTTTCATTTTTATTTATTAATTTTATTTTTAATTGTCTAGCTCATATCATAATTTTATTTTTTTTTATTATTATTTCATTTAATCAACTGAATTGCACACAAATAACAATAACCTCTATACGACAAAGTATGTGGTGAATGAATATGCTTTGTAATTATTATAGCTATTATAAATTAATTTAAAAAAAATCATTTTCATTGAAATAAAAAATGAGAGCATACTTCTCGGGAGTATTCATAAATAATGTTTATTTACAGGAAAAAAAAAAAAAAAAGGTTTACTTTGACATCATTCCAGCCTCGTGAATTCAACTATTTTAATACTTCAGAATGGCTCTAAGGACTCAAATAAATCCGACTTTCATGATGTATTGCCTACACAAAACATTAAAACGAAATCAAATTATCTGTTATTCTATCTTATTGTATAATTATAAATGCATGTGAGGCCTTGCAAAAGGAATTCTTTGATAATGCTATGAGTCACTTTTTACAGTTCAACAGGGATATGTGTTAATCAGTTGAACAATCTGAATATTAAGAGGCACCCTCCACTCCATCCATACTTACATCAACAATCTACTCTAATTTTATCAGAGATATGAATAATTCATAAATTAAAAGAGCATTGAATCGAAACGCAAGTGATCTAGTACACATGCAAAGAAATCGAAGATTACCTTGAAAGATGAAAGAATAATAGTCATACCAACATATACAGCAAACTATAACAGGTGTGGCAAAATCGCAAGTACCACAATGCTAAGTTATATGTATGTGTTGACTACAGAGTGCAGAAAATAAAAAGACAAGGAATAATTATCCGCCAACCTTTAAACTGTTCAGTGCTTTTTCAAGGTCTTCTATGAAAGAGAATATCTAGTAACTAATTCCCCAACCCATAATCCTTTTTAACCTCAGAAATGCCTTCTTAATTTGTGAATATATCGTTACATGAATTCTATTCAAATCACAGGGGCTTTAGGTTAGACATGTGAGTTAAAGCATTGACCTTTATCTCACATGGTAAACCTGGAGTGACGAGTTCGATTCTCGCCTGGGCAAAGGAAATTATTTAGTGACGAAATTCATTAATTAAATCATCCTATGTCCCACCCTGGCTAGGAAAGGGTGGTAACCTGCAGATAAGCCGTCCCAATTAGCCCTAGTTGCAAAAAGTGGACGTTAATAAATAATAATAAAAATGTTATGTTGCCAGGGTAATGTAAATTGGTTATGTTGCTGCTACAATATTATTAGCTACCAAGCGTGAAATGTTTTCATTTTTCATGGTTATCCTAGAGTGGCGAGTTCGATTCCCGCCTGGGCAAAGGAATTTATTTAGTGGCGAAATTCATTAAATAAAAATCCTTAGCCCCACCCTGGCTAGAAACGGATGGTAACCTGTAGATAACCCGTCCCAATTAGCCCTAGTTGCAAAAAGTGAACGTTTCAATGAAAGGAGCCTATTACAATTACGCCTCCAGACAGACCCAAAATAAAACTGCCTTATGGAAACTATATAAGGAAAAACCTGCTTTATTGAATTATGACGTTAATAATTCCATTTTGTTCTCTTATTACCACCTGATATAAATTGATGATCATGACAGGTTTAGTTTTCCTTATTAATAACGATCATGGCCATATTAGACGTTGAAAGTTTAAATATTTGAAATGAATTTTACTACTTAACTGTGTTCCTGACAAATAGTCCTTTATATTTTTCGCTTTATCTTGTTATAGATAACCCGTCCCAATTAGCCTAAGATGCAAAAGGTGGACGTTAATAAATAATAATAATAATGATATTCAAATCACAAGAATGGACAGTGTGCTTGTTTTAAACAGCACCTGCATGACGGACTTTTTTGAAGGGACGTAGTAGAATAGCTACACGCCGGCTAACGGTTGGCGTTCACACAAAATAAGAAGAACAAGAAAAGGTTTAATACAATTCCCCACTTCTCGATTAATTATTTAAAGGAAAGCCTGAAATTTTTCTCAAATTTATTTCAAAATTCATGGAAGCCAGAACAAAAAATATTTCTGAAAATTGTGGAAGGAAGGCAGATCATATCTTTAACTTCTTACTGCCTTAATATCTCTTTTATAAATCCAATGAACGGTACTGAAAAAAGTCCGTCACGCAGGGGCTGCGTAAACTAAGCAGAATTCCCACTTAAAGTCATACAATAGAGAAATCTCCATATGAGTGCCAAGTGGTTACGGAAACGGCCGAACTAGCTTTCGGCGGAAACTATTAGAAGCGACCATAGCTCGTCCGTTAAACTTAATATTATTTATGTAACATGAGTAAAAGTGGGGGTTTACTGAAGGCTGAAAACTGAAAAATGCAAATATCTCGGTTAATATTCAAGATAGAGAATAAATGTATATAACAATAGTTATAGTAAATTTAATTTGCAATAAGATTGGTTTTATACAATTTTTCGATCCGACATAGAGTAATGAGCATATTTTGAATTTTCGAAATTCCCCCTAAACCCCACCTCCCCATACTGGTCCGATTTCAGACGTTAACGAACTTGATCTTTCTTTTTACATAAAACAATTAAATACTGAGTTATATATATATATATATATATATATATATATATATATATATATATATATAGTTTTGAACGGACTTCATTTTCGTCAACTTCTGGGAAGGATCGATGGACATTTGAAGAAATTTTTGAAAATTGCGTCATGAGTACGACCTCAATAGCTGATTTCCCTCGAGGGAAATCTGCTAAAATGAAAAAGGAGGGAATTTGGAGCAAACGTGAAAAGTTGAGCTAACGAGGCATACTTCTCGCTGGTCGTGGGAGTTGAAAGAGCTTGTTTAATTTGAGGGGCATAACTTTCTAGGATGTAGGAAATAACTGGAGGCAAGTGGAGCAGATTAGTGGGGGCAGCGAGGGAAAGGTTCCTGACCCTAGGCAGATCTGCCTTTAGGCCAAACACGATAATAAGGAGAATGTTTGGAAGAATGGAAGCTCTGAGGGAAAGGGGAACACAGGGGTTTAACCAGTCATCAACCAGCAACTACCTACCGATCTCTTTGCCAAGCTCTTTCAAAAATAGAACAATTTTCACTAATTAGTTCCTAAATCGAGTTCAAGAATGCAGTCAGTCAATATGATATTCCTCAAAATAGTTGCTCACAAATAGATTTTCGAGCGGTGAAAGCAAAACGGTTACGAGTAGATCAGATAGAACGTACTTACAACGTACAAGTAGCAAAAGTTTAGAATTATAACTCATAGCAATGAAATCCGTAGCTGCCCTCTCCAATGTGACATAAACAAGTAAAATTATGGAAATACTAAGGTAGAGAGGGCTAACAAAAACTTGTTGAAAAAACCTTATAGGAAATCTGATTGAGACGAATCTTCAACACACTAGACCCAAATTCATAGTTAAAAAGAATACAGATCGTATGAGAGAACATTTGACATTATGTTAATAATTACTAGTAAATTACGTTAATAAATATTAGTTCAATATGCTAATAGTTAGTAGTTTTCATTTAAGAAATTGAGGTGAAGAGATCGTTGAAAACTCATGAATCAAAATAATGAAAAATTGCTAAGTTAAATGTTTAAGCTTAAATAAACAAATAGAATTAAAATAAAATATTAAGTGTCAAAGCCATTAATAACATTAGTGATAACAAATGTTGGTACAGTACAAACAAATAAATCGATATCATTTTTGGAAATATTATGAAAATAACCATAAAAGTAATGAGCAAAGTCAAATAAATTATACCTAAAAAGTGCTAAACATGTATTAGTGGTTTTTCATGATGGTCGGATTATTGAGTAATGAACTATAGAAATAACCCATCTCTATATATCGCATCACAACAAGTAATGAAATTTCAAAGAGAAAAGTCTGAAAAAGATATAGTGAACTTGTCGAAAATTTGCCAATGTAGATTGGAGATGACGTTATGGAAGAAATTCTAAAACTGACGGACCTGACCCATAGTGTTTACATAACGAAAACCATAACGAACAGACTGAACAGATCAGAAGACTAATTACACTATGTAGACAGAAGAATGTAATAGTGGCAATACCATCGATAAAAGGACAAGAGACGAATCAATACCTATTAAATATTCTAAAATGACTAAACAGACCATTAAAACACTTTTGCGAAACGAATCTTATAAAAAATAAGACGAAAAATGGACCAACACTCCTAAAGGACGACAATTACATAAGTACATACCAACTGTATACCAGAGACAAAAAACAACACTTAGCAATTCTAAACAAATAAAATTTATATCAGGACATGGACCTACGAAAAGTTACTTGTACAAATTCAAACTACAAACAAATGTGACAATGAGACTGAACAGACATATGACCACCTTTTATATGACTCTACATTACTTAACGGACCAAGAACAAAACTCATCTATTACATTACCTTACAAAACGGAACTTGGCCGACGGACAAACCGAAACTTTTGCTCAAATTCAGCAAGGGATTTAATGCATTTTACAAGAATTGGACACTATTTTGTAGATCTAAACCTACTGTTTATACACATATGTAAAGTTTACATATGTTTTATTATTATTTTTAATTTATTTATTTTATTGTTTTTATAATATTTTAACTGAATCAGTTTCATACATAGGGATATTTTTCCCAATTAGGGAAGTTGAATAAAGTATAAACATTTTGGAATTCATTCATTTAAATTCACCGTAATATTCCATTTAATAATTTCATATAATGAGACAGCATAGATGCAATTGATGCATTTATAATGAGAGGAGAAATATAAACGATGAGGGGAAATGAGTCGAATAAAAGATAATCAATGAGTAAGGGAGCGAGTGTACGAAATACCATTGGAATTCATTAAATCAAGAATCCCGCGGTGGCTGACATTTACGAGGAGAGCTGGAGTCGTTGGCGACAAGGAACCTTCAAGAGATATAGGCTCGCGATAGGTGCAAGATATACTCGGAAGAAAGAGCGTACGTCAATTGAAAAGGTCGCATTTGCAGAGGCGTTCTCAGACAGGGGTCACAGCCGATGATTACACAAGTATTGGCCGTGATCGCCGTCACCAGCTTTGACAGACGGTCTGACTTGCACAACCAGTGCCAACGGTAAAACACCCAGCCAGACTTTTCAATTTGCTATCTCTCTCTGACGTATGTATGGTCTTTCTCGTATACAACAGATAAAAATTGTCCACCATTCATTTCGCAATTGCTTTCTCGCAAACAGGACACGAGGTGAAATGTCAACTGTGCGGATATCGCACCCAATAGGCGGTAGCACCATACATTACTGTGAAAAACTCTTTACTAACCACAGATTGCCACAGTGAATATGTTGCCATCAGCATTGAACATTACATAAAGTATAATAATAGAACATTAGTTGTATTGTGAGTCGTTGGTTATAGCGTGCTAGTAGAGGATTATTGGGTGTCGGCTAATATATAGTTTCTAAATTCTTCATATTCAGAATTTTTTTAAGAGTGCTTACAGCTTCGGGGATCATTGGTTCCCTTCTTCAGAGCAATTTCATATAGAGGAGAGAGCACAAACTGCATTCGGTGAAGACTACATTATGAATGTATGAATGAACGATGATAATGTAGTCCTGTTTCTTAGGCTTTTGGCAAATGTTGGTGAAAAAAAAATTTAGTTTATGCCAATATTTCGAGAATATTTATTTTCTCTTCATCAGAGCACGACCAGAAATACTTAAAAACTATTGTACCACTAAATAAAATTAAAACCACATCAGACATAAAGTTATAAAAAAAATTCCCCAAGTAGAATATACATGATAAATAACCCGAACAATTTTGTTGATTTTAAATAACAAAAAATATCTAAATCATAATAGAGCAAATGACATCATTTGCATGTCATATAATTACAATATTAACATTATAGATGGATGCAGATTAACTAGAAAACATTCAATTGTATACCAATGCACGATTATATTCTTAAATTCGGAATTGCAAAGTGTTAACTAATTGCTCTATGGAGCGCTATGAGGACAGTTTCAGGACTAATTTCGAAAGGAGGAAATGTTTTTGGACCGTGCATCACGAATCTTCAGCTCGGAGTGGAGCCTTCTCCTCTGTCCTCTACTTCATACTCTAATTGTCTTATTGTTGTTACATAATCATTTGGAAGCGATTTATAAAGAACTTTAACCATTTTTTTTTTAATGTTCTCTATACTGCAGTATAGGAATCTATTTCCCACGTTCCATCAACGTCATAAGATCAAGTTCGTTAATGGTTGAAATCCGACCAGCGGGAGGGGGGGGTTTAGAGGGGGGATTTTTGAAAATTCAAGATATCTCCGTTATTATAAGTCGGATCGAAAAATTGTAAAAAATCAATCTTGTTGCAAATTAAATTTACCATAAATATTGTTCTATACATTTATTCTGTATCTTGAATATTAACCGAGATATTTGCATTTGTATAATGTGTGTGGTCGGCAGGAGTCGGCTATGTTCGGGACTTAAGTGTAACGGACGAGCTGTGGTCGCTTCTATTCGTGTCGGGCGAAAGCTAGTTTGGCCGTTTCCGTAAGTGTTCGGCACTCGTATGGAGATTTCTCTATTGAATAACTTTACGTGGAAATCTGCTTAGTTTTCGCAGCTCCTGCGTGAAGGACTTTTTGTCTTATATCGCAAATTTATATATACGAATGTTTTATGAAAATTGTACATTCAAAACTGGAATTTGCATATTTAATTTAGGAACGACTGGCTGACTACTTAACTCTAAATCGATGGAAATTCGGGGTGTAACTACTGATGGTTTACTCGATTTAAGGGGACTATTTTTTTTCAATTGGAGAAGGAACGGAATGAGATAGGACAGCATTTCTAGTTGAGTAAGTCAGGGTGTAAGAGGAATCATCAAAGGTTGCGCCATCACGTAGCTCAAGAGACTAGAGCACGTACAACTACCATCCTCTAGAAGAAGCTTCTGACTACAGTTTACTTGCCTATTTAAAGCTAAATATATACCCTAAGAAGTAAAAAATACCATCACAGAGGCCAAACATTACATATATGATTCTATAAGTAAACATATATATAATGAACGTCAAAGGTATTATATACCAAATAAATTGCATATTAATGTTTAGGCTGACTGATATATTAGACAGAATATATCAGACCAAAGGTGAGCAAGTGAATATGTCTCAAACAGAGAAATTCTAAATTATTTTATAAAAATAAGGAGAGCCAAGTCAACTAATAAATATAAAAATAAGGAGAGCGTCCGTCACGCAGGGGCTGCGTAAACTAAGCAGATTTCCCGCTTTAAGTTTAACAATAGATAAATCTACATACCGGTAAGACAACACCGCCGTGAACATTAAGTGAAAAAATACGAACGATAATAAGAAACCTCCCGACGGAAAAAATGTAAACAAACAGTTCAGCCAACTTCTTACCGGAAAGAAAAACAATTACTGTAATATATCTGAATATGACGTATTAATTTGATTGAAAACTATTTAATATATCTAGTACTGTAATTTATAATGAATCAGAATAATTTTTATCTCAATCAATCAAATTTAAGTAGTCAAAAACTTAAGAAGGGGGAGATCACCAGAACATATTTGCATGTATCTCGTATAATAAATGTCTTTTGAAAACAATATTTGGTATTTAAGCTTCGAATGATGTGGCTTATTACATGACCGAGTATTATTTATGTAACATGAGTAAAAGTGGGGGTTTGCTGAAGGCTGAAAACTGAAAAATGCAAATATCTCGGTTAATATTCAAGATAGGGAATAAATGTATATAACAATATTTACAGTACATTTACTTTGCTATACGATTGACTCTATACATTTTTTCGATCCGACGTATAGTAACGGAGATATTTCGAATTTTCAAATTCTCCCCCTTCCCCTCCCCCTGGTCCGATTTCAGCCGTTAACGAACTTGATCTTTCTTTTTACGAGTTTGGTAACGATTAAACGAGAATTGCGACCGCTAGAGCGGTAACATACAAATATATATATATATATATATATATATATATATATAGTTTTGAGCGGACCTCATTTTCGTCATCTACTAGGTAGAATCGATGGACATTTGAAGAAAAATTTCAAAAATCGCGTCATGAGTACAACCTCAATAACTGTTAAGGGAAATCAGCTAAAAAATCCACCACGAAGGTCCTGTGAAAAATAAACAGATCTCCTACATTCAGAAATGGTACCCCGATGTTGTCATCTCAAATGAGAGTTACTATTTCTCTTGACTCCTTTAGAATTACTATTAATTAGCCTAAAAAGTCGTTACATCTAATTTACGATTGATACAAACACACATATATACATATGTTCTTACACAAACAGACATTAAGATTGAGAAGGCGAAGGGGTTTGCGAATATAGAACACACTTGCTCCGAGCTTTCTTATTTCCCTTTATTTTACTTGCCTAATTTAAACTAAACATCCGCTTTATGTGCAAACTTTCACTTTCGAACTGTATGAAAAATCAAGACATGCTCTCCAGGAAAGGATTAACTCAAATATTTGGCGAATATAAATTTAACGTAGCTAGAGCTAAATGAAACACATTATTTCTACTCTATTTACTTTTTTCTTGTTCAACTTATTTCATATACACTATACTTAGATCTTGATTCTATTATTTTGTCTTTTATTAAGCAAAAATTGTTTTGAACTTATTCGGCATCCGGAAGTCGGCAGTAAACATTTAGACGTTAAAAAATGTAAATACGTTCAAGACCTAAAAAACGTCATTCTAAACCCAATTTGTTTTTTTTTCATTTTCTTGATAAAACCAATATTAACGACAATATTTACGAATATGTGATTTCGTGTCATAGTAATGCCCCCCTCCGTCCTAGTTAAAAATTCGAATTCTAACGTTTTACATTGGGGTACTTAACCCACTTATATAAATAAAAGTCTATAGAAATCTCCGTAGATGTATTTGATTGATGTTTCAACAAACGGGCGGAGACAGAGAGGCAGACAAGATTTTCAATTTTGATACCATTGTTCTTAGAAGGTCTGAAACGTAAAATATAAATCTATATATGTATATATATATATATATATATATATATATATATATATATATATATATATATATATAATTGTAACCTCTGTCTGTACATTGATTTTTTTCGCGAAGTTTTGCGATAACTTTTCGTTTCACATGTCATAGATACCATAACTGCATTTTGTTTCTTTTGTGTCTGTTTCTTTGTTTGTTTAATTGTTTGTTTGTTTGTTACCTTTTCACGCATAAATGGCTGAACCTAATTTTATGAAACTTGGTATGTATATTACTACTAACCCGACTTAGACTTTAGGCTATGTTAATATTCTTTGAGACGAACAGGAGTGGGGTTATAAGAGAGGGCAGAAATTAAAAATAGCAATATTTCGATTCCTAATGCATTTTCGGCAATTATGCACATAACAAAAGTTGTTTATTTTGTTCTTTAGAGTAACTTTTGTTATATACACTTTTGTCGTATACCTAAGTATAAATGAGTTATACGTTAAAACTACTGCGGAAGTCAACAATTTTATTTGGCACAAAAAACTCAACCGAACTAAACCAAACTCGGTATGTGAGTTAGCACTAACGCCTTCCTTATAATGAGCTATACTAACATTTCTAGGGACGGGCAGGAGCGGGGGTTATAAGGGAGGCCTGAAATTAAATATAGTGATATTTCGTTCCCTATAGGGGTTTCGGCAAATATGCACAGAACAAAAGTTGTTTATTTTGTTATTTAGAGAAATTTGCCCAACAATTCTTTTCAATATGAACTACCAGGTACCTCAACTGGAAAGACTAATTCAAATTATAATATTTTGTTCTTAATAATTTAAATCTATGCATATGCACAAGAAACGGGAAATATGACAATATGGAGGACAGTGAAGTCTTACATAAAAAATTAATTTTATTATTGACAAATCCACAGAAACGACGGGTATTAACCCTAAACGCTGGGAAGGGTAAATGTCAAAATATTGTGCAAAATAAAGCCTTGCCAAAAAAATACAATCACCATCCAACCTCAAATGAATTCCCGGGCGAAGCCGGGTATCTGAGCTAGTAGAATATAAATCCCGCCGAAAATAAATAGAAAATCAGGCAAACCTTAGAGTTTACGCACTCACTCACTTATTCAAGTACGCACACTCACAAAAATTCGCAATTATGAAGCTGAAATATCACCAACCACTTACAGTTTCCCCAACGAGTAGCCCATCGATTATTGCAAAAAATTTAAACAACTCACTTGTCATATAGACGTCTTGGTTCAGGGTTCGAGTGTGTGCTTAAAAACTAACTAAGTCAGTTCATGAATTTTAAATGTTGCACCACCCTCATCTCATCCGAACTAAAATTTAGGCAAATTTAAAGTTTTCAGAAAACTTCTGACACTCCATATCAGGAATATTAAGAGAGAGATTAAAACATGATAAAATGAGTCATCTCAATTGCCTTTAGCAATAGAAAATCACAGAGCAACAATTCCGTTAGATTTCAAAAATTCCAGAAGGTTGTCTTATGAAGTAAAACTGTGGGTCACTTTACCCTAAGCTGGGATAAATTTCTTGTTGTACCAAGTGCTTTAAAAAACGAACCTGATATCACTATGTTGGAATGAAACACAATTCTGTGAGATAAATTATGAACAGGATATCTTGAAAAAAATCATATTTGTGTTGAACAATTAACGGCTATTTTAAAAAATTAAAATAATATCAGCATAAGTTTTAGCACGATGGATAGTGTTAAAAATGGGAACTTTCAAAAATGTAGGGAAAGTAAATTACGAAACATTATTCACTGCAGGTTGAGGGAAGTATAAATGAAGAGTGAAACAGTTCAACACAAAGCTAAAGGAGGGTAAATCAACAACAATGTCATCAAGGAAACAGATGTAGTAATTCACTGCCATATGTTACCTATTCAATATTAACAGCATATGACGCACTTGGAATAACAACTGCTTATTACTTACACCAACACCGCAATGGAGGTAGTAATAGTGGAAGATGAGCTTCTTTCAAAACCAAAGCGAACTTGAGATCAACTTGATAGTAGTAAAATACATATAGCTGTTTGTAAAAAAAAAAAAAAAAAATAGACTAGGCAAACATCATCCCATAAAATCTAAAAAAACAATATTAAGAGTTACGTTAAATTATAAGAATTACATCTCAAAGGCCTAATTACTGTTATTAATAGTATGAATGAGCCGATAAAATTAAAGCTTCAAAACGTATAACCCAAAAATGATGTATAAAACTCCTGGTTGAGGCACATTCGCACTAACTTTAGTACTATGATTAAAAGAGATTACTTCATCTTAAGAGTTTTATTCGAAACTAGGCATGTACCCGATCTTAAACGGGATAAAACAAAACAGGGTTACCAAAAATATGCATACAAACACAAAAATACACGCACTCACATATATATATATATATATATATATATATATATATATATATATATATATATATATATATATATAACTTCGTTTAACTATATAATACCTTCCTGATTTAACACATCCTGAATGTAGAGTAGTAGAAGATAGTTGGGTTTCGGCTAATAAAGTTTTTCAAATCTTCTTGTAGAGGATTTTTATTTGCTGACAATTTCGGGCAACCGTTGGTTCCCTTCTTCAGAGCTGAACAATGAAACGAAAAATATAAATATACAATAATGGAATATTTATATTTTTCGTTTCATTGTTCAGCTCTGAAGAAGGGAACCAACGGTTGCCCAAAACTGTCAGCAAACAAAAATCCTCTACAACTCTGAATTATAAAAACGGCTAACAATAAAACTGACTGATAATGTCCTGCATGTACTTTCTGTTATTCCGCAAAGCATCCATAGGGCGAATACAACGAATCTATGATTCATGTAAATCTAAGGATAAAGTTATTTAATGATCAATCGCAAATACCTCCTTAATTTTATACATCGATGAGAAAACTTTACATAAAAAATATGTTAATTAATATTGCTAATGTCATTATTAATACCAGTCATCATTATACTGTTGGGTTAATTTCGAATTTCCTATCTAAGTCTTTCAGAGTGAAGTGACCCCTCAAGGAGAAATAAATTCTAATCCGAAAAAAGTGCCGACAATGAGATCACATCAAACATGAAGTTTCTTTAACAAATAAGTAAGCACGCAAATGTTAAAGGTCTCAACACCACATAAGCAGGTGCATTATATGCACCTGTTAACGAGTCTTTTTTCATTCAAGACAGGAAAACTAGCGTATTTGTACATTCGAGACAGCTATTAAAAGAAGAAAGGGGAAAAAAGGTTTTAATCATGTTTATTCAGCTTAATTACACCTGAAAGGGACGAATTAGAGAAATAATGACGACCAACAATAAAAGGAGTGCACGCGAGGCGATTTTGAGAAAATATTATTTTTCATAAGGAAGGCAGGTAGGCTAGTAGACTAAACCAGCTATTAAGTCCGGCTGCGTGCCGCGTCTAGAGTTTCATGCTAACAACATCTGCTCTTCAGGCCTGGGGGTGGAACAAATCTCTTCCAGCAATCATACCAAATGTTCACCTTCATGCTCGTTAAATAAACCGAGGAGAGGCTATTCGAGCCTCATTCTCATCTCTTGAATTTCATTTAGCGCCAATCTCATTCACACTACTCCTGATGTTACTAATACATTTCAGCTAATATTAACTGAATCCTCACCGTAAACGTCCATCACGCAGTAGCTGCGTAAACTATACAGATTTCGCACGTGCAGATATGACACACTATTAATCTTATGTCCCCAAATATTTGCTACATCTAAGTAAAAATTCGATAAGTAGAAGTGAGAATTTACTGTAGGCTGAAAAGAAGAAAGAATGGATAACTCGCTTTATCTTTAAGCTATAACAAACTAAAGAACAACATTTGTAGAGAATCAATAGTTTAACAAGATGGCATCTATAACAGTTGTTGGCACATAATAACGGAGATATTTTGAATTTTCGAAGTCCCATGACTGTAACCTTTAGTGTTGAATTAAACGGTTAAATATCTACGAGTATGGTATAGATCAAATAAACATTTCCGTGCTGAGAACGTAAATTCTTCAACGTCAACATCATCACACAACATAATTCAATATATTTCCGACAGTAAAACTTCAATGAGTACAATATTTGGTATTTAATCATAGAATAAAATAGTTCAGAACATAAGAACCTATTGTCAACATGACATGGGTAGGAGTGAGGGTTCATTGAAGGTTGAAATATAAAAATGCAAATATATCCATTAATATATTCACGATAGAGAAACAATGTATACAACCATATTTATAGATAATTAAATGTGCAATAAGATTGGTTCTATGCAACGGAGATATTTTGAATTTCCGAGAGTCCTCCCTCTAAACCCCCCCCCCCTCTGGTCAGCTTTCAGCTTAACGATCTGAATTTTTACTTAAAACGTTTGAATGGTGAGTTTGGTACGATTGATTAAAAATTGCGACAGCTAGAGTTACACAAATATATAGATACATATACAATTTTGAACGGACCTCCTTTACGTCATCTCCATATTTAGGATAAGCAGACATTTGAAGATATTTTTCGAAAATCGCGTCATATTAAAGGAGAAATCTGCTAAAAATCAACAGTGAAAAAACTGTAATTGTATAATAAAGGTCAATGTACATATCTTAGTGAGTTAAAATACTTATATTATTTCATATTTACTATCCCAAATAACAAGGAATGCCATTAGTGGGAGAGAAAAATGTCCGCCACCCGTTTCAAGCGTGTTGAGTTACAGAACTCACAAGTACAAGTAAACTATTATGAGTACAACTTTCAACAGGTTTCAAAATGGTGCCCTCGTACTTGACTGTGCTTGCTAGATTTAGTTGACGATTAGCCAGTAATGGATATCATCTATCATCGGTACCTGGCATGTATATATATTATTTTTTTAAATTTGTGGTTGCACTTATATCGGTCAAACGGGCTGGAAGAGTACGATACCTTATTCACCAATTTTGAATGAACGCAGTTTACAAGTAAAATAAATATACATTTAAATAATAATCACGAGAACATTACACAATGGCATGATCAAATAGTTTGCAGACTAAAGTTAACAATTCTTGAGCTCCTTATCTTTAAAAAAAGGATTGATGTAAACAATTAACAAATTGCAAGCTTTTGTCTATCTTCATTCCCCATCAGTGTCCCACTAGGAATGAAATTGGCATGGACTTGGTAGGTATTGATATTGATAAATTTGAATAATATAAAGTTTTAAAGTCCCATAATTTTAACCGGGATAACTTAAACTTTCATATTTTATTGGTTCAACATATAGTTAATATAGTACTTATATACCTAATGTACTGGTAATATATTGTTAATAATTAATATTTATCGTACCTTATGTCATAGCTATGAAGATGGAGAAATGATTCCCTGAAAGCTAAGCTTAAATAAAAATACAGGTCATATTTTTTATTTTGGACATTGACCTAATTTCCTTTGCTTCCTACATTTAACACGCGTAAAATGTGTCGAATTGTGTATTCATTTAAAATACAGCAGAACTCTGTCTTCTCCAAAAAAAAAAAGTATAAAATATACGGGCAATGAAAATTACTAATTAAATAGAAAGGAGCTGCCACGAGCCAACGAGTAACATGAACACCAGAAGCAGCCGATTGGAAAATTGGTGAAATGTCGTGGAAAACCACATAGAAGACACCGCTAGAGATGTGCCGCAATTGACAACTGCAATCAGTTCTCAGCAACGAAGTTTAGAACAACTAAAAATGTCAAAACTCCGGCAATTCTAAATTTCATTAACCAAATATTTCAATTTTTAGCGATGTAGGGAAATAGAATTTAGTCTTTTCATTAGAAAGAAAATTTTAAAATTAAAATTGTTGATAAGAGGCCTCCCCCCCCACCCAGCACACACATGCTACGGACTAGCAAACGAAAAAATCCTGGCAACACCCGAGATACTGCCACGTTCTTTGATTACAGCAGCATGGATATTCCAATTTTCATCTCTTCCTATTCACAAATTTTCTTGAAGACCATTCATCCAACCTTGTCTCGCTCAGCCTTTCTCGTAATAACGAATAACATTTGCATGAGAGCCTATTGGATTCCGTTCTTTCAACATAATCCGCCTACAACAGTCTGTCACTCTTAGCAGCACAAAATGATATTAGGTTCACTAGATAAACCCATCAATTCGATACCTCCTACCCACACACATACACATTTACCAATCCTAAATAAACTCATTACTATTTATAAGGTGTGCAGTGATATTATATTAAAATTATGCAAATTGAAAGACTTTTCTGAAAGACGGACGTCAGGTTCCGCAAATTCGGTTGCCTATAGAAGTTCCAAAATTAGTAACGGGCCAGTGGTTTTGATAGGAGTTACTTGCTAGTAGTTGTTAGGCAACAATGACAGCGTAAAGTAAAACAGTTGACAAATGATAGGAGAGCGAAAGGCAGAAATTTTCACATTATAATCGTCAGTTAATTAGTGGCCTAAGTCAGCCGCCCCCCCATCTCAGAATGTTGAGGGTGTGAGGTGACAGGAGACCGGTACGAGGCTCCCCCCTGATCATGATTGATAGTTCTCCATAGAGGTTGACGTACTCCCTACGCCTAATCACTGCCACCTCCATCTCCATAATACCTTCAGTCTAAAATGGCAACGCTCTATTTTACATACCATCTCATTTATGTTATATCCTTATTCGACAATTATGTAAAGAGATACTTTAATTTTTAATGAAATCTTATACTGTTTCATAGTAACATTTTAAATGAACTTCCATATAGTTCATTTAAATGAACTTTCTGACTAGAAATATGTTTGCTATACACCCACAATGAACATGTTTAAGTATTTACACAAAATAATTGTAACTATTCTAGCAGATTTCCCAGCTCAGGTCAACATTGTTATATCTCTGTCAAATAAAATTTCGTGATAGCTTATCAGATTTTACTTTAGGAAGACCAGCTATTGATTTTGCATTCATGATTCGCTTTTCGAAAAGTATCTTCTAAAGTGCCCACCAACATAGGAGATGAAAATGAGGCACGCTTAAAACTCTATAGGGACAGAAGAATTTGGACAGATAGATAGATATATTTGGCTGTTAACACTGTAGCAGTTGTAATTTTGAAAATTCGAAATATCTCCGTTACTATATATCTTTTGTGAAGTATATTCATAATTGTCCAAAATTATACAAAATAAATCATTTTTTTATGGGCCAATAGACACTACAACTTAGACGAAAAATTGGAGGGTTTTGGGGGGATTATTGGTAATTTATTGTCAAATTGAGAACCAGGTATTTACAAAACAAAAATAAAAGTGAGTAAAAAATGCACCGTCTTAACATAAGATAATCAATAAATAGGCTACAATTAACATTGTTTAAAAATCTAAGTAACAAATTGTGTCTAGAGTATGTTCAGTTTCAAAAGCTGGAAACTAAAAGGCCCGTTCCAGTCTGGATAATGGAATTCAAAATTTGTCTTCTGATTTATGATCACAGCTCAATAACTAGATTGTATGACAATAAATGACTGAGCTTAATTTAATCGAATTCTTTAAAAAGTCCGTCACGCAGGGGCTGCGTAAACTAAGCAGATTTCCCACGTGTATTTACAATACAACAATTTATAATACAATTTACAATAAGATTGGTTCTATACAATGTTTAGATCCGACGTAGGGTAAGGGAGATATTTCGAATTTTCGAAAATCCCCCCTCTAAGCCCCCCCTCCCACTGGTCCGATTTCAGCCATTAACGAACTTGATCTGCCTTTTTGCATAAAACGTTTAAATATCGAGTTTGGTAACGATCAAACAAACATTGCGACCGCTAGAGCGTTAACAGACAAATATATACGGCATATGTGTGTATATATATATATATATATATATATATATATATATATATATATATATATATATATATAATTTTGAACGGACCTCATTTTCGTCATCTCCTGGGTAGGATCTCGATGGACATTTGAAGAAAATTTTCGAAAATCGCGTCATGAGTACGACCTCAATAGCTGATTTCCCTTTAAGGGAAATCTGCTAAGAGAATACAAAGCTAATCTAATTATATATTATGAAAGGAAATCATATCTATTTTAACCCGCCAGCGATGGGTTCGCTACTAGTTCGTAAACAAAGGAAAAGCACATAAAGCAAAATTATAGTTTTAAAACATATTCTCTAACTGACATTTTCACATGTTAACTAACAAGAGCAACTGATACACTCTACAAACAAGGGAGTTATGAAACTTAAATTTTAATAAGAAGGATGGGCGGGGTAGGAAAAGCTATAAATAAGGAGGGTGAGAAAAACAGAGAGAAGACAATCTTATCTGTAAGTATACATAAATTTCCGTATACTGCACGAGTATCGCTCCCTCCTGAAAAGGACCTTAGGAAAGGGTTGTTGTTTTGCAGCAAAATTATTCCTTTTCCGTTATGGGAAAAGTTTCGAATCGGGCTATGAGTTGTTTGCGTTCTCTCCACATACAAAAGGAGATTTACGTATAATGTAAAGAGAGATAGAGAATATCGTCATGGAAAGGTGGCCGCCCATGCGATATATAAATATATCTACATATGTGTATTCCTCCCTTTCTATGTATATTACTCGAGTTGTTTTTCCGATCTACATGGGCTATTGTTTGTTAACATCCCGCCGAGCCTCGGCCTCTTTACCATTCCTCCACCTTTTGTGCAAATCTAACTGTTAAATTATTCCTCATTTCCTCTAATGGAACCTCGCAGGAAGATTAAGGGGATGCGAAGGCCAAATAAAATCACAAACATAATATTTAAGTCAGGGCTATTTGAGAACAATAAATCTACAAAATGTGCATGGCTCAGAGTGTATCACTGCACTAAATTACAATTGTCGACAACTATTTGCTTATTGTATAAGAAGCTTTTCATTCTGCACTATTGTGCGAGCACATATTCACATATTACAATATATACTGTTTTAGAGCCTGTTCTGTCCGACAAGACATTATCCCCATCGATCATCCATCAAAGCCTATATTACGTCGTAACGACCAGCCAATTCAAAGAATTCGATATGACACCCCACCCCTCCTAATCATCTCATATCAATAATTAGCCGAAATGCAATAAAACTTCTTGTTCCAAGCTTTAAGACAGAGAATTTAAATCTTCAGAACCATTAATATGTGAGCCTGAAGGATACATTCCTTGTGACATCAATGAACATTCTATGATCTAAAGGTCTCTATTTCAATTTGATCGATAAAATTATCAGAATCGTGTAAATCTGGGCTAGGAGGAATAGAGATTAGAGAAGGTGTAAAACACAAAATCATGTTTCCTCTTTTATTGTGTTGGATAAAAAAATGTTACACGCCCAATTTATTAAGCCAATTGTTCTACTACGCAGTTTTCAATGACTCTAATTTTCTTCATAGTTTCATGGCAAGGGTCACCAAAAAAAAATAAAAAATATCCGCATAAATTTCATTGATACTGCCGTACATGCTTCGTGTCTTACTTCAGGGGCTATCCCTTTTCAAAATAATAATAGCATTAATTTAACAGAACTGTATGTCAAGTCTTTGCATGATATATAAGTGCCTACTTACATGATATATTTCTTAAATCTAATTACAAAATGCTGCTTACATTTCTGAAGAGCTCGTTCGTTGCAACTGTCCCTTCCTCACTGGGGAGGTCGTTGGTACTAAGATTCCCGAAGTAGGTAACGTCAGCTGACTAGAGATCGATTATTTACATGTCAACCTTCAATCCGATTGTTTTAATGATTTAAAATCGATTATTTTAAGATAAAATGTTATAGGATATATGATTCAGGTATTTAATTATTTTTTTTTTTGTTTACTGCTTTTATTCTATTTTTTATTATGTGAATACTCTCTTTTATTTTTCGTTTAGTATTATTTATTTATTTATATATTATTTAAAGTTTCTCAAAATTGAAGGTGTGTTTGGGGAGATGGAATGATCCATCAAAGCAGTTTTATTTTCATTATTGTCAACTCTTGCAGGTGTTACAGCTTACGATATATAAGAAATAAGCTGAAACACCTGCAATGGAACTTATATTGGTGAATCTTCCCAGCTGCTGAATAAAAGGTTAAACCAAAAAATAAAAAGTATTGACA